>CM076936.1:11282051-11619551 GCA_039566165.1 Maruca vitrata | reverse complement strand
TCAGTGCGTGTCATCGTAACCGACTAATGTCAATCACAACGACACACGTCTTCGACGTTTTCGATACACGAGATGAGTGTGTCTGGATTATATATCGTAAAACATACATGTGAAATGCATATTATAACGTTAATGATCCTTCCGCAGGTTCCCCTACGGAAACCTTGTTACGACTTTTACTTCCTCTAAATGATCAAGTTTGGTCAACTTCCCAGCAACGCCGACGGCCGTGAAGCCACCGCGTGTCGGTCCGAAGACCTCACTAAATCATTCAATCGGTAGTAGCGACGGGCGGTGTGTACAAAGGGCAGGGACGTAATCAACGCGAGCTTATGACTCGCGCTTACTAGGAATTCCTCGTTTATGGGGGATAATTGCAAACCCCAATCCCCAGCACGAAGGAGTTTCAACGGGTTGCCCGGGCCTCTAGGCCTGGGAGAACATGCTGATTCCTTCAGTGTAGCGCGCGTGCGGCCCAGGACATCTAAGGGCATCACAGACCTGTTATTGCTCAATCTCGTGCGGCTCGAAGCCGCCGGTCCCTCTAAGAAGAATTTTAATACGTCGCCAGTGAGTTGCGTGACAGAGCCACGCACACCTAAATGACGACGCCTATTTAGCAGGCTAGAGTCTCGTTCGTTACCGGAATTAACCAGACAAATCGCTCCACCAACTAAGAACGGCCATGCACCACCACCCACCGAATCAAGAAAGAGCTGTTAATCTGTCAATCCTTCCGGTGTCCGGGCCTGGTGAGATTTCCCGTGTTGAGTCAAATTAAGCCGCAGGCTCCACTCCTGGTGGTGCCCTTCCGTCAATTCCTTTAAGTTTCAGCTTTGCAACCATACTCCCCCCGGAGTCCAAAATCTTTGGTTTCCCGGAAGCTGCCCGCCGAGCCATTGTAGTAACGTCGGCGGATCGCTAGATGACATATTTACGGTTAGAACTAGGGCGGTATCTAATCGCCTTCGAACCTCTAACTTTCGTTCTTGATTGATGAAAACACCTTTGGCAAATGCTTTCGCTGATGTTCGTCTTGCGACGATCCAAGAATTTCACCTCTAACGTCGCAATACGAATGCCCCCAGTTATCCCTATTAATCATTACCTCGGAGTTCTGAAAACCAACAAAATAGAACCGAGATCATATTCTATTATTCCATGCACGAAATATTCAAGCAGCATTTTGAGCCCGCTTTGAGCACTCTAATTTGTTCAAAGTAAAATTGTCGGCCCACCTCGACACTCACTGAAGAGCACCGCGATAGGATTTTGATATTGAACCGACGTTTTACCGTCGGCTCACCGACGATATGCTCCGCAAACGTGTCAGTATCACCGCGGATGCGGTGCACCGACAGCGCGGCGCACAAATGCAACTACGAGCTTTTTAACCGCAACAATTTTAGTATACGCTATTGGAGCTGGAATTACCGCGGCTGCTGGCACCAGACTTGCCCTCCAATTGTTCCTCGTTAAAATATTTAAAGTGTACTCATTCCGATTACGAGGCCTCGTAAGAGTCCCGTATCGTTATTTTTCGTCACTACCTCCCCGTGCCGGGAGTGGGTAATTTGCGCGCCTGCTGCCTTCCTTGGATGTGGTAGCCGTTTCTCAGGCTCCCTCTCCGGAATCGAACCCTGATTCCCCGTTACCCGTGACAACCATGGTAGTCGCAGAAACTACCATCGAAAGTTGATAAGGCAGACATTTGAAAGATGCGTCGCCGGTGCTGGACCGTGCGATCGGCAAAAGTTATCCAGATTCATCAAAATTAACGACTTCGGACGCGAGGCCCTCCGTCGATTGGTTTTGATCTAATAAAAGCACTCATCCCATCACTGGTCAGAGTTCTGATTGCATGTATTAGCTCTAGAATTACCACAGTTATCCAAGTAACTGAGTAAGATCTAAGGAACCAAAACTGATATATTGAGCCATTCGCGGTATCGCCTTAATACGGCTTGCACTGAGACATGCATGGCTTAATCTTTGAGACAAGCATATAACTACTGGCAGGATCAACCAGGGAGCTTACACATTCGTCTTTATGTAAAAGACTGAACGACGACGTCGTCGTGCGCGTGTGTGTGTTAAATCTACGTTAGTAGAGTTTCACTCACTCACTCACTCACTCGTCGACATCGTCGTTCATCAATTCGACGTCCACGTTCATCGTTAAACCGAAAAACGCGGCGTGACTTGAGAATGCATAATGTTCTCTTGTTGTTGAGACATTTTGCGTGTGTTGGATGCGTGCTACGCGTGTACAAATCTCGAAATCGCGGCTAAACGACACGAGCGACACGCCGCACAAGCGCCTAAAAGTAGCGCCCACACTGAACGTTCGCATAGAAACACTATTCACGTTATAATATACTTTAACATCGGTCGTGGACACGATTACGATACACAGCCCGGAGCTAGAGAGGTCTCAACCTAACTTCGGATATAATAATTCAAATAGAATTTTGTCGTAAAGCACGAAGCCCGTCCGACATGAGGATCGTTGGTACGGATACGTTAAAAACACGAATCTGTCGATCTACAAAGTGTAACAACATATTGATATTAGAATTTACTAAGAAACCGACTAGGCGCTGTACAGTCGAGGAGTTAATACAAACATTTTTTTCTTTTTTAAATATTGACTCCTTCTCTCCGTCAGACGCCTGTCGTTTCGGTGGTCGCAACGTCGCGAGTTATACAATCCGCGCATGCGCACTCGCGCACCGTACTAGCCGCGCCGCCTCAGACTGCCTATACGAACGAACGATAAACAGCCGGTTGGTGTGGCTCGCATCTTTTCAATTCTAATTCGGTTGTTTGTGAGCGCATCTGGCCTGTTTTGAGCAACTTTACAGAGTATAGCAATGCGCATGCGCAGGCGCATATATATGTGCAGAAAAAAAAAAAAAAAAAAACAAAAAAAAATTTTTTTTTTCACCCTACTATTGGCAGTCAAAGGGTTAATAGGTAGGTATTTTTTTTTTTTAATAAAAAATAATAACTATTTACTTAGTAAGATAAGTAGGATAAGATTTAAGTAAATATTTATTTATATGTTTTAATAATTTTTTTTTATCCTACAAGTGGCGGCTAAATATCATAACCAAAAAAACAGGTGGTATTTAATTTAAAAGAAAGAAAAATCATTGCTAAATATTTTAATGGCACTTTGTGATACGAAGTAAGATAAGATTTTAAAAATTCTACTTTTTTTAACCTATAAATGGCGGTAAAAGTGTTAACAGGCAGGTTTTTTTTTTTAAAAGAAAAAATATTACCAAACACTTTAGTTGTTCTTCGTGATACGAGGTAAGATAAGATTTAATCCGTCAATATTTGTTTGTTTTTGTTAAAAAAAAATCAAATTAATTAATTAATTAATTGTATTAATCAAATTAAAAATCATATTAAAAAAATATATTACATATTTTTTTTATTATATGGCTATCCGTTATACGAAGTAAGACTTATTAAATGTTTGTAATTTTTTTAAATAAAGAAAAGAATGGAAAAAAAATATATAACCTAACCTAAACCAACAAAAAAAAAAAAAAAATTTTCAACCTAACCTAACCGAAATAAAGAAGAAAAAAAATAATAACGCGCAATAATATAGAGTTGTTGTGTGTGAATTTACAAAAATATATTTATTATTTTCTATTTATTAAGGGTGGATAAATAACTATAAAAAATATATTCATTATTTTCACCCTATCATTGGCAGTCAAAGGGTTAATAGGTAAATAATAACTATGTATATACTTTTAAAAAGTAGGATAAGATTAAGTAAATAGGTTTATTTATTTATTTATATGTTTTAATAAAAAAAAAAATATCCTACAAGTACAAGTACTGTAAATATGTTGACAGGTAGTATTTATTTTAAATAAGAAAGAAAAATCATTGCTAAATACTTTAATGGCACTTTGTGATACGAAGTAGGATAAGATTTATTTAGTAGTCAATATTTATTTGTTTTTGTAAAAAAAAAAAAACAAATTAATTAAATTAATCAAATCAAAAATCATATTAAAAGAATATATTAAATTTTTTTTGATTATGTGGCTATTCGTTATACGAAGTAAGACTAATTAAATGTTTGTATTTTTTTAAATAATGAAAAGAATTGAAAAAAAAAAATAATAACCTAACCTAAACCAACAAAAAAAAAAAAAAACAAACAAACAAACAACACAACACAACACAACCTAACGTAACCGAAATAAAGAAGATATAATAATAAAAGTTGCTGTGTGTAAATTAAAAAAAATATATTTATTATTTTCTGACTGACTGTACGTAAACACACAATAATTTATTAAGGGTGGATAAATAACTATAAAAATTTTCTGACCGACTGTACGTACACAAGCAATAATTTATTAAGGGTGGATAAATAACCATAACATGCAATTAAATGAAATTAATAAAAAAAGAAAGATTATATTTTTTCTTAAAATTTATTTAAATCAATACATTTTTTTTTTAACTAAACTAAACTTTATCATATTACATACATAATAAGAAAGATCTTATGAGTAAAAGGTATACATGTGACACTCTGCAAGGGCATGGCAATATTATTATAGGTAGGTACCTACTTAGGGCTATGTTATATAAAATTACTTAAGCTTGTATGAATCAAGTAAATTTTTTATTAAGAAATTCTTTAACATCATACTAAGTAACCTTTGTTACATAGAAATTATTTTAAATGTTTGATGATTATCAATTTTAATGAGCATACCTACTTACTATGGGAATTGGTTGAGACTAACTTGTTAAGTTTACTGAAAGGTGGGTACTTTAAATTTCTATTTTCTTTTTTAATTCCCTTTACTGGGGATTATGAGTGGATAGGTATATAATAATATATATCTTGATTAATTTACAAGATTAAAATATGTATATGGAGGCAAGTGTTAGTATATTATTAGGTCCACATTACTCCATTTGGTTTATTTATTTATTTTATTTATTAGTTTACCAACAATTGTACAATAATACATACAGAGTATCTTTTATTAAGTAGAACAAAATTATTTAGGGCTAGGCTATGCTGGGCTAGGTTAGGTTAGGTTAGGTATTTATTTAAATACACAATATACTTATAACTAAGAGCACAATATTTCATAGGTAAACACTACATTATATTCACTAATATTCTCACACACTTTTGTTTGTAATATAAATAGGTAGGTACCTAGTTACTTTATCTATTTATAAATATTTAGGGAACAACACCATTAAATTTTAATTTACACAATGTTTAATTCACTTAATAGGTACCTACATGTCAGTTTTTAATTTTTGCATACCCTACTTCAAACATATTTTAATAAGTTTTTAAAATGGTACCTATGGTATGGTATGTGTGATATGGTGGTAGGATAATAAGGTAGGTTAGGTTAGGTTAGGAATTTAGATTTTGAAAACATAACTTATTTGTAGAAAAGATCAAATTAAAGTTTAAAGTAGGTAACTATTAACAATTTAATCACATAGACAGATATGTTATCTCTACATACTTATTTGTGGCCTGCATTTTATTCTATAAGTGCTTCTTGTACATTATATACCTACCTAATATCATTGCATAGGTATATCTTGATAAATAATGTTTAATTTGTCATTAAATTATGTATACCTATGAAGTTTGTAGTTTAAGTACATTTGCAATACCTACAGGTGGGTAAGTTCACTAAGTTTCAAAATCATATAGGTTAGGTTATTTTGTACAGAACAGAAGATCTGTATTATTATTTTTGGATAGGTGTTTTTATGTAGGTAGGTAAGTACCGTATCTTTTATTAAGTAGAACAAAATTATTTAGGGCTAGGCTATGCTGGGCTAGGTTAGGTTAGGTTAGGTATTTATTTATCTTACATGAAGTAGGTAAGTGTACCTACAATATCATAAAAATATCTTTTTAAAAGTAGAACAAAATTATTTAGAGCTAGGGGTTTAGGTTAGGTTAGGTTAGGTATTTAGTTAATCTTACATGAAGTAGGTGAGTACCTATAATATCATAAATATACCTTCATAATAGACCAGTAAATCTGCATTTAACACAAATAACATTGTGTCTTGTGTCAATATGTCAAACAATATTATTATTATTAAATATGATTTATAATAACAGTCATCATCATCGTCATCTACAGTGCACAGAATAACATGATCCAGATTATATTTTATCGGTTTTCAGAACTGTACCTATGTCATCGAGCGATCCCCGCCAACATTACCTCCTAGTAGTAGTAGTACCCACCTACATAGTAGGTATATACTTACTTACAACGGCTCAGCAGCAATTTGATCATATGAAACGCTGGAACTCAAAGGAATAGACTTAAGGGCACCACCAAGTTGAACAACATCAAGTTAGGTAGCATTGCAAATCGGTAAAGGTGGTCAATATAAATACATACCTATATATTATAATATAATACAAACTGACTGACTGACACAATGGGTCAATGTTGATGTTGTAGTGTAATAATTTTATGTATAGGTGTACATTAGATTTATTTTATTTACATGACACAATTTACATATTACAAAGTATATTACATATATACAACTAACTAAATTAATACATTCTTATAAATAAAAAATATGTCCCAGATCGCTGTCCATAGGCATCGTGCCCAAGAGGCTGGCCGAGTTTCCTCTTTGGATGGCGAGGCTTATCCGCTGACCCAGGAACAAGCCCGCCCTCCGGTCACCTGAAATCTCGATCAGCCGCTTGGCGAGGTCTTGGTAAACACGATGCGCTGCAGGTCCCCACGGGCCCATTGTCTCTACCCCAAACGGCTCAAACATGTAGGAGCTACTAAGGCCGACATATTTGCGCCGTTTGAGAGACTCCGCAGCACATGCAGCAGCTCCGGCTTCTAACGAAGTTCCTGGAAGATGCGAAGGGGCCAGAGTGTCGACGCAAGTAGCATCCCACACTAAGGGCCTTCCCGTCTTCCAGGGTACCAAAGTCAGACCGTCGGGTCTCTTGCCATCGCTTCGAGTCAGACCATTCGGTTCGAGCACAGCTGGAACCGAGGCGCTAGCAAGGGCCCGACGGATGATGTCGTTGAGTCCGGAGTGCCGGGGTAGTCTCCCGGCGCTTCTGCTGCATGAAAGCCCGTGGTGACCAAGCGCGTCGACCATTTCACCACAGGGGCAGCGATGAGGGACATTGCAGGATGCCCCCAAACGGAGGGATGTAGCCAGACGGAAAGCGTGGTTGTCTAATAGGGTTCCTATATTTGAGGATGGAAGGCTGTGAAGCCAAAGACCAGATTCCCACCTAAACACAGCAAGGAGACGAGCGCGATCCGCGGGACTAGTAGACGTATTTAACAGATTATTCCGTACTAGTTCGCAGATCGGCCAATCCCAAAGTTTCTGTGAAGAGGTGGAAACCGGTACATCGGCGTGGGTGATCCCCTTCCAAGCTTCAATGGCTTCGTTTTGATATGATATGGTAAAATTTGTGATCTGATTGGGTGGACGGCTTAAAATTTTGAATGCCAAATCATGGGTGCTGTGAACCGAGGACAAAAAAGCTGGAAGGGCTACACTTGAAATTTTTCTTATTCCTAACCCCCCGCAACGGATAGGCAGAGACGCTTGGGTCCAGCTTCGGTCGTTCATGGAGATATTTAGTACAACTGACAGTAAATTTTGAATCGAATCGTCTAATTTGGCAGTTAGATTGGGGTATTTCCAAAAAGGAGAGGATCGAACAGTATACATAAATTTTGGAACGAAAAGACAGTGGCGGACAATTGTATAGGCCATATGGGCATTGATTTTTACAATACGATCTAAAACTGAATTAAAACTATTTAATTTATCATTTACAAAAGGGCCAAATGATTCTTCCAAAATTGGGGACCCGAGGAGGCGAAGTGAAGCTTTTAAGAATTTTGATACCTGGAGCCAAGTTGTTGAAATTTTGGATAATTGTGTCTCTATCAGGACAATCCGGGATGTACAGTTCGCATTTAGAGAAATTTAAATCTAGACCAAAAGTTTTGAAATTTTGAACAAGAAATACTAAATCTGCAAGGACAGAATTAACTTCACCTCCAAGGGTGCCATCATCTAAGTACCAAACGTTGAATTTAGAATTTAATTGACTAATTGTGGGGTGAATTGCAAGACCGAAAATTGCTGGACCCAAAGGGTCACCCTGTTGACAGCCTACTGCAGATAGAAGGAGGTTATTTTTGTAAATTAATTTTGTGGGTGCGTTGTAGCACTGCCACAAAAACGGATAGGCACCAGGTATAACGTCTTTTATCTGTGTCAACAAGGTGCCCCTATCAACTGAGTTGAAAGCGTTCTTTACATCCACTTTCAGCAGAACGTCCATTGGGTTATGTGCTATGTATGTCCTTAAAGAATGAATTGCGGCTTCGCATCCACCTTGTGAACCGAAACCCAACTGAATGGGTTCAAAATATTCTGTAACGGTGCCGGACACCGCCTTGCAGCAGATTTTAGCTGCCAGTCGCCTAAATGTGGTGCCAACAGCGATGGGACGTATTCCACCATCCTTTTTTTTTAAAGCGCAAAGGTTGGCACCGTACAGAATATTTATGAAATTTTGATCAACTCTTCCCGAGAGCATCAGGTTAACAAGACCTGTCAAACATTCAAGGAGGCCACTAGCCTCACTGCAATTACTGTTGACAAGGTCTTTGAGATGCTGAGCGGTGAGCCCGTCCATGCCCCCCGCTGTACCACTTCGGAAGGAGTTGATCGCGCGGAGCACCTCGGCGGAGGAGGCGCGCAGGTGCTGGTCGGATGGGGCGGGCGGGTCTGGAAACTGGACGTTTGCTGCTGGAGGTGGATGTTTCTCCTGCAGGGCAGTAAGGGTATCGGGAGTGTCTGGGGCTACTGAATCGTCGGAGAATAGAATACGAGAAGCTCCCTTTATGTCACCATCGCTTATTTTGGCCTCAACAAAATGTGCTACTGATCTATGGGTTCTCGATGGGGGCGATGGATGGATGGATGGCATGGAACTATTAATGTGACAATTTTCTCTGATTCTACTGGTGAGTGATGTATTATGGGAAGTTTTCGAAATGGTGACGTGGAGGATTCTGTATGCGAAGGTGAAAAGGTGCTCCCACGCAGCTAACGAATTTTGAGTCAAAACATTTTGGATGGCGGATGAAAGTGATTGAGCGACCGAGGGACGGGCGCCTCTGGGGATTCTTTTAATGATTGGAATGGAATGCTTTAATTTGGATAACTTTTTCCAGAAGGGTTCGTCAGTGGGCAAAGGGGGCTGAGAATCACCAGGTGTAAGATGCGCAGTGGCTTCAGCAGGATTAACATTTTTGTGAACCCTGCCAACGTGAATTCTGAGCCCTCTCTGGCCCCTGAAGAATCGTGGTTGGGGCACCTATCGCACTGTATAAAATTCTCCGACGATTCACTTCCGGCTAAGGGCACTGCACTTAGTTGAGAAATACTCATTACAAAATTATAAAAATATTATAAAAATATATAAAAATATATAAATATTATAGGTGTACATAATTAAATTATATAGGTAGATAACACTGATGTCGAACATCACATAAATATACCTACTCACATATTATATTTATGTGTACTGCCTACCTTAAAAAAACAAGCAAAATATTTTTTATTTGCATGCATGCATTTACATTTTACAGTACCTATAATATAGCCTACCCTATTTATTAAGGAATTTTTATATTTAACAATAATTTAAGTAGGTACTTATGTACTTTTAGGTAATGTGAACTATGACAGTAAGGGAACAGAGAGTGCACTTGTGTTTGCGCGCATACTTGTGCACTATAATAATACCTACCTCCTGCGCACGGCCGAAATCTTTCGGTCGCCTTATACCTATATAATGTATGTATGTATAGAAGATACATCTAGACACGCGGTAGCGTGTCAAGCCAAGTTCAAGAAACAGAACTGGCGAGCCGCACCGTGTGTAATATTACACGAACCATTTGGAACCATTTTTGAACCCCTCATAAATCAAAAACTATCACACATAAACGTATCAAATTTGGCTCATATATTGTGACTTGCGAGATAAATATGTGTTCTAAATTTCATAAGCTTATCTCAAACAGTTATTTAGATATTAATGTCCAAAAATCCTCATTTTTATCATTGACTGACTGACAGATCAAAATTCTAACCCAGTTCCAAATGACCTAGAGAGTTAAAATTTGGTATGCAGATAGGTAATTACACGAATACAAAGGAATAAATAAAAAACTGGCAATTTTTTAATAATTTGGTTAGGTTCTATTATGAACGCTTAACATAAATACCTAATTAGTGCCTAATCACGCCTATATACCGGGGAAGGCAGAGCACTAAGTATATTTACGATGATATATACTTTTTTACAAAAAGTAATGATATCCAATCAAAAACATAAATGTGAAATGAGAGCCAAGTTCAATATTATGATAATTGCCTTAGTTGTTGACTTCAACGACAAGAGAAGTGAGATCTAAATGGGTGCCAAGTTCAATGGTCAACCCAGAAATTTATTTATAAGTAACACTATAACATACCTATCATATCTTCTTATAACATAAGATAATGTATGGTGGTAGCCTATGAAGGTCTGTCTTGGCTAGTTTTCATATATGAATTATAGCCGTCGCAAGTTCTAAGCCTACAAGTATTTGTCGGTTTTATTTTATAATTCCGAAAATTTGGATTGTTGGTAGAAACTAGCGAGCGAACATAATAATACGTTGGTAGGTTTATTGAAACTAGCCAAGACAGAGCTTCATAGGCTACCACCATACATTATCTTATGTTATAAGAAGATATGATAGGTATGTTATAGTGTTACTTATAAATACATTTCTGGGTTGACCATTGAACTTGGCACCCATTTAGATCTCACTTCTCTTGTCGTTGAAGTCAACAACTAAGGCAATTATCATAATATTGAACTTGGCTCTCATTTCACATTTATGTTTTTGATTGGATACGTATTACACAAATAAACACGCTTCTTGCCTACATAATAGGTGTGAAAGGTATATATTATCATAAACCATCTTCTCCTTCCTCGAAGTCGTAGGTACGTTAAATTGCTAGGTACCTACATCATTCGTCATTGTGCAAACGATACATACATACATATACCTACCTACCTACCTACCTACCTACCTACTTACTTACTTACATCGATACCTAACGAAAAAACCCGTTCATCATCAGCTCAGCCTCATTAAATTATTACCTATTACCAGTAAGTGTACACGGTCTACATTTTTGGAGGGGTTGCCCTCGATTTCGCATCGGGATCCCATCATCTCATCACCAACAAAAAAAAATATGTATTATAAAAATCGGTTCATAAACGACCAATCTGTAATACAATTAGGTATTCCAATTGAGAAAAAAATCAAACGAACAAAACAAATAATTATACAAAAACTACACTAGCGACGCCACCGCCGATCGCTCCTACCGAGAACTAAAATTAATACTAAATTCGTTTTGTTTCTTCCCCACCCCCCCACCCGTTCTCTGTGACCCTGTATAAATAGAATCTGCAAAACGTAACACTTGCGCAATGTAGAATACACCTCGCTAGCTCCACCTGCCAGCATACTGCTGCGGCCTCTACTAAGAACGTAGGTCACTTATGTCATTATGACGTTTAAACTGTCACATGAAGAATGTTAACGGCAGACGAATGTTACGAATTTGTAAACCGGGATTAGAAAATATGAAAGGGCAAATACCTAGCTTGAATTAATAACTAACAGCGCAAGGTGATTGAGCAAGCTTACGGTAAGTGTCATCTTGAATTTAGTGAGTGAGTGGTTTACTTAGGTGCGGTGTTCGACATCTTTTCTACAACTTGAATCAATGAAAAACTTAAGCTTGTGGACTACTTTTTACGTTCAGGACCAACTAAGGTAGCTCCATACCATGCTTATCCGGTATCTATGACAATCTGCTTACATCTATTTTTCATAAGTGATATATTCTAGCTAGATAATATGCGCTTACTGTATCTAGTTTTATTATCATCTAAAACTACACTTAATGTAAGATTGTGTTAAGGAAGAGTGGCCCCTTCGGGCACAGGTGCTTCCTGCACTTAATAGAAGAGGTCAACCCTTGATTATTGTCGAAGACTGTTTGTGATGAAATAAACGATTTATTATTATTAAGGGTTGTCCACGCGGACGAAGTCGCGGGCACAGCTAGTAGAATATAAATTTTACCTGTCGTATGTTAAAGTGTGTGTGTGAGAAACAATGCAATGGGATATAAAAAAAAATATTGTATCTTGGAAATAAGCCTAATTCTTTCTTCACTTTTCATTGTTTCATTGAAATGCGATGGCAAATGTATCCAGGTTTAAAATAAAAATAATTCAAACCTGGCTATATAAACAACCAGACAGTACTGAAATCTTCTATAAAAAAAATCAAATAACAATGATGTAATCTTTATTCCTAATGTGATTGCAAGTTATATTCTGATCCATGTCTCAGAAATGTCACGGTTATAATTAATGTTGGTGTTTCAAATTTAAATAAACATTGACAAGTTTGGAGGCACATTAAATTCTCATTTTATTAAGTATGTATGTCATATGAATGGAAATTAATTAACAATGCCTCTAACTGTTATCAATGTCACATGAGTAATATATATGTACCTACAGGTAGGTAGGTAGGTAGGTAGGTAGATAGGTAGGTAGGTAGGTACTAACTTAACCTTGAAATAAAATACTTTCATCTAATAGGTAAATTAAATTGAATAATAAAATCTTGAAGGATAATTAATGAATAATACATGGGCAATAAGACAACATATTATCTCCATCAATGTTAATGTTTATAATATAATAATTACGCCTTACCAGTATTAGTTAAGATCTGGACAAAGTACAAACTTCTTTGGTGGAGTAATATAGAAACTCAAATTCAAAGTATTTAGTGTGAGGTATTTACAAAGTACACAGAGCTTGAATACTTAGTTGCCCTTGTCAGCAACAAGAATAAGAAGCAATCTTCTATTTTCACATGGGGGTTTTGTTCTATTATAGTTACAATGTGTGGTAATAAAAGCTAAGAGGATTAAATAATAAACTGCTATTTAGAACAGGATACAAAACATCCATGTCAAGACACCACTTTAGGGGCCTTTTATATTATTTGTTTAAATTCTTTTATTTTCTTTTTAAATGTACTCTGTATGGTTAAGAAATTTGATTAGTTAAGACAGCGCCTCTGGTGGTCGCGTGGGGTACCACCTCCTTCCTACTTCCTACTTCTTACATGCAGTATTTTAAGAGAAATACTGAAATTTCATAAAGAAACAGGCAATGCTTTATGAGAAAGCTTAGGATATCAACTATTTATAGGAAATCGAGGTTTTAGTTTTTTAATTAGGAACGGCAATCTGGGCCGGAACATAGATATCATAAATGATAGAATTTCGTGCATTATTACAACTCGTCTTTCCAGAAAACAGAACGGATTAACATGAACATCGACAAAACTTGTGTTCATGTATGATCAGTGGGGCTACCATGAGTTTAAAACTTACGCGCTCGATATCGCCTACGTAAATATGTCTATGAAAAACTTGTACAGCGCCGCCTGGTGGTTACGCGAAGAACTACAATCGGCCATATGAAAAAAACAACTCGATAGGTTTTTAACGTACGTAAGTTTACGATAGCCAACTCATGGTAGGCCCTCAGAACTTACAGTGTTCGTAGCAAAGATGTCGCTTCGTAAACGAATGTAGTGTATCTGGTGCCTGTGACATTGATCGTGGCAAATTATACTTTTTACGGATTGTGTGCAGTTCGCGGCTAGTAAGAATAAGTTAATGATGAATTTATACTTTATTCATAAGGTTTTGTGTTTAAGCATTCCAAGTTTTAGGAATACTGTATACCCTGATACATTTTTAACAATGGACGTTCGAAACGGGACCTATTTAAAACGACGAAATAACGGAGCATCCCCATTATATACGTACGAGGGGCGTTCAATGTATTCTCGGTATCGAGGTGATATACCAATGCTGAGGGTGATTAAATTTATCATTAGTTAAATACACTCTTTGAGGGTATAAATACAAAATTTCATGAAATTGTCACCATTAGTATTCGAGATATCATTGCGGAAAGACAACTAAAATGACTGATTCGACAATGATGCAAAAAAATCGAACATCGCGCTGTGATTAAGTTCCTCACAAAACACAAATAGACTCAAAAAGTGATTCTGCAAGATCGGCGGTTTACCAAGATTCTGCACCGTCATAATCAACAATTTAAAAGTGGTCAAGTAAATTCAAACGGGGTACAGAGAGCATTGAATATGACACTCGTGCTGGCGGGCCGGTTAGTGCCGCTACTGAAGAAAACGTCAAATTAGTCGAGAAAATTGTACTCGAAGATGCCCGTATAAGAATGAAAATATTAGCAGAAAGAACTAAGCTCTCCGTGGGTACCATTCAAACTATCCTCCAAGAGCGTCCGAATTTATCAAAGGTCAGTGAAAGATGGATACCGCGAATGCTCACAGCACTTCAGAAACAAGTGCGAGTTGAGTGTTGCAAGGAGTCTTTTTGGAGCTCTCCTATGAAAATCTGCAAAGTATTTACGGTCGGATTGTTACTGGTGATAAAATGTGGGTTCATCACTATGACCTGAGCGCAAGCACAAGTCTATGCAGTGGCATAAAAGGGAACTGACCCACCGAAGAAGTTCAAAGTCACCCCATTCGCTGGAAAGCTCATGGCCACAGTGTTTTGGGGCTCTAAGGGAATAATGGCGATCCAGTACACAAAAAAGGTCAAAAGTATTACTGCTGCATCCTACGCAAACACCTTGCGTAATTTAAAAGAGGCATTAAAAGAAAAAAGATGTGGAAAATTGACCGATGCTGTTTCACGACAACGCGCCGGTTCTCACGGCGCGTGTTGCCAAGGCTGCTGTGCGGTAATGCGGATGTGAAGAAATTAATTATTCACCCTACAGTCCGGACCTAGTCTCTAGTGATTACTTTTAATTCCCTAATCTTAAAAAGATCTTCGGTAATTTTTTTTCCCGACGATAAAGAGTTGAAGGCGGCAATATATGGGCAGTTTTCAGGCCATAAAGAAATATATTTTTTGGAGGAAATTGAAAAGTATATTTCCCGGATAAATAAGTGCATTGAGATGTCAGGGGACTATATTGAAAAATAAATTTTATTCAGAATTATTCGCGTATTCCTACATGCCTATACCGAGAATACATTGAACGCCCCTCGTATACTAGCTGTGCCCGCGACTTCGTCCGCGTGGACAATCCTTACCACTCAGGCCGATTCTCAGTCCTACACATACATTATGCTCACAAAATTTCATGGGAATCGGTCAAGCCGTTTGGGAGGAGTACGGAAACGAAAACTGTGACACGAGAATTATCATTATTAAACCATATTTAAATAATCAATTAAATAACTTAATTGCTGCAAAATCAAACGTAAATAAAGTTTAATTCAATATGATGCAATTAAGTGGACCAGCACTACGATACCGGATGCCTCGGTATGTTTGCGGCAAGCATTCAAGTAGGCGCTATGCGAGACTTCAAAGTTGGTTCAATGAACATAAATAAATAGTATAAACAACTACGAATGTGAACAAGTAGAGTTTGTTCTGTGTCTGGGTGTTTTTAAATATAGGTTCATTGCCCCATATGCCCTACCGTGCCCCCAGATTGTAAAGTTATAATGGTAATTACAGACCTCTAAATAACAGGCAAATTAGTTTTATCGCTTTTCTAAGTAGATTTAACTTTTTAAAAGTACCTACCTAATGAATAAATAAATAAGAAATATGGCTGAAAGATGAAAATTTGTAATATTACTTGTAACATTATCTGTCAATTTTGATAAATAGAAAACGGCTTAAAATACATTATCATCGAATCGTTTATGTGACACTCACGCCTACAAGGTCAATAAACCAATAAGATAAATATATGACAAACTGTTAAGGCCTAGCAAGAGAGGAGACATGAATTTGCCAAGTCTCATGATTAAAATATATTATTGTACTTGCAAAGTTACATTACAATCAAATAATTAATAACAGAGTAATCTTTAAAAATCATCTTAGTTCCTTCCCCAGTTAAAATTAACTACAGTGTCAGGCAATTAATAAAATTTTAGAAAAATAACAAATCTAAGGAACTACTGGTAGAAAAATATTTTCGTGTCCATTTTATCGAGGAATCAGGGAGGCATTAGGCTATACCTACAACATCATGTTCAATAGGAGTAAAGAAACAAGGGAAACTGTGTAAAAAACGGGGAGTAACGCGGACGAAGTCGCTGGCACAGCTAGTAAAAAATATATTTAAACTTTTATGAGATTATTTCATACATAGAACATATTTTACAAAACACGCCATCTATCTTGGTACTAAGGAAATAATACCTAATTTTATTTTAATTCACTAAGCTATAATATGTATTTCTATTAAGAAACCATAATAATAAGCTTGTTATAAATTAATAAATAACATAAAATTTAAGATACTAATTACGTGTAAAATTGTAGAAAATAACTAATTAAAAGTAATAAGACATGATAGTTCGTTCAGATTGCTTTATTATTTTGAGCTAGACGCCAATAGATGGCGCTATAACACACTATCCAAGATTCAGAGAAAAAAATGTTTTGATTTGTTGCAATGCAAATATATAACGAAAACGAAAATATGTTTGCGAATGTTAGATTTAAATAACCTTAAAAAGTATAAGTTCAATATTAATTTACAATATTAAGGGCCGAAATACATCCATAACTTATGTTCAGCTTCCCGTCAACAGATGGCGCTACGAGTAAATATCTCACCAGCCGTAAGAAAATTTAATGAAATATTACACTTAAGGTTTATAATATGGAATTGTGAGCGGATTATCGTAAAAAAATTATGTTCAGTAATAGACTAGCTTTAAGTTCATAAAATGAATATGATGATAATGTACTATTTCTACTCGCTGCCCGACCTGCGTGAAATCGTTTGTCACGTACAAAAATACATTCTCATAACGCCGTAACCGATAGTCGTAACTAAAAAGTAGCGTTTTGGTTCTTTTTCAATTTTTTTGCAATATCATGATTCTTTTGTTTGCAAAATTTTATATCTATTAAAATTTTAAAGTATGAGACAAACGGTATTATTATTAATTGCGTATTAAAATGTTATGTTATACCTATTTGGGTTGCTAAAACATTTATGTAGGAATTGACTTCCATATGCATATTGTGTTTAATGTAGAAGGAATGAAACAAAGCGATAAAATATGTGATAATAACATAAAAACATCACTTATGTCACTGCTCGATTCATTGTGTTTTGCGCTAGGTGGCGTTACGAGTAACTAGATAGTCAAGGTATATGAAAAAAACTTTGTGTTAAGATAGGTGGTGCCCTTCAGATCAAATTGGTAAGTGTCGCAAGGATGAAATCCTGTTAAATATCTATATAAAGTACGGTGTAGTTTTGGTTCCTACCTTATATTTGCTGGCTCGCTCCGACCGTCGCAGGATACTGCACTCACTACATTACACTTAACGCACTGTACTACACTGCACCTGTGAAAAAAATACATTATGTAGTTATTTATTGATTTATTACTACGAACTGACCCTTTTTAAATATTGTCACCGACATAACAAGTAGAAGTACAGATTTTATCTGGTATCTATCTTAAAGTGAAGGCAAACTAGGAATACTATTGGTATTTCGTCAATTTATCGCACAGTAATATTATATTTGTGCAATTTATGTTATCAAATAAATTAAGAGAACTTTAAGAGCTTTATTAATGAGTAATGTACGAGCCTCGTACTACGAGGTAAGTACTTAGTTATTTCATGTGTAATACTCACTTTAGTTCATTCGCCGCTGCGCCGGGCGCGCAGACCGCTCGCCTCTCCTCAGTCCTCGCCGCCTCTTCGTTAAATTCAGTGATGCAATGATTCAGACAATTTATTCGTATCTCTTATTACAAAGAAACTATGGAATAAAACATATTTGTAATTTGATAGTATTTATTTATGTAAACTTTCTTACAAAGCAACAGTACCACGTATTCGTACCACGACCATGACGATTGGCCAAGTACCTACGTTTAAAATAATGGCTGCACAATGTTATGAACACTATTGTTATTGCCTTATAGGGCCATTGTTACAGTCATCTTACTGTTTCAAATTGGATAAAAAATCAATACTAACTATAAAGACAACTCTCAGATGGCATCTCCTTATCAGACTTTCAACAACATTTCAAATTTGTGAATATGAATGCTGGGATAAAAAAATATAACAAAAAAACAAAATCATAAATCTAAGAAGGTAATTTACAGGTAGGTTAGGTAATTTTTGGGGGTTTAACTTATTTTAAGTGTATCCATTATTTTAACACAAGTAATTTGTTTAGTACTATCCAAGCTATATTAAATTCACTTACAGACTACATAAAATGACTAAGACTTAGAGATAAAATATAATTTAATTAAAAGTACATTTTGCTATTGAACAAGATAATAATGGTGTCAATCCTCTGTCCTGGTAGCCATTCTCAATCAATAGGAGATCAGGCAACTGAGCATTATAGTGCACATACATATTTATGCACTTACAAAAGTACACACTCTGTTCCCTTTCATAGTTCTATGACACGGCATTTTTTTTTACACAACATCACATACATCGATCTGATCCCGTGGTAAGTAGCATAAGCACTTGTGTTACGGAAATCAGGATCAACAGTGGATCATTCAGACATGAACGATGATATAACAGGCGCAGGACCAATAACGTGCTTTCCGAGGCACGGATGTGCCAACTTCCGACGATTTCTTATTTCAGAAAAACTCACATTATAAGTATGTATATTCAATTTAAAAACTACATCATTATTTTAAGCAATAACTGTTTCGGATGTTTTATGTTTCAGTGGCGCTGTGCGGCGAGTATCGGTACTAATGAGAAAACATGGCGGCCATTTTGTAATCAGCAAAGTTACCTACATTGCTACTGTGTGGTTGAATATGTGAATGTAGTACATAAGGTTTAGTTAGTGAGGGTACAAGTATACACATCATACATCAATACAACTTTTTAAAATGTGTTTCATTGAAAGAACAAGAGAAGTGAGACAGACATACGGACAGGGTTACTTACGCATTTAAAATGTTAGTAGTAGATAAGAATTGTACGGAAATGAATGAGTACCTATCAATAAAAATGTCTAATGTACACGCGATCGAACCCGCTCAGGTCGCTAACATTGCACTTCCTCACGCCTCCCACTCTCATCTGCTTAAAAGTAACTTTACTTGTTACTTACAATTGCTATATTGAAGCTCCAGTCAGGAATCGAAACTGACCAATTAATTCGTAACAAACATCGTTGCTTCCAAACAAAACTCAAGTCAACAAAACTCAAATCAAAACTCACTCAACATCTATCTTTCATTACACTCAAGGGTGTGACTCTAGCCATCAACTTTCATACAACTAACTACACCTATCTCAATTCCTGTCATAACATAAACAAAATATGAGTTTTCTTCTAATGTTTTCTTTAAAAGAAGAATACCCGTTCCTTGTCTGTGAAACCACGGGAAACTACAAGACAGACACCCAAAGACCCAGACCCGAACAAAAACTTGCTTCATAATGACTCTACGACTTAACCCAACCTTCACTGCTAACAGACAAACCATATTGACGCTTATGAAATCAACCGAATCACACGATACAATAAAACACTAAACAGAAAGCCAAAGATCTGAAAACTAACACACCAGTGGACCTCTACCAAGACAATATCATCAAAAGTCGGCACTGCAACAACTACTGCAGTGTTTCAATAATCCTGCTATGTACATGTACTATCCTTATGGAAACAGCTAACTATAATAAAACACTTCACATTGCAGACAGCACAGACGGAGTAACCTCATCAAACACACTTAACGCCTAAGATTAAACGAGAATTCAGCCTGAAAAATAATCCACACATACAAATAAATGGTCAATGCTATAAAAGGAATGAAGAACAAACGACTCATGAATAGGCTTTTTAAACAACAAACAGCTTGCATACAAGACAGGAACAAGAGAGAAAGTCCTGAAACGAAATATAACATCCTTCACCATGTTGTTCTCGTGGTTTCACTAAAAAGAATTCAAGGTAAGCTCAAAAATAAAATAAGGTAGAACTGCTAACTCAATTCATATTTTGCTCTTTAGTTCTTTTCATACTATATCTAACACAGACACCTTAGTACTGAAGAGCCTATGAAGTTGGTAAGCACACACACTGGCTCGGTGGCACAATGGTTAGTGACCCTGGCTACGGTTCCAAGAGTTGTTGGGTTCGATTTCCACTCTGGCCAAATATTTGTGTGATGAACATCTGTATTTATTTCGTGTCTGGGTGTGATTATGCTCTGCTTATTTTGGGGTCAGGTAGCCATGTGTAAAGATGTTTTTTTTTTAACTTTTAAACGGCCTCTATCTTTGTATCAAAAATGTATTGAAAGTGGGTGGAGTGAGTGGTAGGTAGATGCAGATAGGTGTCCGTGTCACAATGAATCACGATCGTTATATGGGAGCTCTGAATATCTATTCTACGTTTGGATGGTGTTGTTCAGGGTAGTATAGTGAATATGATTAATGTAACCTGATGGAATCGACGGGATATTAATTTCACTTGTGTTTTTAAATTGAATATACATAAAAGTAAATATTCAATAAATTTAATTATTAATTATAGACATAGACGGACAGACAGCAGACGGACGGACGTTCAAACAGACAGACGGACGGACGGACGCACAAACATACATACATACAGACAGACAGACAGACAGACGGACGGACGGACGGACGGACGCATTAACATACAGACAGACGGACGGACGGGCGCCCAAACATACAGACAGATAGACGGACGGACGGGCGCACAAACATACAGACAGACGGACGGACGGACGGGCGCACAAACATACAGACAGACAGATGGACGGACGGACGGGCGCACAAACATACAGACAGACGGACGGACGGACGGGCGCACAAACATACAGACAGACGGACGGACGGACGGGCGGGCGCACAAACATACAGACAGACAGATAGACGGACGGACGGACGGGGGCACAAACAAACAGACAGACGGACGGACGGACGGGCGCACAAACATACATACAGACAGACGGACGGACGGACGGACGGACGGACGGACGGACGGACGGACGCATTAACATACAGACAGACGGACGGACAGGCGCCCAAACATACATACATACAGACAGACGGACGGACGGACGCATTAACATACAGACAGACGGACGGACAGGCGCCCAAACATACATACATACAGACGGACGGACGGACGGACGGACGGACGCATTAACATACAGACAGACGGACGGACAGGCGCCCAAACATACATACATACAGACAGACGGACGGACGGACGCATTAACATACAGACAGACGGACGGACAGGCGCCCAAACATACATACATACAGACGGACGGACGGACGGACGGACGGACGCATTAACATACAGACAGACGGACGGACAGGCGCCCAAACATACATACATACAGACAGACGGACGGACGGACGCATTAACATACAGACAGACGGACGGACAGGCGCCCAAACATACATACATACAGACAGACGGACGGACGGACGGACGCATTAACATACAGACAGACGGACGGACAGGCGCCCAAACATACATACATACATACAGACAGACGGACGGACGGACGGACGGACGGACGCATTAACATACAGACAGACGGACGGACGGACGGACGCATTAACATACAGACAGACGGACGGACAGGCGCCCAAACATACATACATACATACATACAGACAGACGGACGGACGGACGGACGGACGGACGCATTAACATACAGACAGACGGACGGACAGGCGCCCAAACATACATACATACATACAGACGGACGGACGGACGCATTAACATACAGACAGACGGACGGACGGACGGACGGACGCATTAACATACAGACAGACGGACGGACAGGCGCCCAAACATACATACATACATACAGACGGACGGACGGACGCATTAACATACAGACAGACGGACGGACGGACGGACGGACGGACGCATTAACATACAGACAGACGGACGGACAGGCGCCCAAACATACATACATACATACAGACAGACAGACGGACGGACGGACGGACGGACGGACGGACGGACGGACGGACGGACGGACGGACGGACGGACGGACGCATTAACATACAGACAGACGGACGGACAGGCGCCCAAACATACATACATACATACAGACAGACGGACGGACGGACGGACGGACGGACGCATTAACATACAGACAGACGGACGGACGGACGGACGCATTAACATACAGACAGACGGACGGACAGGCGCCCAAACATACATACATACAGACAGACGGACGGACGGACGCATTAACATACAGACAGACGGACGGACAGGCGCCCAAACATACATACATACAGACAGACGGACGGACGGACGGACGGACGGACGGACGGACGGACGGACGGACAGACGGGCGCATTAACATACAGACAGGCGGACGGACGGACG
Source organism: Maruca vitrata (assembly GCA_039566165.1). Lineage (NCBI taxonomy): Eukaryota > Metazoa > Arthropoda > Insecta > Lepidoptera > Crambidae > Maruca > Maruca vitrata. The sequence continues at coordinate 11,596,839 of CM076936.1, read as the reverse complement.
GACGGACGGGCGCATTAACATACAGACAGACGGACGGACGGACGGGCGCCCAAACATACATACAGACGACAGACGGACGGACGGACGGACGGGCGCATTAACAGACGGACGGACGGACGGGCGCATAAAAATACAGACGGACGGACGGACGGACGGGCGCACTAACAGACAGACAGACAGACAGACAGACAGACAGACGGACGGACGGGCGAACTAAAATGCAGACAGACGGACGGACATCTGATGTATGGACGAAAGGCCATGCAGACTGACAGACTGATTGAATAAGGAGTTCCAAAAATTATTTAACACGTTGACTGCGGCCCTAAAAATCGATCAGAACCCGCTGTGCGGCTGTCCACACGCTCAGCGTGTCGCCCGCACAGACATTGCGAAATTTAAAAAGACGAGAGGCCGGTAAGATAATCCCATACAGCAGAGCGGCCAAACACGCGTGGCGTGTCTGTTAACGTCAGTGCGGACCCACACACACGTTTGTGTTGTCTATATAAATTAACTTGCAAATGTTTCGACGACAAACGATGTGATATTCAACCAATCATGAAATAAAAAAAAATGCTTGTATGAGCTTATTTTTACAAGATCTAAAACACGTGCAAGATAAACAATGAAATACGAGTACAATGTCTTTAGATGTTATGATTTATTATTATTTATAAATTATCAATAGACACCGACAAAATTGTTTACGATTTTACGAACAAAAGGCGCTGTCCTTATCGCTAAACGCTTTGTTTACGGCCGGCCGCGGCTTGCTTTGACATCTGCTTATCCATGTCACTCCTAATCCCAAAACAATACCTAGAAAACTTTTTTGGGTTGAAGAGTCATTACCTATTATTAAGAATTACTAAGAATAAAACGTAATAAAAGGCGTTCTTTAGATGCGATAATTATCATCACGCTAATCTCAAGAACCGTTGGTCCGGTTGATTATTTTTTGTGTCATTTATAGAGGAGGCTTTAGGCTGTATTAATTTTTTTAAAATTGAAATCAGTACTAAAACTCCAATAAAATAACTGAAGTTGTAAAAAAAATATTACATCGCGTACGCTGGCAAAAGTGTTGATAAAGAACATTACTCAACTACAAAAAAAGTCGCGATAGCGTAAATGTAACTATTATAAGTATTTATTCTTTATTAAGATTTTTTTTAAATAATTGAATTGCGGCTTCTTTAAGGTCTCTTTATTTTACGAATAATACCTAGTAGTAGTAGTAGTTTTTACGCTGAAATTGTCTTGAAATTTGTAAAATATCGCAACGCAATTAATGTGTTATCATAAAATATTACATTTTTATCGTCGAAACAATTTTAAAATTAATTCATATAGACAAACACAAACGGTGTGTGGGTCGCACTGACATAGCGCCACCAAACACGCGTAGCGTGTCCGGCCGCACCGATGTATTGAGAATTTCGCGCTCACGCCTGGCGTGTTGGCTCAGCACACGCGTTCCGATGACGAAAACACACCGTGTGTGTTTTCAGCAGTGAAAGTGTTAAACTAGAGTCTGATAAGAAGATGCCTGACAACCAAAATATCTATTTGTGCTAGTATCTTAAGAACATATTATTATGTAGTTATTGCATTAAACTAACAAACACTATTTACAATATTTCACCAAACTGATACTTCTTCTAATCATGTAAATTCACTCATAAAATAATACTTTTCATTTCTGATTTGTAAACTATACTTCACTCTTCACACGAGTCACACACGAATTACACGGTCAGGTTCTACAATCAAAATACATCTAACATCAGATTTTACGCAGACGAAGTCGCGGGCGTTCTCAAGTGGTATGATATGGACGCAGACTCCATGCTGTGCAGCTCAATCAAGTATGTAGCGCAGGGATTACGGGCTGAGCTTCTGATTCGGTTGCTTGCAGGAATATTGGGTAGTATTTATGGCTGATTTCTGGCCATTTTCTTCAGACCAGGCTATAGGTACAACTCTTCTTCAGAGCCGCTACTTTGGAAGTAAATTTATGAATAAAGAAAAGATCTTCCACCGAGCTGGGTGATCGAGCTCGGAAGCAGTGGTCCGACGTACAGCTTGGTTTGTCATATACTTAGTAAGTAGTAGCCTGAATTTGATAGCGAGATGTAGGCTTTCATAGGCACAGACGCATCACTTGTAAATATAATACACACAATATTGCACGACAATAACACACAACACGTATAACCACTCACTTACCACTAACACGATTTGTATTACCGAAACATAGGAGTAAAAGATATAATTATGGACTCGAAATAACATCAGAATAACAAACTTCAATTACGAAACAGTGACTTTAAAAATCGAGTAATAACATACGAGAATAATAATTAGAATTGTGCATGTTGTGTTATGTTTATTTTAAATGAAATACAGGGATTAGGCAAGAAATTTAATACATAAACTTTTGATTAACAACTTCAATATATTAAAGTATTCAAATAAAAATAAAATCTAAACGGAAATGCTGCAAATTCTTTGTCCATTAATATAGAGCTGCGATCCTGTGTTGAAATCACTGCAGTTCCGCCATTTTGAAATTCTTCAGCCTCCATCTTCTGCAGCCAGCCTTGGTCTTTCATTACTCCAAGACGGAAGCTTCGAATGGATTGGTCACAGGAACTAAAGCCTCCAGAGGTTTCCTCCATGTAGATTTGAACAAACAACTTTCATCTTGCTGATAATGAGTTGGCTTTGTAATATTAATGTGAGTGGGTCTCTGTCGCACCTGGATTGTTACAATAGTATATAATTATTACACTAAACACTACACCATTATTGAAGTAAATTAATATCATATATTTCACATCACAAATAGCACTTTAATAAGTAACTAAAACATCACCTTACCCTAAATTTGAATAGGTAGATGTAACACAACACACATAGAAATATTGTAATGAACATAATGAAATCAATATACACACAAATGAAGAAATGCTTTAACTTCACACACAGCAAAACTCACACATTTCATCGTAACGTTTCTTTTAACTGAACTACACACACACTATTAGAAAATTCAACCTCAACATCATCTACATTTTTACAAGTAAAGATATGGACTAACTTGGCTTCAGGCAGTTATTCAGTACGTTACCGAACTTCTAATATTACATCACAAGTACTGTCGGCGATCCAGAAATACTCTGTGAAAATACACTGTATTCCCTGAAAAACTACCCTATAATAGTAAGTATGTAATCTTCAGAATATTCCAAGAGATAATGCTATGCTATTTATAATGACATTCATCATGTCGTGACGCCCGTCAATATTTTAATTGTTTATGAAAAGTTGAAAAAAGGTTGGATTCAGTCATATAAAACATAAATAATGTGTTGAATGTGTTCCTACTTCTTACAATATAAATACTTAAGGATACCTAAAGGTTTCTAGCACCTACATTTATTAAACAAAATGTGTAAAGAACTTAAACTAAAACCCCATGGGTATAATAAATTAAAGGTCAATTAAATCATTGCATCACAGAAATAAAACTTTGAAGATATGAATGGCCTGAAATAAAAAGACAAGATTAATTTAATACACAACACAGCAATAGAAAAAAATATTTAAGTTTCCATGAAATTAAATTAGTTATTTTTATTTTTCATTATTTTTACTTCTTTAAGTTTTGCTACGCTCTAACGTACATGTTGTACATATCCATTAGATACTATTTTCATCTGTAACCCAACATGTGTGCTAAAAATAATTTGAATTTGAAATAAGTAAGGTGAATTCCTAGAGTATTGCCATTAATTAAAGACTGTACTACTGGGGCGACTATACTACTTATTTGTGCAGCGCAAACTACATCCAGTAATAGATTCGCCCCTGTGATCAATAAAGATCTGAGGGCCTACCATGAGTTGGCTATCGATAACTTACTTACGTTAAAAACCTATAGAGTTGTTGTTTCATACGGCCGATTTTAGTTCTTCGCGTAACCACCAGCGGCGCTGTACAAGTTTTTCATAGAAATATTTACGTAGGCGATATCGAGAGCGTAAGTTTAAAACTCATGGTAGCTCCACTGAGGGCCTACCATAGAAACTAGATACGTGACAAGGAATGTTCTAAATTACTCGTATTATTCGTTTCATTGAAGTAGGAAAAAACAAAACAAACACTCACCATTTAAAACTAGGCATCTCGAATCTGCAACAAATAAAATGCAACTGTTTTAATGTTATAATACAAAAATAGATAAAACAAATTGAAGAGGACAGCGAATGGTCAACTGGGAATGTTGGTTCAACTATTCGCCGCAGTGGCGCTGGGTTATCAAAAAACTACTGAACAATACTTCATAATCTGGGGGCTCGGCAGTGCCCCCGCCAAGTCGAGCAAAAAAGCGGCAAGGCCGTACCATCCTTTTCTCGAAGCAATTCAGGCCATTTTCGACCCCCTGTAACTTCAATGTGGATAAAACTAGATGATTGAATTTTCAGTAACCATGCCAGCATTGTATATATCAACACACACGGTATATTTCAAATTTCACTCAATTTGAACCAGTACTTTAAGAATTATAACGGGCCAAATTTCAAAATTTTGTAACTCTCTGAATGACTGACTGACTGATTCGTCGATCATCAAAATTCTAAGGCACTTCTAGCAGGCCTAGAAGCTTCAAATTTGGAATATAAGTAGTGTTTGGTGTATGAATCAAGGAAAAATTAAAATAATTGGGGGCATGGTAGTGCAACCGCTAAGTCTAGCTATTTTTCTCAATTTCCGTCAAGTTTTATAAATTTTAACTACTTCCTTAAATAACTTGTGTTTTCAATTTTCATGCGATGGTCACGTCAATTAATAACCGACTTGGTATTGGATCTCACAAATTTTTACTCTAGAACAACTAAGTTGCGAGACTTAGTTTTTTTGACAAGTATTGTTTTTGGTGGGATATGGTTGGGATTTGTTATGTTCAGGCAGACTAACAATTTATTTAGATAAACGTATACACTATCAGTGTATTGTGGCTAGCGAAGCGACCTTCGTAAGACATACATACTACCCTTAATATCAGTCATAAATTATATCGGCAACAGTACGACGGCTGTATCTTGAAGCAACTCAGTGTGATGTTAACACGTCAGCTCAAAACTATTATTGTTGAAAGAGTCTAATAAGATGTAAATAAAAGTAGAAACTTACTTTCATGGTTCATTTGAGTAGTTCCGTTTTCGACCGGGCGCCGGCGGCGGCGCCACTTTCGATCACTCGGGATCGGCACTCTGGCTTGCGACTGCCTGAAAACACATGCATCGAGAAATTAATAAACTTAATCATTAATTAAACTATGGTTTTTACCTACACACCATATCTCATCAGAAAATTGCAAGAGCAACGAGACATGTTAGACTAAGAAAGAGTATAGTGAGAAGTAAATCAGTACCTATGTGTATTATAATAACAAATAATTATATAATTGAGTTATTCACAACACAGTTTAATTTCAAACTATTATTGTCCTGGAATAATATTAGGAAATTAGATTAGGTACTTACATTCAGAGTTCATGTCGGTAGTTCCGCGTACGACCGGGCGCCGGCGGCGGCGCCACTTACGACCTCACGGGAGCGGTGCTCTGCCTGGCGAATATCTGCAAACCGAGGCATCGAGCAATTATAACACCTAATATTGTTTTACCTAACTAGGTTTAGTTTAACCTTATTCATTATATGGTGTGCTTAGGTATTGTCTGTTCCCTTATAAGAACTATGTTGTTACTACTCACTTCAGTTATACAGGATAGATTCTGTCTACAAGAATGGAATAATAGGTACCTGAGAGTTTTATAAACTATCTTTTAAGACTTTCTTATACAAATTACCTAGATATGTAAAATTAAACCTAAAATAATTCAGGCGAAAGGCGTTTTGTTCTGGTTTTGCGCTCCGAGTGCCGAAGAGTTTGTCGTGTGCGCAAACGGCAGCTTGTTTCATAGTGCACAGAGCGGCAACAGTGCGGTGTTGGTACTTGCACTTTGCTCGAACTCTTTAGGTACTGTAAGTAGGTACCTGACGGTACGTCTTCTAATAGCTAAGATATTACAACAACAAACTAAAACAATATAATAATCACATAATCTAGGACTTACGATTGTAAAAACACTCAATTTTGTATACCTACCTATCTGGTAGGTACATACGCAAAAGTTCGAAATAATCGCGTAAATCACCTAAAAATAGGAAACCTGTAAGAAATCCTATTCCTAAACGTATTTCAGACACATTTTAAATAGAAAACAAAGCAAAACGTTGAATTTCAAAGTTTTAAAAGTTTCTTGCTTTTGCACGTGGCTAAAACAGCATAAAACTAGCTTAAATAATAATTAAAATGGTACTTACATGGTTGTAGTATTCGCCAGACATATAATAAATAGTTTTAATAACATTTTGAACCAATATAAAGTGTAAATTTACTTCAAAACTTTAATTAGAAATTCAAAATTTCGTGCGTGCACCCGCTCTGGACCGTGATTCGCGACTGGCGGTATTTCGGAAGAGTTTCAAAAGGCGAGGCACATAGAGCGCTAGAGCCAACCCGCCCGATCGCGCGCGCATTGAACGATATCGATAATTCGTTACAGTTGCAAATTGTGACCATTAAATAGCTTAATATTTCAATAATATTAGTTAGTTTAATATGTGAACGGAGTTCTTGTTGGTTTTTTAATAAAATTGGTAACTTTTTTGGATACAAATGAACATCAATTAGTATCTTATTAGAACTTAAAAACTGTGTAGAAACTGCATAAAGTCATATAACTTGATATTTCATTTGAACTGATAAATTTTTATGGTTACTTATTATCAAATTGAAATATGTATTTTATAATCATTTATGTGTTTTCATTAATTTAGGGTTTCATTATTAACATAAAGTTAAATGGAAATTGGATCCAAATTACAACCAATCATGAATTTCAAGCCGTCGGTATTCTCTTAGTAATTAAAAAACAAAAAACCCGCCTGACCTCAATTGATTTTTAATTGTAATTATCCATGCAGGCGGGTTTTTTGTTCTTTAAATTATTATTTTATTTATGTCTTTTTAGTATGATACCAATAATCATTTTATATTTCACCTACCTAAGAACACTCGGGCTATTAAGACAAATCTGACGATACCTCAAATGTGAAAATCCATTCAACGGTTCTAGAGATACAAGACACTACCTACGTTTCCAAGAGTCGTAGGTTCGATTCCCACCATAGATAAATATTTGGGTGACGAACATCCGTGTTTGTTTCGTGTCTGGGTGTGTATTAAGTAAATTTGTGTATCCACTGTTGATTCTGATACTGTAACACAACTTAAGTTACTTAACACGGCTGATCCCGATCCCGTATCAATATTTGTAATGTTGTGTAATATTTATTTAGACAGTAAGAAAAATATTTATGTATACACCGTGAAATTTTAGTGGTTGTTTTCCCGTGGCAGAACGATTTGCCTTTAGTAATACTATCGAATCATGTAAATTATTCCTCGAAAGAAATTTTTTTTTTTTTTCGATTTTTCAGAATAATAATTTTCCAACTCGAAAACGAGAGAAGCTATCGTTGTTCTTGAAGATGTGACGTATTCAGGTACTGCTTGCCACATGAAATCGATGCTTAAAGCTAAAGAAGCTCTGCACCCTAAGGCATAAAGCGGTTCGAACGTGCTTTCGAGTTACGGTTAAACCTTTCGTAGAACCGGCATTTATTGATTTTACCAAAAAAGAACTGCACACATCTTTTGTACTACTAAGATAGAATCATTTTACTGCGGGAAAACAACCACTAAAATTTCACGGTGTATGTATTAACAAAATATTTTTAAGAAGAAATTAGTTGATTCAATTCAATAGAGAGAGATCAAGGAATATTATCGGTGTAATTCTGAGAGCCGTGGGAAATTAATAATACGAATTAATAAATATTAGACCACATCATACACATTAATTGATTACTTATTTTAGAATGATATACTAAACTATGCTGATTTTATTTATTTATAAATCTCACATTAATTAATGATACTTATCCTAAGTTCAAGTATCCATAATCAATTACAATGGCTTACTCATAATTGATCCACTCGCCTATTCCAAATGGGAGTAGATCCTGAAAATCAGTATCGATCGATATCGGGTACATCTCTAGCGCGCCGGCGCAGGCTAGCCGAGGTAGGAAGGCGGGGGGCGGGCGCGGGAGCAACACAATAGCGGGCGCAAGCCGAAAGTCCGAAACGGGCGACTCTGATTGGCCGAGCGCCGGCGCAGCGGGAGGCGCTCTCTGATTGGCGGAGCGCCTTGTCGCTCGCCGCCCTTAGTCACGTTTCCGTGTAGAGTCCTTTTATGATTTTTTAACTATATCAAGTCACTAAAAAGTTTTCATTTAATGCAAAATTCCTATAATATTATTCGAAAGCGTCCAGTTTATTCAATAGACCTTTTATATTTCGAATTTGATTAGAAAAAACTTAAATTAAACTCAGTCGAAGTTAAGTACGCGTATCACGATTTCCGTGCGTGTTTACGAAATTTACTTCCAGAACATTCAAGGTCAAATCAAATTCTCTGGGGTAATAATAATAATAGCAAGATGAGAAATTTAAAATTGAAATATGGCTAGGTTTAGGGTTTAGGGATAGGTACCTACTATAATGGCCTAAATTTGAAAATTGTTTCTAGATAAATCTATAAAGAGCAATTGATGTTCTAGATCTATAGGTCCTCCTAGGTCCTTACACGAGTAGGTAAGTCCGATAGAAGATTATTTTCTTCTCGCTAGGTTTTTCAATAATAGTCGTACCTATTTATAGTCAGATTAAATTTTCGAAATAGTTTCAGTGGGTTTTTTATAGTCTTGGTAAAAGTAGCTCATCTGCCGATAGGTAACAGCTATCTACGTAAGTAGGTAGGTACAACAAAACTCATTTTAAGACTAGTCTTAAGTTCTAAAATTCTGTAAAGGTACGTTAAAGGATCCCACCAAAAACATAAATGCAGTGCCTGATAAGGGCAACTAAGTATCTAGGCTCTATGTAAATACAATACTTAGTTGGCAATAAATACTTTGACTTTGACTAACTAAATGTAAAAAAGGAGAGCCAAGTTCAATACAAAATTTATGCGTGGCTGCGGGTTTCACTGCAAAAATAATAGAATAGAATAAATATTTATTGGTCACATTCACAATTATGGTCTCAGACCCGTTCGCCCCTTATTTTACGCCCCTTTCGGGTGTTTTAAAGCAAAGGGGCGTACAGGATAAAATAAGGAGCGAACAGGTTCAGACCACAATTACATTTACAAGAAAAAAATAATTCAAAATAATATCCCCCTACTTCGGTACGCCCATGGCTAAACTTATGTATTAACTAGTGGTCCCGGCGAATTTCATACCGCCAATACTATAAACCTTCCCTGGACTATCACGAACATTTTAAAACCAACATTACTTACCTAAATCGGTCCGGGCGTTCTCGAGTTTTAGTCAGACTAACGAACAGCAATTCATTTTTATTTATAAGAAGAAGATGACAATGTCAATAGAAACATAGCTGCTTTAAGTATATTACCTACGTCGAATGTTATCATATCTCATGTATTCTCGATTTATGCGCCCTTCTAGAATTTACTTCACATCTTACTCTACATTTTAGGCAAAACGTGATGTGATGCTTGGCTGTTTTGCTACCGTTACGAAGATTTCTTAGGTTCATCAAGTGTGAAATAAAACGGCTACGCATCACGATTTGCCTAAAGTATAAAGTAAGATAATTATGAACTAGGCCTGGTAAAGTAAGGGCGCATAATAATCAAGCTTCGCTTGGCTTGTCTTGGCGGGTTCACTGCAGTGCCCCAGATTCCGATTAAAGTTGAATAAAAATACTAGATGTTCTTTATTTGGTCATAAAAACAAAAACTTTAAATATAGTTGGCGATACATACCACAACATCTTCTTATAAATAAAAATGAATTGCCGTTCGTTAGTCTGACTAAAACCCGAGAACGCTCGGCGGACCGATTTAGGTAATTTTGGTTTTAAAATGTTCGTCGTAGTCCAGGGAAGGTTTCAATGAGAAAATATAGAAAAAGAATCAGTATTGGTGGTATGAAATTCGCCGGGACCACTAGTAAGGAATACAATTAAGGTAACCTTATGGCTATAAATTGGCGATCGCATTCAGATTATTTCAGACTAGCTGCCCGCCCTCGCTTTGCTTCGGGTATATCTCTATCTCTATATAATATAGCGACCCGCCCTCGCTTCGCTTCGGGGATATCTCTATCTCTATGTAATATATTTTAACCCCGTAAGAGAAATCTATTTTTATCTAAAAAAAGCCTATGACACTCAGGGATAGTGTAGCTTTCCAACAGTGAAAGATTTTTTCAAATCGGTGCAGTAGTTTCGGAGCCTATTCGAAACAAACAAACAAACAAAATTATATTATATATATATTATATTACATATTACATTGACTCCCCCGTACCCCAGTGATGCTTACATGGAGCCTACATCGCATGCTGGCTAACTGAGCGCGGTGGCGGCAACCACGCGACTTTTTTCTAATACTTGCATTTTTAAACTCGTGATATCTTCCGAATGAAATGTCCGAATTGAATAATTCAAAAAGTCATAAATAGGTATCAAATCAAATCAAATCAAATCATTTATTTGTTAGACATAGGTAGTACATAATATAAAATACAGATGGTGTCAGATACAGTGGAGTAGCACTATGTCTTGCACAAAGAGGCATACAAATCTTGAAAAAGAAATTATTTAATATGTTACATTCATAGCTCTATTAGTCATTATTTATTTCAATACATTAAATTAAATTTCATTTTTTCATTCATTATTCCAATACATTAAATTAAATTGTTAGATAATAAAATAAAATAATAATAATAAATAAAACAGTCTTAAAAGTTACAAACATAGCTATAGCTTATCAGTCAGAAACTCTGTCAATGTATAATAAGCTTTGTTTATTAATAATACGTATAATTGTTTTCGAAACAGACTGTCATTTTTGCCCTTTAATTCTGAAGGTAACTTATTATAGATTTTGGGTGCCATGCAAAATAAACTATTTCCCTTTAATGCAGTTTTAGTTTCGGGTGCTGTAAGTCTGTTACCATGTCGTCTACTCCTATTCCAATGCCGATCAGATAATGTCGTGAACAATTGTCTATTTTTTCTTACAAACAACGCTACTTCGTAAATATAAAGACAAGGTACAGTTAATATTTTTAAGTTGGTGAAGTGAGGTCGGCAACTATCCCTTTTTGTCAATGTTTTAATGGCTCTAATGCACTTTTTTTGGGCTTTAAGAACTAGTGATTTGTTTGTGCAGTTGCCCCAAAATATTATGCCATATCGTAATATGGAAGCTACATATCCGTGGTAGGCGGTTATTACTGTCTCTATATTCGCTATTTTGGTTAGAGATTTCAAAGCGAAAACAAATCTATTTACTCGGGAACATAGGTCATTTGTGTGCATTGTCCAATTAGTTTGGTAATCTATAGTAAGTCCTAAAAATTTCGTTGCTGTCACAGGTTCTATCATATTATTTTTATATTTAATTGTCAGGTTTGGTATTTTTGTGAACTGTCGGAAATGAATAACTTTAGTTTTTTCTATATTAATATTTAAATTATTTTTGTCCAACCAATCAATTATATTATTCAATGTCATTGTGATTTCATTTTCATACGTCAAACTGTTTTTACATTTAATTATAATAGTACTATCATCAGCATAAAGTGTCATGGGGTAGTCAAAATTATATGGAAGGTCATTAATATAAATTAAAAATAAGAGGGGGCCCATTATTGTTCCCTGTGGGACTCCGTACTCTACATCTCTACATTTAGAGAGATGTTTTTTTTCGAGTAGTTTTTGTCTCGATAAACTTCTTATGGCAGTTTGTTGCTTTCTGTTACTCAGATAGGATTCCATTAATTTTAGTGGGATTCCACGTATTCCGTAGTGGTAGAGTTTATGTAACAGTATATTATGGTTTACATAATCAAATACCTACCTATTAGTTTTCATTGAAGCCGTCGGCGTCGCCGGTATTGAAGCCGTCTTGCATATAAAGTAATTTATTTTGATAAGGATTAATACCAAGGTACAAATAAGGAGCCCTTTCAAGCGGCGGCATATAAATTAAATTTTTCGAATAAAAAACCGCTTACTGTGACATAACTTTAATATTTAGACATATGCTGTCGCGACACTTTTTATAGATAATGATAAGTTCTACAAAATCGTAGTAAATGATTTTGTTCTATCATCAATAGTTTTCGCAGCGTACGCGACGTAAGGAATTTTTCAGGTAAATTTTTTACACCTTGGGTTACATTATTGGAGTTTTAGTAAGGATCCCTAATTTTTTTAAAAATATTATATAGCCTATGTTACTTCTGAATAATGCAGCTTTCTAATGGTGAAAAAATTATTGCAATCGGTCCAGTAGTTTTTGAGTTTATTCATTACAAACATACAAAAATACAAAAATACAAAAATACAAAAATACAAATCTTTCCTCTTTATAATATTAGTATAGAGTATAGATATAGATATAGATATCCCACAGAGCGCAGATGAAAGAAAATAATTGTTAGAGACCTGGAAGAATAAATTTAAATATATTACTAATTATAATACCTAATTGTATAATATTAATTTTACTTGATTAGGTACCTATCTAATTCTTATGCAAAGAATATCTATTCAATCGCGTGTCTTAAATAAAATAAAGGTACATAAACGTACCGCGACGCGGCGCTAGCGAGCCGCCGCCATCTCATCGCATCACCGCTTCGACGCGGACGGAAATTGAAACTTATTGTGACTGAAAAACTATATCGCGATAAATTCCACCAAGAACCGAGATATCAGACCAAACAGGCACTAAAGTTGTAACAAGTCTAGGCGCGCCGATATAATCTTTATTGAAGAAAGCATTGTTGGTTTTGTGATTGTGTAGGTGTTGGGGAGATGACTGGCCAATCGAGATTATTTTCAGTAATTTCCGTTCGACCTAATTCAATTTTACTATGGAATGGATAGTTAGGATAGTATGAAAACTAATATCAGATAATTATAACCCAACAACCCAAGTGGTTTCCGACGTTTTTAGTAGGTATATTCCTTGCATTTTAGTTGCCACGTACCTTAATAGATGGCGCTAATCCAGGGCAATTGTAATTTTAATTGAAGACAGTAAAATGATTTTGTGTTTTGTTTGATGATAGATCTAGACACGCGGTAGCGTGTCAAGCCAAGGTTCAAGAAACAGAACTGGCGAGCCGCACCGTGTGTAATATTACACGAACCATTTGGAACCACTTTTGAACCCCTCATAAATCAAAAACTATTTCACATAAACGTATCAAATTTGGCTCATATATTGTGACTTGCGAGATAAATATGTGTTCTAAATTTCATAAGCTTATCTCAAACAGTTATTTAGATATTAATGTCCAAAAATCCTCATTTTTATCATTGACTGACTGACAGATCAAAATTCTAACCCAGTTCCAAATGACCTAGAGAGTTAAAATTTGGTATGCAGATAGGTAATTATATGAATACAAAGGAAAAAATAAAAAACTGGCAATTTTTTAATAATTAGGTTAGGTTCTATTATGAACGCTTAACCTAATTAGTGCCTAATAAATACCTAATTAGTGCCTAATAACGCCTATATACCGGGGAAGGCAGAGCACTAAGTATATATTTAGGTCTACTTTCTTATTTACAATTAAGAGTAGGTACTTATAGTCGGTTTTCATATTTATTACTTAGGGTAGGTACCTACATAAAGTCTAGTTTTAGTTTTGAATTTGTCCTTTTCAAAGGACCCACGGCGTTACGATGATATATACTTTTCTACAAAAAGTAATGATATCCAATCAAAAACATAAATGTGAAATGAGAGCCAAGTTCAATATTGCCTTGGTTGTTGACTTCAGCGACAAAAGAAGTGAGATCTAAATGGGTGCCAAGTTCAATGGTCAACCCAGAAATTTATTTATAAGTAACACTATAACATACCCATCATATCTTCTTATAACATAAGATAATGTATGGTGGTAGCCTATGAAGATCTGTCTTGGCTAGTTTTCATATATGAATTATAGCCGTCGCAAGTTCTACGCCTACAAGTATTTGTCGGTTTTTATTTTATAATTCCGAAAATTTGGATTGTTGGTAGAAACTAGCAAGCGAACATAATAATACGTTGGTAGGTTTATAAAAACTAGCCAAGACAGACCTTCATAGGCTACCACCATACATTATCTTATGTTATAAGAAGATATGATAGGTATGTTTAGTGTTACTTATAAATAAATTTCTGGGTTGACCATTGAACTTGGCACCCATTTAGATCTCACTTCTTTTGTCGCTGAAGTCAACAACCAAGGCAATATTGAACTTGGCTCTCATTTCACATTTATGTTTTTGATTGGATAATCCTTTAATTAGTACCTATCCCGTGAAAAACAATACTTGTCAAAAAACCAAGTGTCGCCACTCATTTCGTAAAAAGAGATTGAGATCCATTTAATACCAAGTCCGTTATTAATTTATTCAGTCATTAGTTAAGAGACCTTCTGTCTAAACTGTCTAAAGTATTTTTACGTTATTATCTAGACACGCGGTAGCGTGTCAAGCCAAGGTTCAAGAAACAGAACTGGCGAGCCGCACCGTGTGTAATATTACACGAACCATTTGGAACCACTTTTGAACCCCTCATAAATCCAAAACTATTTCACATAAACGTGTCAAATTTGGCTCATATATTGTAACTTGCGAGATAAATATGTGTTCTAAATTTCATAAGCTTATCTCAAACAGTTATTTAGATATTAATGTCCAAAAATCCTTATTTTTATCATTGACTGACTGACAGATCAAAATTCTAACCCAGTTCCAAATGACCTAGAGAGTTAAAATTTGGTATGCAGATAGGTAATTACATGAATACAAAGGAAAAAATAAAAAACTGGCAATTTTTTAATAATTAGGTTAGGTTCTATTATCAACGCTTAACATAAATACCTAATTAGTGCCTAATAACGCCTATATACCGGGGAAGGCAGAAGCTAAGTATATATTTAGGTATACTTACTTATTTACAATTAAGAGTAGGTACTTATAGTTGGTTTTCATATTTATTACTTAGGGTAGGTACCTACATAAAGTCTAGTTTTAGTTTTGAATTTGTCCTTTTCAAAGGACCCACGGCGTTACGATGATATATACTTTTCTACAAAAAGTAATGATATCCAATCAAAAACATAAATGTGAAATGAGAGCCAAGTTCAATATTGCCTTGGTTGTTGACTTCAGCGACAAAAGAAGTGAGATCTAAATGGGTGCCAAGTTCAATGGTCAACCCAGAAATTTATTTATAAGTAACACTATAACATACCTATCATATCTTCTTATAACATAAGATAATGTATGGTGGTAGCCTATGAAGGTCTGTCTTGGCTAGTTTTCATATATGAATTATAGCCGTCGCAAGTTCTAAGCCTACAAGTATTTGTCGGTTTTTATTTTATAATTCCGAAAATGTGGATTGTTGGTAGAAACTAGCAAGCGAACATAATAATACGTTGGTAGGTTTATAGAAACTAGCCAAGACAGACCTTCATAGGCTACCACCATACATTATCTTATGTTATAAGAAGATATGATAGGTATGTTATAGTGTTACTTATAAATAAATTTCTGGGTTGACCATTGAACTTGGCACCCATTTAGATCTCACTTCTTTTGTCGCTGAAGTCAACAACCAAGGCAATATTGAACTTGGCTCTCATTTCACATTTATGTTTTTGATTGGATCAAACCTAACAACATAGAGGCTACTCCAAGCCAAGCCATCATCGTAACGTAGGTAAGTCAGTAAGGAAAAAAGAACATTGTATTCCTTACATAAGAGATGGCGCTATGTGTACTTTTGATCGCGGTATCAACATTTTTCTTGAATTAAGGACCCCCCTGTGTTCCGATCTACCAGTTTCAGTTATTACTCGTATTAGTACCTATTCTTGTTTCGGTTTAGAATGAAATTAATGGATTTTTTGAATTATGTTTATGTTTACTCAATTACTCAATACTCAATTACAGTATTGCCGACAGTAATTTGCTAAAATCCCCAAACGCCTTGTCGAAATTCCCCACGTTTGGGGAAAGAAAATGATAGTTCCCCACATATTCCCCACAGAAATAAAACAACCAAAAATGTAGGTAAAGTTCGGTCTCTGTGAGAATGCATTTCTGATGTATGTCAGATATCACTAGTGTCACATTCACTGTAAAGTTCTTTTAATATCTATATTTTCTAATTATATTTTTCGTTACGTTAGAGCAAATACCATAGGCAAATACAAATATGTACATGCATCCAAAGTTACATTGTTTATTGAATCAACCAGTCAGAAATGCATTTTCTCGGCGGCCGTTCTTTTTATTACAAGCTTTTATTTAACTTGCAATGTATGTATGTTTGTGTGTTCGGGTGGAATTTTATAACTCAATTTTAAGGCACTTGCCCTCAACCGATTGAGCTGAAATTTTGCATGCACGTGTATATCCGATGACAATGCAATATTATTATGACATGGAGCTGATCTGATGATGAAGTCGGAAGATAGCCATAGCAACTCAGTAATTAAATAACATAACCACATCGAGTTTGGGCTCATTTCATTCGACTAGATGAGTACTTTGGTGCTAGATAGTAACCAAGGTCTGATGATGGAGCCGGAAGACAGCCAAAGGAACTCAGTACTTAAACGACACAACCAAATCGAGTTTGGGCTCGTTTGATTCGCCTAGATGAGTACTTAGATGCTAGATGGTAACCAGGGTCTGATGATGGAGCCGGAAGACAGCCAAAGGAACTCAGTACTTAAACGACACAACCCCATCGAGTTTGGGCTCGTTTGATTCGCCTAGATGAGTACTTAGATGCTAGATGGTAACCAGGGTCTGATGATGGAGCCGGAAGACAGCCAAAGGAACTCAGTACTTAAACGACACAACCCCATCGAGTTTGGGCTCGTTTGATTCGCCTAGATGAGTACTTTGGAGCTAGATGGTAACCAGGGTTCGATGGTGGAGCCGGAAGATAGCCAAACGAACTCAGTACTTAAACGACACAACCCCTTCGAGTATGGGCTCGTTTGATACTTACAAGCTTTTATTTAAATTGCATTGTATGTAGATATGTTTATATGTTCGGGTGAAATCTTACAACTCAATTTTGAGCATTTGCCCTCAACTCACATAACATTTGATACAAGGTGAAAACTTAAAAGTATAAAATAAATTAAGGTAAAAAAATCTTTAAAAACAAGCTTTTATTTAAATGCGCTAAAAAGAAAAAAATAAACTTTTACACTATAACTTTACTGTCAACTTATAACATTTCAAATTCAACATATTTGACACAATTTATATGTTTTAAAAGCTTGTCGCGAGATTTAAGTACTCGTATTTTCTTTCTTTGTTTAAAATTTTTAATAGGCAGGTATTTTAAAACTTGCTTTTAAAATTACGAGTAGGTACTTAAATCTCGCGACAAGCTTTTAAAACATATAAATTGTGTCAAATATGTTGAATTTGAAATGTTATAAGTTGACAGTAAAGTTATAGTGTAAAAGTTTATTTTTTTCTTTTTAGCGCATTTAAATAAAAGCTTGTTTTAAAGATTTTTTTTTAGTTTATTTTTAACTAGCTGTGCCAGCGACTTCGTTCGCGTTTCCCCCCGTTTTTGACACATTTTCCATTGTATCTTTGCTCCTATTGGTCGCAGCGTGATGTTATATAGCCTAAAGCCTTCCTCGATAAATGGTCTAAACAACACAAAAAGATTTTTTCAATTCGAACCAATAGTTCCTGAGATTAGCGCGTTCAAACAAACAAACAAACAAACAAACAAACTCTTCAGCTTTATAATATTAGTATAGATTTATTAAAACATTACAAAAATAAAAAAAAACTTCACATTTTTTCGCGCCAAACTTTTTTCTGAAACATTTTAGAACTCGGATTAAATTTTAAACTGCCCCCTTCTCTCTTTATTCTCTCTCGAGTAGCCATCAAAGCTACCTCTGTGTTGGTGTTACATAAGTTTGTTTCTATTTTCAGTCTTCAATCAAGACTAGCAGAAATTTGATGTTTAATATCGCGTACTTGTGTTCATACTTAAAATCCCCACATTTATCCCCGAATTGAAGCTCTCCCCACACATTCCCCAATCAGCTTTACTTTCCCCGCAGTTTGGGGAATTCCCCACAGATCGGCAACACTGCTCAATTACTCAATGAGGGTTGTTGCGTTTGAGAAATCCACTAGATGGCAATACGTAGGCGTGAGGTCTAACTGCAACATGATTGGTTATTTTTGACGTGACATTGACAGGCATGTCAATTTTCACCAATCACGTAGCAGTGAGACCTCAGAACTACGTCTTGCCATCTAGTGGATTTCTCAAACGCAACAACCCTCATTGCTACGTATGACTTGCAACCATGGAAACGACAACAATGACAACTATCAAAACATGTCAATACAGTGACAATAATGTTTGACAGAAAATTTGGTACAATAGCATTTATGGGAAAATGAAATTGTTGTTTTTACTATCTGACTCTCTCTTTTCCATTATTTCTCACCTGTTAGACCTACCCTGGACTACGACAAACATTTTAAAACCAAAATCATTTCTATCGGCCCAGCCGTTCTCGAGTGTTAGCCAGACTAACGAACGGCGATTCATTTTTATTTATATAGATCTGTGTTGTTAGGTAACCGGATTCTCTCCCATTCCAACGTATGTACGTACGTTCATAACACATATTATCGACTACTTACTTATGTAAATTATATAAAAGAAGTTGGAGGAAATGGCAGCTTCTACGTTTCATATACTTACCGATGCCCATCCTTACTTCATTACTAATATATCCTTATCCTTACTAATATTGTAAATGCGAAAGTAACTCTGTCTGTCTGTTACGCTTTAACGCATAGAGTACTGAACCGATTTAAATGAAATTTGGTACAGATATAGTCCAGAGCCTGAGAAAGGACATAGGCTACTTTTAAACCAACTGCGCTATAAAAAGTAATGTTTTACCCGTTAAACATATCTACGCGGACGAAGTCACGGGCGGAAAGCTAGTTACATAAATAAATTGTCTGGAATACGCGCTCTGTACGATCATTTCGGCTACTACTGCTGCTTGTGCATAAGTATGTGGCCCATAACTTTTGTGACGTTAATTTTTTTTATGACTCTTTATTCTTCCTTTGATGAAGAATGTACAGTCAGATGACGAACAAATGCCTCCAATATTAAGTTAATTAAGTTATTGGTCTTATAACGCTCCTATTGAGGAGTTAACCCATCAATGTCTGTTGGAGCTCGGCCGCCCGGAGTAGCTGAGTGCTGACGATCGACGGTAGCGATTAATTGCCCCGGGATTACTCTCGTAAACTCGAGATCAGTGCCGCGATTATTTTAACCGTTGCCCGTGAGGTCGTGTCTAGCCCCGGAGCCGACTGGACAATAAACAGGTTTACCGAATTTTGGTACAAATTAATAGGTATTTTGAAATGGAAATGGAAACAGTCTTTTTTAAAAGCTTTTATTTAACTTGCTCTAATGTATGTATGTACGTTTGTTCGGGTGGAATCTTGCAACTCAATTTTGAAGTACTTATCCTGAACCGATTAAGCTGAAATTTGGTATGTATGTTTAATCTAGGTGACAATGCATTTAAAGCTGTGACGTCGTTCTAAATCCAAAATGGCGGAAAATATAAGATGGCGGAATACGTATTTTTGATGCATCCCTAAGTACAATATGGGTATCAAATGAAAGGGCATGTTGAGTATTACACGAAAATAAAGTGACGTCGCTTAAAATTCAACATGGCGGCAAATTCAAGATGGCGGAATTGTTATTGTTGATTCACCCCTACAATATGGGTATCAAATGAAAGAGCTCGTTGAGTAAGTATATCACGAATATCCGGTCATGACTAAAAAGAAAAAAATAAAATCAATGTAAAAAAACTTTTAAAAAAAGCTAAAAGCTTAAAGCTAAAATTTCAATAATTAAAATCCATAAATGATGTTATTATTTTGTAATGCCAAGCATCAAAATCGATCGTATTTATGTAAGAGTTTCATCGCTTTGCACTTTTTATTACTAAATTAGCTCCTGTTATGAAATTGCACCACAGTTTTCTTTTGAATTAGTTCTATATCATGTAAAATGTACAAGTGAGTGAGAAATAAACTAATTCTTATTCTTAATATTTTCATTTATTGCATTAAATAAGAAAAATTATGTGGCTAAAAAAAACTTCATGTTAGGTGTTATAGTTATTTATTATTATACTCTAAACAATTAATAGTGCAAAAGTGAATCATCGTAGTAATTGCAACAAATGAATGAATGTCGTATGCAGAAGGCCGCCCCTCCGCGGGCAGCGCGGCGCGAATGCTAATGCGGTATTAGCGCAGCGACGCGACCGAACGACAATAGCCGGGAACACAGTTTTCTTTCCGACTCAATGTCGGCATCAAAATCCTCACTTTCAATTTAAATGTAAATGGCGGGTTCATAAAACTGTCATCAGTAAGTTCGCAGCTCGCGGCGGGCGCCCTCTCGAAGCCAGTTCGCTGGAATATAAAACAATTTGTTCAGAGCACAAAAGGGCCGCTCGTCCCGGACTTCTGTTCACTATCCTCTTGAATTTACATAATATTACGGCTAAGAAGGATTTTATGCGAGATCTGCGCGGACACGTTTAGTCGCCGCTCCGCGCTATTATTCGGTTCAGATGGAACTTCATAAAATGGTTTAGTGCGCTTTTGTTCCCGCTCTGTAGAAGAGTGGCTTTTCAACGATCGCATATTCAATGGGATTGAATACAAATGTATGTAATTGACCTTTAAAACTAAGGAAGTGGATATGATTAACATGTTAGGGTGTACTTTGACCATAATAATCTTAATAACATAATGGCATTAACAAAAAAAAACTTACGTTCTCGTTCAATCGAACTAAAGATCGGTCGCAGTTACAGACAAGTGCCGTCACTTGCTGAGTGGCAGCACTGTGCAGCGGACTACGTGGCTTATCTCAATCTAGATATTTTTTTCTGTAAGAGGTTTGAAAAAATTACTATTAAATCCTTTATTTATCCTTTACATTTAAAATAATTACAAAATAGCTTATATTAATTATCAGATAATAATTATCAGCTTGTTTTAGAACGAACGTGTACACATGTCTTGTGCTTAAGCAAATGTGATGTTAGTTCCGTACGGTATCAATAGATGTCACTGTGCCATTACATTGAGCTATGTTAATATTTGATTCGGAATACACGATGGTTTTTTATGATTAAAAGTAATCAAATAAATAATTATTGTCTCTTAGGATAAGGTCATAAATAGTTTTTTGTAGTAGTGTGGAGGATTTTATTTAAATAGAATAGGTAGGTATAGGTTTTACGATATGTTTGGAACTACTGAGTCGAAGTCCATGTTCCGCATGTAAACAGTGGGTTCGCATAAAATACTTATAGGTTCTCACCGAAAGCAAAGTTAATGCTGCGTCCCAACTCGGATATATTTAAAAGTTACGGCCTTAAGAATAATAATATCTGCATATTTGAGTATCTATTCTGCTGGCGCGCTGACTTGGCAAACTTTTTATTAGCAAAGTTTAGCGGAGAAAGGCGTTTGCGGTGAAAAAACTAAAAGAGATGCGTTGATGAACTTTTTTAATCAACGACGTTAGGAGAGCGGCGCGCGCGCCTCCGCCTGTTTGACTTTATTGTTTTAGCCGGCTCAACCTGCCACGGGTCGACGACCTATACAGTCAAATCCTTAAGGGAACGAGAGTTATTGGGAAAAAAGTTTTGTATGTAAAATCCTGTAGTCCACAGTACGAACGAGTCGCGGGCACAGCTAGTAAATTATAAATGCGAAAGTAACTCTGTCTGTCACGCAATCACGCATAGATCGGTTCGGTTCAGAACGAACGAAACGATTTAAATGAAATTTGGTAAAGGTATAGTCCAGAGCCTGAGAAAGGGCACAAGCTACTTTTCAATCGACTTCGCTATAAAGAAGTGATGTTTTATGTATCTGTTATACGTAGAGACGAATAACGGGAGTCGCGGGCGGAGTCGCGGGCGGAAAACTAGTATAAAAAAAATTACCCAACATCACATGCGTTGGTCTGATACCGAGGTAGCTTAAGCACTTGTGTTACAGTGGATACATGAATATACTTAAATATATAATAATACACCCAGACACGCAACAAACACCGATGTTCATCACACAAATATTCATCCCGGGTAGCAATCGAACCGACGACTTAAACGACTTTTGGAACGTGGGTCTCTCACTAACCACTGTTCGACCGAGTCAGTTAATCATCAAATGTGTCAATTATTTTCAAATGCATCAATCCCTTTAAACATTTAAGGCATTCCACATACGCGTCAAATTAAAAACATTTATTGCGTGTTACGTTATTATTAATATTCACTGTGATAATATGTTTATATTTCATGGAGAAGACTCTGGCATTAAACTCGGCAGTAACTCTTAAAAGACTCTAGCTGGTATTCATCTGTCCCATCATCATCAGCATAAGTCAGTCACACATGTTGTGCCCAAAGAGAACGATACAAACACGTTGAAAGCAGATGCTGCAACAATATTATATTACAAATACATTCGTATGAGAATACCTTTGTCATGAGAGATAACATCAAACATTAATTATGCAATAACATTCAAGAGAAAATGACACCTTCACCGTTTTATTTTTTCACAAAAATTTGCTGGAATTTGATGTTTATTCCAAGATCTGTCTCCCGGAACCGCGGGGGGAGTGTTTCGGAATGATCTAATAACATGAAGGCCGCCGCGCGTGTACTTCCATTCGTCGTCACGATCACTCTTTTAACCGCGTCTTTTATTGACGCCTGTAGGGCTACCATGAGTTTAAAACTTACGCACTCGATATCGCCTACGTAAATCTGTCGTGGTAGCGCTACAGAGGGCCTACCATGAGTTGGCTATCGAAAACTTACGTACGTTAAAAACCTATCGATTTGTTTTTTTCATACGGCCGATTTTAGTTCTTAGCGTGACCACCAGAGGCGCTGTACAAGTTTTTCATAGACATATTTACGTAGACGATATACGTCCGTAACTTTTAAACTCATGGTAGCGCTACTGTAGCGCTACCACGAGTTGGCTATCGAAAACTTACGTAAGTTAAAAACCTATCGAGTTGTTTTTTTTTCATACGACCGATTTTAGTTCTTAGCGTGACCACCAGAGGCGCTGTACAAGTTTTTCATAGACATATTTACGTAGGCGATATCGAGTCCGTAACTTTTAAACTCATGGTAGCGCTACTGTCGTTCGTCGTATTTCGGCTAATATTCCCTTGGTTAGTTACGCACAAATGCAATCGTGCACTCTTGACATATGGCAGTTTAATTTGACGGTATCCGGGGTACGTGGGTACCGGGGGTAGATATGAGAGGTTCGTTCTTAATGTCGATAGATTGGATTATTATACTCGTAAGATTTTAAGGTGATTGATGGATTGGTAGCATTACAAATAGCATCGAATATGTCCATAATGGGGATGCCTATGTCCAGCTGTGGACAAACCTATAGGCTGATGATGATGATATCATAACTTCAGTTAATGAACGCGGTAATCTCAGGAACTACTGTTTGAAATTGAAAAACTATTTTTGAGGAAGGCTTTAGGCTGTATAACATCCCGCTGCGCTGCGACCAATAGGCACAAAGAAACAGTTGATAATGTGTAAAAAATGGGTGAAAACGCGGACGAAGTCGCGTGCACAGCAAGTCTGCAGATAAAGTTGCATATCCTTCGAGTCATCGATGTAAGCCCCGCTCTACCGGGCAGCGCGGGTGACGCCTCGTTAGTCGCGATGCATTCATTACGCTCTCCTCGACTCGACGCCCACCTTAAATAAATATTCGCCAAAGAAAAGACTTCTTTTGTTTACCTTTTTAACCGTCAAGGACTTTGAAAAGATTGTGAGAATAACAGGCGGGGCGCGGGCGGCGTGGCGGGCGGAGCGGGCGCGGGTTAAACATACGAGACATGTACTACATGGTGTTACAACTTTTTTGGGCATGATTTATAGGACACCTTCATTAGATTTAGTAGGCGTGGTCTGAGGCGGTCAGCTTGGTAGCGGCAGGTAGCTGAGACAAAAAATACCGATTAAGTGTCGACCGGCTGGCTCGGTGGAACAGTGGTTAGAGAGGCCACGGTCATTATCTACGGTTCCAAGTGTCGTGGTTCGATTCCCACCCGGGACAAATATTTGTGTGACGAACATCGGCGTTTTTTTCCGTGTCTGGGTGTGTTATTAAATAGATTTACCACGGGATCAGTACAATGTATGAAATGTAGTGTAATAAAAGGAATAAGAAAGTGGGAGCTGGACACGCCCACGAAGGGTCCGATATTGTAAAAAAACCTCGTATTATAATTATACATCCAAGAATTAGTGTGTAATGCATACAACCAAAAAAAAATAAAATAATAATTGCACAGATTACTCTTTAATTAGTTAGCTTGTCGTCCAGGCAGGGATAACGTTTATTTAGACAAAGAACATTCAGCATCATAGACAGGCGAGCCGCATAGCGCCATCTAGTGGTGGGTAGCGGGTACTACTGATAAATTCGATCTAAAATGTATGAAAGCTCTCTTGCGAATGACTTTTATTATGGCTAAATCCTCGATTATATATAGTACAAGCTGTGCCAGCGCTTTCGTCCGCATTTCCCCCCGCTTTTTACACCATTTCTTTCTGTGTCTTCTCTTCAATTGGTCGCAGCGTGATGTTATATAGCCTGAAGCGGTGAAAATGGTCTATCCAATCTAACACAAAAAGTATTTTTCAATTCGAACCAGTAGTTCCTGAGATTAGCGCGTTCAAACAAACAAACTCAAATTCAAATCGTTTATTGCTTGTCACATTGCAAGTTAGGTACGTAGATGGAATAAGTATAAAGGTATATATGTGACGCCCTGTAAGGGCATAGCAAACATTGAGGGTCTATTACATGTGTCTTATTACTAATTAATTAATTATTCTTATTAATTATTCATAAATTATGAAATTATATTATACTTATTAAATTAACATTAACACAAATTATTATAAATATATATTATCAACAACTCTTCAGCTTTATCATATTACTAGCGACCCGCCCTCGCCTCGCTTCGCTTCCGGTATGTCTCGAAAGAGAAAACTAGAGAACATGCGCTTCCCCAGACATAAGACTTAGCTAAATCGATTTCTCGTCCCCAAAATCCCCCACATATCTTCAGCGAAATCATTAGGGCCGTTTCCGAGATCACATCCTTTTTCAAGCAAGTAACGCTATCTGCCGGGCTGATTTGTCAATCTTAACCATAAAAGTGACAGACTCGATATCGCGTAAATACGTCTATGAAAAACTTGTACAGCGCCCCTAGCGGTAGGATTTTAGTTCTAGTCTAACGCTAAGAACTAAAATCGGTAGTATGAAAAAAAGCAATTCAATAGGTTTTTAACGTACCTACGTAAGTTTTCGATAGCCAACTCATGGTACCGCTACAGGGCGCCACTCAAATGCATACAGAAAAAATTAAGGTAAAAAAATCTTTAAAAACAAGCTTTTATTTAAATGCGCTAAAAATATTTGACACAATTTATATGTTTTAAAAGCTTGTCGCGAGATTTAAGTACTCGTATTTAAAATTTTTAATAGGCAGGTATTTTAAAACTTGCTTTTAAAATTACGAGTAGGTACTTAAATCTCGCGACAAGCTTTTAAAACATATAAATTGTGTCAAATATGTTGAATTTGAAATGTTATAAGTTGACAGTAAAGTTATAGTGTAAAAGTTTATTTTTTTCTTTTTAGCGCATTTAAATAAAAGCTTGTTTTTAAAGATTTTTTTACCTTAATTTATTTTATACTTTTTAGTTTTCACACGAGCCCAAACTCGATGGGGTTGTGTCGTTTAAGTACTGAGTTCCTTTGGCTGTCTTCCGGCTCCATCATCAGACCCTGGTTACCATCTAGCATCTAAGTACTCATCTAGGCGAATCAAACGAGCCCAAACTCGATTTGGTTGTGTCGTTTAAGTACTGAGTTCCTTTGGCTGTCTTCCGGCTCCATCATCAGACCTTGGTTACTATCTAGCACCAAAGTACTCATCTAGTCGAATGAAATGAGCCCAAACTCGATGTGGTTATGTTATTTAATTACTGAGTTGCTATGGCTATCTTCCGACTTCATCATCAGATCAGCTCCATGTCATAATAATATTGCATTGTCATCGGATATACACGTGCATGCAAAATTTCAGCTCAATCGGTTGAGGGCAAGTGCCTTAAAATTGAGTTATAAAATTCCACCCGAACACACAAACATACATACATACATACATACATTGCAAGTTAAATAAAAGCTTGTAAAAAATAATTTAAATCGGTCAAGCCGTTTAGGAGGACTTCAATATAAAGTTGAGTATAGATATAAGTATAGATAAGTACAATACATTTCAGTATTATTATGTACAAGTACAACCGAGTGAAGAGTGCGTCGCGTCCGCGCGCCGCGTGCGCTGTCCCGGGGTGTTCGTTACGGTATTCCAGGAAATTGCCTCCCCGCGCCCGCGCGTCTTGAATCATTCCGTCCCCGCCGCATTATTCGAAACTTTAATTGCGAAAGGAATCCGCGGGGCGATTAAAGAAACAATTGTCCGTCTGCGAGACGCTGCGATTTCGAAAAGTTTGCGAGCGCGGCGCTACTCTTAACGCATTGTCTACGGTTATTATTTTCGAGTGGATTTTTCCTTGTGGAAATTTAGGCTGTGTGGATCATTAGCGGTCACCGCGGGAGGCCACAAAGACCCGCAATTAAAAGTTCTCCGAGGCCCGTGAGACATGATTACTTAACACTATCCGGTGGAATACTCCTGCGAAATTATAATGAGCAGGAAGTATTATATTGCGAACCTTTGTTGGCGGCCCAAGAGGGCGAGGCACAATGGGACCGACAATTAATAAGTTTAATAATTAATTGCTACGGCTGTTGATTATTCGTTATTTCAAAGGAAACATGCAGCGCGTACACAAGGGAGGTTCTTGAGCCTGCATTATCTCTGTTGGTTGTTTTGAATTCACGTGTTGGTTTCTGGGTTCCTGGTCATATTGCGGATATTTTTGATTTCAGGAAGTCGTAGTCAATTACGGCCTCGTATGATTACCATTAAAATGTTTGTCCGGTCGTTTGTTTTTCAGTCGACTCGGACTTAACAATTCGTGTTTGGTGCTATTACGGCATGGAATACCCTTCTTGCTCATGTTTTGTGTGTGAAACGGCATCTAAGCAGTAACTCGTTAGGTATACTTACCTCCTACACATATGGTAAGAAGCCGCAGAGGGAACATTAAAATTACCTAACATCACATGCATTGATCTGAACCCGTGGTAAGCACTTGTGTTACAATTATCAGAATCAACAGCGTATACACAAATAGACTTATCTACATATTATACTCAATAACTTACCCAGACACGGAACAAACACCGTTGTTCGTCACTCAAATATTCGTCCCGGGTGGGACGATCATCGAACCCACGACTCTTGGAACCTTAGGCAGTGAGCATGGGTCACTAACCACTTTTCCGTTGAGTCAAAGTTACACTTGGACGGGGCGCGGGCCGCGATTCATCACGGCTCGATACAATTTGCCGCTGCTTTGATGTATGTCCGGAAAAATAACTGCCAGATTAAATCGTTCGGCCCACGCCCCCGCCACACAACACTCGGCTCTCACCCCTGCTACTTGAGTTCAAATTGCCGTGTAGGTTACCATCAGAACGTGGCTTTGAAGGAGGACCCGGTTAGAGTCGCAAGGCGTCCGGGTAAAGCCGGATATTGGTAGGCTTTTTGAATACGTCTCCAATAAACGGTGTCCGTCTTGTCCCTTTAACACGCAAACGTAACGTCTTCAATAGTAGATACTGTATTTGTATTTCAGGCGTGAAACATCATCTATGCAGGCTTCAGGCTTTATAACGTCTGTCACAGCCACTTATCATCAGGTGGAGTAATCTATACTAATATTATAAAGCTGAAGAGTTTGTTTGTTTGTTTGTTTGAATGCGCTAATCTCAGGAACTACTGGTTCGATTTGAAAAAATCTTTTTGCGTTGTATAGACCATTTATCGAGGAAGGCTTTAGGCTATATAACATCACGCTGCGACCAATAGGAGCAAAGATACAATGGAAAATGTGTAAAAAACGGGGGGAAACGCGAACGAAGTCGCTGGCACAGCTAGTATCAACCTAAAATTGACGACCTGTTTGGTTCAGTGGCAGTTAACGCTGAACCAAAGGGTTCGAATCCAGCACGGTACAAACATTTTTGTGCATGGACATGTCTGTTTGTATGTATTATAAGTATGTATTTACAAAAAAAGTACATAAGTATTTGTATCGGTTAGCTAGTATTCTAGTATCCATAGTACAAGCTCTGTTTAGTTTGGGACAAATTGATGTTCGGAGGGCCTACCATGAGTTGGCTATCGTAAACTTACGTACGTTAAAAACCTAAAGAGTTGTTTTTTTCATATGGCCGATTGTAGTTCTTCGCGTAACCACCAGGCGGCGCTGTACAAGTTTTTCAGAGACATATTTACGTAGGCGATATCGAGCGCGTAAGTTTTAAACTCATGGTAGCCCCACAGGTTATTTACAGGAAAATATAGGAAAAATATCCGGCTTAACAGATCAGTCTGTCCGGCTGTTACGTGTGGACCTGGCCGCCCTACACCACGAGGATTCCGAACGACTGCGCCCGGAGTAGTTCCAATTCATAGGAAAATATTTATGCCATCTCCGCGGCCCAATACGCGGCGAATGCTAGAACATCTACAATGAAGCTTGAACTCTGGAAATTAAACGTGTATGTTAGCAAGGTATTGGAAGTTGATTTTATCCATTCCCACTTCTTGGGAAAGTTGGAGTTAGATTTTAAAAGTTTCTAGACGATAAAAAGCTTTCGGACAAATATTTTTCCTAAAGTTTTTATTCTTGAGCGATTTCTAGCGATAGCTAGAATATTTAGTGTTGTGTCTCACTAATTTCGTATACGTAACATCTACTTGGAAGCGAAATGTTTTTTAGCTCATGAAGGTCAAGTAACCGAATTAAGTATGTAGCACTATGTGCTCGTAAGTACGTATCGTAAGTATTGCAAAAATGCTGACAATACAAAAGATTTATCTTTTGTCAGCATTTTGCTATGCGTACCTAGAGTTAGTAAACAATACTTAGATGAATGATCTATATGCAGATTGGGCTTCGTGATTTTAACATAAAATTCGTGCCTCATCATTTCTAATTTAATTTTTTTTAATATAATTTTCATTAAAATCCCAAAAATAATTTTTTGAAACCTAGTTGTAGTATTTGATTGGTATAAGTCTGTTACGTTTTTAGAGCTTTGAGTATTTACCTTTCAAACAATGTAGCTATTGCCAACCCAATGGTAATCCACAGTGATGGAGTGATACCGTGCCTATTTAATTGACGTTTGGCAGATGATTGTATCTATACTAATATGATAAATCTGAAAAGTTTGTTTGTTTGTTTGTTTGAACGCGCTAATCTCAGGAACTACTGGTTCGATTTGAAAAAATCTTTTAGCGTTGTAAAGACCATTTATCGAGGAAGGCTTTAGGCTATATAACATCACGCTGCGACCAATAGGAGCAAAGATACAATGGAAAATGTGTAAAAAACGGGGGAAACGCGAACGAAGTCGCTGGCACAGCTAGTCTATCATAAACATGACATATCATGAGATTGAGCACCCCCTCTTTCCCCTTTCATCAAACCTCTACATCCCGCGTGGCAACAGAATCCTCGTGTTCTCAATGGAGAATGCTCATGATTTTAGCTTCTTATGTAGCTAATGACATACACACGTACGTACGTATGTCATTTAAGAGCAGAATCCTTACTAATATTATAAATGCGAAAGTAACTCTGTCTGTCTGTCTGTCTGTCTGTCTGTCTGTTACGCTTTCACGCATAAAGTACTGAACCGATTTAAACGAAATTTGGTACAGATATAGTCCAGAGCCTAGAAACGGTTATAGGCTACTTTTTAACCGACTGCGCTATAAAGAAGTAATGTTTTAGCCGTTAAACATCTCTACGCGGACGAAGTCGTCACAGCCACTGGACGGATCGAGATGAAATTTAGCATGCAGGTAGATGTTATGACGTAGGCATCCGTTAGGACAAAATTTCCCGAAATTCCCACGGGAACGGGAAATAACGGGAAAATCCTTTTGTATGAAAAATACTAACCGCATAAGTTAGACGCTTGAAATTTGACATGAAGGTACCTTAATAAATTAAAAGCTTAGTTGCAACAGGATATTGTAAAATTCCCACGGGAACGGAAGTAATAGGAAAACAACTTTTGTATTAAAAAATCTAAACCGCGATATAGATAGACGATTGAGATTTGGCATGCAGGTACCCTAATCCTTACTAATCCTTACTAATATTATAAATGCGAAAGTAACTCTGTCTGTCTGTCTGTCTGTCTGTCTGTCTGTTACGCTTTCACGCATAAAGTACTGAACCGATTTAAACGAAATTTGGTACAGATATAGTCCAGAGCCTAGAAACGGTTATAGGCTACTTTTTAACCGACTGCGCTATAAAGAAGTAATGTTTTAGCCGTTAAACATCTCTACGCGGACGAAGTCGTCACAGCCACTGGACGGATCGAGATGAAATTTAGCATGCAGGTAGATGTTATGACGTAGGCATCCGTTAGGACAAAATTTCCCGAAATTCCCACGGGAACGGGAAATCCTTACTAATATTATAAATGCGAAAGTAACTCTGTCTGTCTGTCTGTCTGTCTGTCTGTCTGTTACGCTTTCACGCATAAAGTACTGAACCGATTTAAACGAAATTTGGTACAGATATAGTCCAGAGCCTAGAAACGGTTATAGGCTACTTTTTAACCGACTGCGCTATAAAGAAGTAATGTTTTAGCCGTTAAACATCTCTACGCGGACGAAGTCGTCACAGCCACTGGACGGATCGAGATGAAATTTAGCATGCAGGTAGATGTTATGACGTAGGCATCCGTTAGGACAAAATTTCCCGAAATTCCCACGGGAACGGGAAATAACGGGAAAATCCTTTTGTATGAAAAATACTAACCGCATAAGTTAGACGCTTGAAATTTGACATGAAGGTACCTTAATAAATTAAAAGCTTAGTTGCAACAGGATATTGTAAAATTCCCACGGGAACGGAAGTAATAGGAAAACAACTTTTGTATTAAAAAATCTAAACCGCGATATAGATAGACGATTGAGATTTGGCATGCAGGTACCCTAATGAACGTAAAGCTTACTTCCAACGCGATATTACAAAATTCCCATGGGAACGGGAGTTATTGGGAAATAACTTCTGTATGTAAAATCCCTTACGGGGTTGAAATATATTATATAGAGATAGAGATATACCCGAAGCGAAGCGAGGGCGGGTCGCTAGTTATAATATAAAAGACGTGTGGCACTCGGGGACTGCCACGGTATAGCTATTGCATAGCATCGTCCGATTTCGGAGCAGCTCGTCTAGATTCGTGCGAGTTTCGTAGAGTCGTACAATACGTCTAACCGCACGCACACAAACACCGTGCCGAAGTCTACCGAACTGAAACGACGTTAGACGATTGTGAGGTTTTTTTAGTTTCGGAATTTCTCGGTTCGGTCGCCGCGCTCAAAGCCCGCGATAAAAGCTATGCAATAGCTTAATAATTTAATTTGTTTCCAATTTATGAGCTTTTAAAAATATTCTGATAATAAACAAAAGGTTTTCTAAACCCCGTACCGCGGGCGCCGCTCCGGGGCTCGTTAACTTCCGCGGTGACGTCACGAGTTCGCAAATCATTTCGCAAACTCGATGAAGTTCTCAATTTCTCCCGAACAGGTAACTCGTTTGGATTTTACATGAAAATACCTTAATGAGCGAAGAGAAAACCTGTTAGCTCGATGCCTTTGTCTTTATAACTCGTGATCTTGCCGTTTGATTGCATTGGCTTTTTGGGTTTAAGGTAAGGTATAAAAGCAGCCTTCTTTTAGAAGGCTCTCAGGGTGAGCACGACAGGCTCAATACGGTCTATTGTCGACCTCATATGTGGATCTCACTACCGCTTATCATCACGTGAAGTGAGGTCATCTCGTCAGCCTTTTTATTAAAAAAAAACGTATCCCTGTTAAAGTATTCTCTGTCCCGGGAATAATATCAACAGACGCACAAAATACACTGGGAGAATTAATAAATAATAGCGCTTTTCAGCGGTCAGAAATACACAAATTATATAATCTTGTCTTGAGAATTCTTGCAGTATAATTTGCTTATTTGTATCATGAGCTGAGGCACCCATCGTATCGTTAGGTCACACAATGATGCAGGTTTTAAAGATCGCTGCTCTTGCAATATGCAGATTTTTCTATCAGCATAATGAAATTGTTAAGTTGTCGTGTGGATGGCTATTATTAAAAGGAAGTGTTAACTAGATTCTTACCTTGACTTTGTTCACTTAGTCTTTAATCAGGCAATAAAGTATTCGGCTATTAGGTATCCTTCATTAGGTAGATTTTTGCATAGGTGCCCTTCTTTCTCATAGTTCAAGCTTAGACGATTGTCACTCCTACTTCCAAAAATCATTACACCCTTAATTTAACGCAACATCACATACATTGATCTGATTCCGTGGTAAGTAACTTGTGTTACAGATATCAGAATCTACAGTAGATACACAAATATACTTAAATATATTTAATAACACACCCGGACACGGAACAAACACCGATGTTCGTCACACAAATATTTGTCCCGTGTGGAAATAGAACCCACGATTCTTGGTAGTGAATCTGGGTCACTAACCACTGTTCCACCGAGCCAGTCGTCTTTATTACTTACAACTACAGAATCAATTCTCAGTTGGTTTCAAGGAGGAACACGTCCGTAAAGTTAGTTCTATTTCAAAAGGTACATGGTATTTTAAGTAACAGGGGAATTTGTGCTATTGGTATCTATGGACAACGAGTATGTACTACGAAGTCGAACATACGATCTAATTGCAATACGGTTCTAATGAAAAATTGTCTTCAAGTACATTCTCCTCCAAATTACTAAAGCTATACACACTAAATTTGCACATATGATGTACTAGCGGCCGCCCGCGACTTTGTCCGCGTATTAATGGGTTTTAGTAGCAATGATGTATTAAAATAGCCTACATGCCTTGTACAATTTGTTGTTTATTAGTGAAAGTTCCGTCAACGTCCTCCCATAGTACGTTCCCCCCCCACCCCGGTCGAATTTTGAAAAAAGTAGCGCTGGTGTCTTTCCAGTGTGCCAGCTACCTCCATACCAAGTTTTAACAACTGACCAACAACAACGGTAAACCCCATGGGGGTCGAATTAAAAAAAAAAGTAGCCTCTATGTTATTCCAGAGTGCCAGCTACCTTCATACTGTTGCGGGAACGGGGTACGTTTAATTCAAGATACGCCAAAAGTCACCAAAAGACAATTAATTTATTTATCGACTAACAATTACACAATTAAACACTTAAAAACACAATTAAAAACACTTAATTACAACACTTAACACGGAACACTAAATTACACTAAAGCACTGAATCACACTAAAACACTGAATTTCACTGACTATTCGCAGGTAACGCACTCGATCACTCTTAGTTCGCAGGAGACTGATTCGCTTCGCTTTCCAAATCGGAACTGTCCCGTCGCGTCGTACATCCCGCTTTTATACCCAGTGAGGACGCAGCTCTTCGCGTGGCGTCGAGAATCTTCTCGCGGGGATCGAAATTTCTAGAACTCGCTGGAGTTCGCTCCGACCGACCAGAGTGTGTGACGTAGTATCGTGCAAGCGAATATAGACCTTATCCATACGACGATAAGACTAATTTCGCTTGCACGGTCTCTCAAGGTCGTAGTATTATTATTACTTTAGAATACTCTAGAGCTCGCTACAACCTACCAGAGTGTGTAGCGTAGTATCGTGCAAGCGAGTATAGACCTTATCCATACGACGATAAGACTAATTCCGCTTGCACGGTCTCTCGTGGTCGTAACATTATCCCCTCTTAGTCATGCTCGTCCCGAGCATCATTTGACCCATGGTAACGAGCCAATCGATCAATGTGAACAATTTTCGGCTTGCCTCTTGTCCCTTGTTTGATCCGATAGGTTAAGTCGTTCAGCCTAGTGATGATCTTGTATGGTCCTTCCCACCTTGGCTGGAACTTCGGTGATTTGCCCTTCTTCCTGAGTGGGTTGTGTAACCAAACCAGACTCCCTTCATCGAAACCGTCGGTGTTGGCTTTGCGGTCGTAACGGGTTTTCATTCTTTCGCTGGATTTTAGACTGCAGTCTCTGACGAGAGCATGTACTTCATCCAGGCGCTTCTGTAGGTCAGCCGCATATTCGGTTACTGGTTTCGGAGCTTCTGGCGGTGTCCCAGTCAACGCGTCTACCGGAAGCCGCATTTCTCTACCGAAGTTTACCATTGCTGGGGTTGCGCTGGTGCTATCGTGGATCGCAGATCGGTAGGACAGCAAGAAAAGCGGTATGTACTGGTCCCAGTCTCGTTGATGCTCGTCCACAACTTTGGCCAAGTGGTTTTCCAACGTTTGGTTGAATCTCTCGACCATGCCATCGGATTGCGGGTGTGCTGGTGTAGTACGGGTCTTATGCATACCCAACAGTTGACATACCTCCTGGAACAGTGCTGACTCAAAGTTTCTTCCTTGGTCAGAATGTATCTCAAGAGGCACACCAAATCGGCAAATTACCTCGTGGACTAACTTCTTGGCGACCGTCTTTGCTTCTTGATTAGGCGTAGCGAAGACTTCAGGCCACTTAGTGAAGTAATCTTGGACCACAATGATGTACTTGTTTCCCTCATCGGATTCTGGAAAGGGGCCAGCTACATCTACTGCGATTCTTTCCCATGGAGCGCCGACGTTGTACAGCTTGAGTTTACCCTTACTTCTGGTTTGTGGGCCCTTTACTGATGCGCAAGTCGTACATTTCTTGCACCAGTCTTCGACGTCCTCCCGACAGTGTATCCAGTAGAACCTCTGTCTCAGCTTCTCTAGGGTCTTCTTCACGCCTAAATGTCCCCCGGATACCCCATCGTGTATGTACCTCAGTAGAGAAGCAACCTGTTTACGGGGTACAATCAGCTGTAGTGTCGTTTGATCCCCTTTTGGTGTTTCCCATTTCCTGAAGAGTACTCCATCTTTAATCTCCAAACTGTCCCATTGTGCCCAGTAACTTTTCGTGATGGGGCTTGATGATGCTACATGGCTCCAAGAAGGTTTTTGACCTACTTCTTTCCATTCAAATATTTTCCTCAGTTCACTATCCTCTTTTTGAGCCTTTTTGATAGCGTCTTCGCTCCATTCATTATCAAGTCCCTGGGTGGTAATCATCCGGACTTCTTCTTTAGTCTCCGTCTTAGAACAATGACTGCAGGCCACAGGATAAGGTCTCCTTGATAGGGCATCGGCATTCAAATGCGTTCTACCACTCCGATGTTCTGTTGTGAAATTGTACTCCTGTAGTTGCTCTAGCCACCGCGCCACTTGTCCTTCAGGGTTCTTAAACTGCAAGAGCCATTTTAACGCAGCATGATCAAGCCCCATCACGAAAAGTTACTGGGCACAATGGGACAGTTTGGAGATTAAAGAAGAAGTCCGGATGATTACCACCCAGGGACTTGATAATGAATGGAGCGAAGACGCTATCAAAAAGGCTCAAAAAGAGGATAGTGAACTGAGGAAAATATTTGAATGGAAAGAAGTAGGTCAAAAACCTTCTTGGAGCCATGTAGCATCATCAAGCCCCATCTAGGAATACTTCTTGTTCGGGGAAACTAAGTACTCCTTTAGCGACGTCTACCACACACTTCTGGTCTCTTAAAAAGTCCAATCCGATGATGCAATCGTCCGTGATGTCTGCTACGAGTACACCGTATTCAAAGGTCTGTTCTCCAATGGTTATCTTCGCCATCGTCTCACCGAAGACGGTAACTGGCTGGCCTGTTGCTGTTTGAAGCTGAACGGATGGTCTCTGATTCCACACAATAGTCCTTTTCAATAGCTCCGGACGCACTATTGTTCTTGAAGCACCGGTGTCAATAGTAAAATGACACGTTACGCTGTTCAGCTGTCCAACCACTGTAAGGTTGTTCCCATTACCAATCTGTGAAACAGTGACGGTAGGGGCTCGATGTTGACCAGCCAGCGCCCGCCCCACGGCCCTGGCTTCTGACAGCTCTTCTGCGTCCACCTGTGTAGAGGACGCTACTGTCGTTCTACGTGGCCATCTTCGCTTGGGGCAACTACTCCGAATATGGCCCCTCTCGCCGCAGCCATAGCACATCGGACCCAAAGAAGGTTTTTCCTTCACCACAACCTCCCGAAGTCGTTGAGTTCTAGCGTCTTGACGCACGGCTTCCACCTCCAAAGCATGGGCTAGAGCTTCCTGTAAGGTCTGGATGATGGCTCAATTTCACGGTGTGTCTGACGTCTGCGTCTCTAATTCCATCACAGAAAGCTTGCGGGATCATTGATTCCACCATTGTCGGGCATGACACGTACGCACGTCTGACTAGCCTTTCGATTTCCGTTGCCCATTGCTGCAGACTCTCACCAGGCTTCTGCTGTCGATCGCGGAGTTGTGCTCTATACGCGTGTTCCAGGTGTTTGTCGCTGTACCTGCCTTCTAATGCTCTTTGGAGAGCACCTAAAGTTCTGTTATCCGAAGGCAGGTTTTCCAACGTGAGCAGGGCATCTCCACGAAGAGCCAGAGTCAGAGCTATCAAGGACTCTTCCTCGTTCCACCCCTTTCCTTTAGCCACCGTCTCGAACTGGTACCAAAATGCTGCCCAAGACGTCGTTCCATCGAAGTGGGGTACTTCGATTTTCGGAGAATCCGACACTACCGTAGCACCCCGGGTCCCCACTCTTGCCATTTTGGTATGCAGCTGTCGCATCTCAGCATCCACCTGGCTCAGTCGATCCTCGTGTTGGGTGAATCGGTCTTCATGTTGGATGAATCGATCTTCATGTTGGGTGAATCGATCTTCATGTTGGATGAGTCGGTCTTCGTGTTGGGTGAGTCGATCTTCGTGTTGGGTCTTGACGCTTAGCACATCATCCTTGAGAGCATCAATCTGCTTTTCTAATACTTCGTGCTTCTTCTCAATAGCCCCCAACAAACTCTTGCTTAGCTCTTCCTGGCGAAGGTCTTGCTTTTCCTGGCGAAGGGCTTGTTCTTCCCTCAGCTTAGCAAATTGTGCTTCCTGAAGTCGGGCTAGCTCCTCCTGGCGGCGTGCTTGCTCACGGGCTTGCTCCTCCTGGCGGCGGGCTTGCTCACGGGCTTGCTCCTCCTGGCGACGGGCTTGTGTCTGCAGCATTTTAAATAAGTCTGCAAGCTCCACAGGCCCAATTGATGTTTGAATTGATCCTCCGTTGAAGAGCCTTCACCCTCTTGCAGGGCCGCGGTTTGACTCCTTGTTACTCGACCCTCACTGTCTTCTCGTGGTGTAAGAGGCATCTTGAATCCCACTTCTGACACCAATTGTTGCGGGAACGGGGTACGTTTAATTCAAGATACGCCAAAAGTCACCAAAAGACAATTAATTTATTTATCGACTAACAATTACACAATTAAACACTTAAAAACACAATTAAAAACACTTAATTACAACACTTAACACGGAACACTAAATTACACTAAAGCACTGAATCACACTAAAACACTGAATTTCACTGACTATTCGCAGGTAACGCACTCGATCACTCTTAGTTCGCAGGAGACTGATTCGCTTCGCTTTCCAAATCGGAACTGTCCCGTCGCGTCGTACATCCCGCTTTTATACCCAGTGAGGACGCAGCTCTTCGCGTGGCGTCGAGAATCTTCTCGCGGGGATCGAAATTTCTAGAACTCGCTGGAGTTCGCTCCGACCGACCAGAGTGTGTGACGTAGTATCGTGCAAGCGAATATAGACCTTATCCATACGACGATAAGACTAATTTCGCTTGCACGGTCTCTCAAGGTCGTAGTATTATTATTACTTTAGAATACTCTAGAGCTCGCTACAACCTACCAGAGTGTGTAGCGTAGTATCGTGCAAGCGAGTATAGACCTTATCCATACGACGATAAGACTAATTCCGCTTGCACGGTCTCTCGTGGTCGTAACAATACCAATAAAAATCCATAAACACTTATAATTTCTCCCATACTACGTTTCACCCCCCCCAATGAACCACATGGGGATTGAATTTAAAAAAAAAAGTAGCCTATATGTTATTCCAGAGTGCCAGCTACCATCATACCAAATTTCATGAAAATCGGTTCAGTCGTTTGAGCGTGAAAGAGTAACAAACATCCATACATCCATCCATACATCCATACATACAAACTTTCACCTTTATAATATTAGTAAGGATTTCTATTGCCACTAAATCAACATTATAATAAAACAAAATTGTAAACAAAAAAAAAACCGCCTTCAAAAACCCGACTCACTAAAAATTGCAAAATAATATAATACGAACATTTATAATTATCATCTGGGTATGAATTTTATATGTAGTTGAAGGCGGTGCCGTTTATATTTCATACAAACAAGCACAGAGTGCTTCATTCTCCTCAAAATTTTGATTGGCACCGCCTTCAACAACATATAAAATTCATACCCAGATGATAATTATAAATGTTCGTATTATATTATTTTGCAATTTTTAGTGAGTCGGGTTTTTGAAGGCGGTTTTTTTTTTGTTTACAATTTTTTTTCATACTTTTTAGTGTTACATATTTTTTTTTCACCCTATTAGTTCAGCTCACCTGTAATACTACTGATATTATAACTAGTAGTCTTAATATGTATACAGTATTGAAAAAATTATCCTTTTACTCCAAACAATTAAGGAGTTGACCTTCCATCATCAGCTCAGCATCATAACATTATGATTGCAAGAAGCAATGCCAATATAACTTTAGAAAATATGTAAAACGCGGTACATGTGCCTATAAAATTTGAGGGTTGCCCTCGATTTCTCCTGGATCCCATCATCAGATCCTAGACTGGTCAACCTAATAGTTTAGCTCACCTGTAATGCTACTGATATTATAACTAGTAGTCTTAATATGTATACAGTATTGAAATAATTATTCTTTTTAACCGACTTCAAAAAAAGGAGGAGGTTCTCAATTCGTCTGTATGTATAATATTTTTTTTTTTTTTTTTTTTTTATGTATGTTCACCGATATTTTCGTCAATTATAGACGGATTTCAAAAATTTTTTTTTGGTTGGATACAGTTCACTTCCGAGGTGGTCCCATTTTCACCAGTCCCGGATCTGATGATGGGATCCAGGAGAAATCGAGGGCAACCCTCAAATTTTATAGGGACATGTACCGCGTTTTGCATATTATCTGAAGTTATATTGGCATTTGCTTTTGGAAATCATAATCTTATGATGCTGAGCTGATGATGGAAGGTCAACTCCTTAATACTTAGGAGTAAAAGGATAATTCTTTCAATACTGTATACATATTAAGACTACTAGTTATAATATCAGTAGCATTATAGGTGAGCTGAACTAATAGGGTGACCAGTCTAGGATCTGATGATGGGATCCAGGAGAAATCGAGGGCAACCCGCAAATTTTATAGGGACATGTACCGCGTTTTGCATATTATCTGAAGTTATATTGGCATTTGCTTCTGGAAATCATAATCTTATGACGCTGAGCTGATGATGGAAGGTCAACTCCTTAATACTTAGGAGTAAAAGGATAATTCTTTCAATACTGTATACATATTAAGACTATTAGTTATAATATCAATAGCATTATAGGTGAGCTGAACTAATAGGGTGACCAGTCTAGGATCTGATGATGGGATCCAGGAGAAATCGAGGGCAACCCTCAAATTTTATAGGCACATGTACCGCGTTTTATATATTTTCTGAAGTGATATTGGCGAAGTTGAAGTGGCAGTGGGCAGGGCATGTGTGCAGGATGAAAGACGACAGATGGGCCAAAATCGTTACACAATGGGTACCGAAAGACGGTTTTCGCCGAAGAGGTAGGCCCAAAAAGAGATGGTGCGACGATTTGGTCCAGCTATCAAAGAATTGGCAAGCCCAAGCCTTGAATAGGGAGCTGTGGACGAGTTTGGAGGAGACCTTTGCCCAGCAGTGGGATGAAACGGGTTATTAAAAAAAAAAAAAAAGATATTGGCATTGCTTCTTGCAATCATAATGTTATGATGCTGAGCTGATGATGGAAGGTCAACTCCTTAATTGTTTGGAGTAAAAGGATAATTCTTTCAATACTGTATACATATTAAGACTACTAGTTATAATATCAGTAGTATTACAGGTGAGCTGAACTAATAGGGTAACAAAAAATTTAACACTAAAAAGTATGAAAAAAAATTGTAAACAAAAAAAAAACCGCCTTCAAAAACCCGACTCACTAAAAATTACAAAATAATACAATACGAACATTTATAATCATCTGGGTATGAATTTTATATGTTTTTGAAGGCGGTGCCAATCAAAATTTTGAGGAAAAAGAAGCACTCTGTGCTTGTCTGTTTTTCATATAAACGGCACCGCCTTCAACAACATATAAAATTCATACCCAGATGATTATAAATGTTCGTATTATATTATTTTGTAATTTTTAGTGAGTCGGGTTTTTGAAGGCGGTTTTTTTTTTGTTTACAATTTTTTACTCATAACTATTAAGGAGTTGACCTTCCATCATCAGCTCAGCATCATAAGATTATGATAGCCAGAAGCAAATGCCAATATGACTTCAGAAAATATGCAAAACGCGGTACATGTCCCTATAAAATTTTAGGGTTGCCCTCGATTTCTCCTGGATCCCATCATCAGATCCAAGACTGATGAAAATGGGACCACCTCGGAAGTGAACTCTATCCAACCAAAAAAAAATTTTTGAAATCCGTCTATAATTGACGAAAATATCGGTGAACATACATAAAAATTGTAAACAAAAAAAAAACCGCCTTCAAAAACCCGACTCACTAAAAATTACAAAATAATATAATACGAACATTTATAATCATCTGGGTATGAATTTTATATGTTGTTGAAGGCGGTGCCGTTTATATTTCAAACAGACAAGCACAGAGTGCTTCTTTTTCCTCAAAATTTTGATTGGCACCGCCTTCAAAAACATATAAAATTCATACCCAGATGATTATAAATGTTCGTATTATATTATTTTGTAATTTTTAGTGAGTCGGGTTTTTGAAGGCGGTTTTTTTTTTTGTTTACAATTTTTTTTCATACTTTTTAGTGTTAAATTTTTTGTTACCCTATTAGTTCAGCTCACCTGTAATACTACTGATATTATAACTAGTAGTCTTAATATGTATACAGTATTGAAAGAATTATCCTTTTACTCCAAACAATTAAGGAGTTGACCTTCCATCATCAGCTCAGCATCATAACATTATGATTGCAAGAAGCAATGCCAATATCACTTCAGAAAATATATAAAACGCGGTACATCTACACTAATATTATAAAGAGGAAATATTTGTATTTTTGTATGTTTGTAATGAATAAACTCAAAAACTACTGGACCGATTGCAATAATTTTTACACCATTAGAAAGCTGCATTATTCAGAAGTAACATAGGCTATATTTTATCCCGGTACGGGAAGTAGTTCCCTCGGGACGTGGGTGAAACCGCGTGAAACAGCTAGTGTGCCTATAAAATTTGAGGGTTGCCCTCGATTTCTCCTGGATCCCATCATCAGATCCTAGACTGGTCACCCTATTAGTTCAGCTCACCTATAATGCTACTGATATTATAACTAGTAGTCTTAATATGTATACAGTATTGAAAGAATTATCCTTTTACTCCTAAGTATTAAGGAGTTGACCTTCCATCATCAG
This sequence comes from Maruca vitrata, assembly GCA_039566165.1. Lineage (NCBI taxonomy): Eukaryota > Metazoa > Arthropoda > Insecta > Lepidoptera > Crambidae > Maruca > Maruca vitrata. The sequence goes on along the minus strand of CM076936.1, from coordinate 11,554,577 downwards.
CTCAGCATCATAAGATTATGATTTCCAGAAGCAAATGCCAATATAACTTCAGATAATATGCAAAACGCGGTACATGTCCCTATAAAATTTGAGGGTTGCCCTCGATTTCTCCTGGATCCCATCATCAGATCCGGGACTGGTGAAAATGGGACCACCTCGAAAGTGAACTGTATCTAACCAAAAAAAAATTTTTCAAATCCGTCTATAATTGACGAAAATATCGGTGAACATACATAAAAAAAAAAAAAAAAAAAAAAAAAAAAATATTATACATACAGACGAATTGAGAACCTCCTCCTTTTTTTGAAGTCGGTTAAAAATATTATACATACAGACGAATTGAGAACCTCCTCCTTTTTTTGAAGTCGGTTAAAAATAAATAAAAGACGTGTGGCACTCGGGGACTGCCGCGATATAGCTATTGCATAGCGTCGTCCGATCTCGGAGCAGCTCGTCTCGATTCGTGCGAGTTTCGTAGAGTCGTACAATACGTCTAGCCGCACGCACACAAACACCGTGCCGAAGTCTACCGAACTGAAACGACGTTAGACGATTGTGAGGTTTTTTTCGTTACGGAATTTCTTGGTCTGTCGCCGCGAGCAAAGCCCGCGATAAAAGCTATGCTATTGCTTAAAAACCTGTCTTTTTTTTACAAAATTAGTACGGAACGTTTCGTACGCAAGACCGACTGATTTCTAGTAGATGCCCCACATATATGTTATGTAAGTACTAACGTTATATACAAAGTTATGTCCAAGTTGTTAGACTCTAATGACGAGTCGGTTAGTTTGATAATTAGCGGTGAGGTGCAAACGCAAGGGCTGCGGTCCTTCCGCCCGGGACAGTTAATATTGTATTTTAGGAACTGTTTGAGGGCGGCTGGGGTCTCTTGGCGCGCCCGCCCTAAGCCCTTAGATGCACGTCTATAGTAATATATATCTGCTACTATATCGTTCTACGTATGTTTCTTTAGTTTGAGTCTTTATAAAGTCCACATAAGAGATTGTACAAATTTTTATCGACAGACAACAAAGAAAGAAGAAAGAAAGAAAAACATTTTTTTTCAATCGCCAAATTTTTAAACAATTATTAAATCTCATGCTCTAACGTGCATGTAACGTAACGTCTATAATTGATGTTAGTCATATATCCTTGCTACTCGTGGGAACGCAATGACCTTGTTAAAACAATGCACAAGGCAGAATGGCGGCGACGTGGTCCACAACCCGTCACGTCACGTTTCCCACAGAGGTGAAAAGTGGATCGCTGGAAGTGATCTCTGCCTACTCCTCTGGGAAAAAGGCGTGATTGTATGCATATTGAATTAGTAGTTTTAATGATAAAGAATAAATTCATTTAGACTCACTCACAATAATAAATTGGTGGATATCGTGACGAGTGATAAGCCCCAATATACCATTATGTTTTGAGACACACACAGTACATATATTATGCTAATTTTATGTCCAAGATAAAGATGGCATAAATGGGAGTGGACATTATTTTAATGAATTTTCCCCGTCTGTAAGTTTTATGGATCTGTTATATGAGAAGGAATAAGAGGGTCTGCGAATGAATTAACTTTATGTGTGTTTGTGTAAGTCCGACATTTATATCCTTTTGTGAAGAAAAACTTAGTTAGCTATTCATTTAAATTCTTTCTTTCTAGGTACCTGTTGCGCTACCATGAGTTAGCTATCGAAAACTTACGTACGTTAAAAACCTAACCAATTTTTTTCATGCTACCGATTTTTGTTCTTAGCGTTACCGCTGGGGACGCTGTACATTTTTGATAGACATTCTTTAATAGGCCATGTCGAGTCTGTCACTTTTAAACTCATGGTAGCGATACTGAAGGGAAGACTACGAAAGTAATATTCTTGAAATGGATTCTGATAAAGAAATAGCTTTGATTATTATTCCAATAGAAGAACAGTCCAATACTATGTAAATAATGTGTAAACGTGGTAGTTTCAAGATAAACATAAACATTCATTAGTTCAATGAATCGAAGCGAGAATTCTAATATCCAATCAAAAACATAAATGTGAAATGAGAGCCACGTTCAATATTATGATAATTGCCTTGGTTGTTGACTTCAACGACAAAAGAAGTGAGATCTAAATGGGTGCCAAGTTCAATGGTCAACCCTGAAATTTATTTATAAGTAACACTATAACATACCTATCATAGCTTCTTATAACATAAGATAATGTATGGTGGTAGCCTATGAAGGTCTGTCTTGGCTAGTTTCTATAAACCTACCAACGTATTATTATGTTCGCTCGCTAGTTTCTACCAACAATCCAAATTTTCGGAATTATAAAATAAATACCGACAAATACCAAACTAACAAAGACAACTAACTAGACTACTAACTAACTAAATAAAGAAAACTAGCCAAGACAGACCTTCATAGGCTACCACCATACATTATCTTATGTTATAAGAAGATATGATAGGTATGTTATAGTGTTACTTATAAATAAATTTCAGGGTTGACCATTGAACTTGGCACCCATTTAGATCTCACTTCTTTTGTCGTTGAAGTCAACAACTAAGGCAATTATCATAATATTGAACGTGGCTCTCATTTCACATTTATGTTTTTGATTGGATATCATTACTTTTTGTAGAAAAGTATATATCATCGTAACGCCGTAGGTCCTTTGAAAAGGACAAATTCAAAACTACAACTAGACTTTATAAATATAAAACAATTGAATCAGTTACTGTATTTTCCTACGTTTACGGGGTATAACCCTAAGTAATAAATATGAGAACTGACTATAAGTACCTACTCTTAATTGTAAATAAGTAAGTATGTATACCTAAATATATACTTAGTGCTCTGCCTTTCCCGGTATATAGGCGTGATTAGGCACTAATTAGGTATTTATGTTAAGCGTTCATAATAGAACCTAACCGCAGCAGTGGTCTCCTTTTTCACGGCTTTCAGGGTGAGTGCGACAGGCTCAACATGGTCTATTGTGCCTGTCGACCTCATATGTGGATCTCACTACCGCTTACCATCAGGTGGAGTGAGGTCATCTTGTTAGCCTCTTATAAAAATAAAAAATAAAAAAAATTGTTAGTTTTTTATTTTTTCCTTTGTATTCATGTAATTACCTATCTGCATACCAAATTTTAACTCTCTAGGTCATTTGGAACTGGGTTAGAATTTTGATCTGTCAGTCAGTCAATGATAAAAATGAGGATTTTTGGACATTAATATCTAAATAACTGTTTGAGATAAGCTTATGAAATTTAGAACACATATTTATCTCGCAAGTCACAATATATAAGTCAAATTTGATACGTTTATGTAAAATAGTTTTTGATTTATGAGGGGTTCAAAAGTGGTTCCAAATGGTTCGTGTAATATTACACACGGTGCGGTCCGCCAGTTCTGTTTCTTGAACTTGGCTTGACACGCTACCGCGTGTCTAGATAAAGTGTTGTGTTAAAAAGCGTCGATGGGCGAGTGGTTAAGGTCGTTGCTTGCCATGCGAGAGGTAGCCAGTTCAAACCCCGCCACGTAATACTATGTTTTCGAATCTGAAATCCATACTTACGATTATTCTACGCTTTAACGGTTAAGGAAAACATCGTTAGGAAACCTGCACACCTAAGAAGCAATTATAAGGTTGTGTAGTAGATAAACCTGCATTTACATCGCCCTAGTTTGGACTAGGCCCGTGCCCCAGCATTGGGGACGTATATGGGCTGATGATGATGATGCGTTATGTTGCATTACTTACCACAAATGATACTTGTCGCCATATATCGTCGTCGCGCCCCCTCGTCGTGCGTCAAGACATTTGCACAAACGTCCCATTGACTCCAATCGAATGCTTTATTACCGAACCGTCGGAAAAATGCTAGTTCACTCACTTAGCGATCGAGGGTGAACTCAGAGGAATATGATACTTATGCGGAATGCGTTTAGGACGGGTTTGGGGTGACATGTAGCTGTTATGAGTAGTGTAGCCATGTGTTTTGCTCGTAATGAGATAAGTTTTTGTTTATGTTTCTAATAAATTTGGGTGAGATGGTTATGGATCTCTTAAGTCGTTTGTCAAGCGTGGTAGCGTCATCTGATCTTACATTCTCAGAATCTTCCCGAATTATTTGAAAATAAGAATTAGTTTCCATTGGTTAGTATTTGTAATATAAGAGCACAATCATAAAAATATTTCGGACCAAATTAATTTATTAATATCATTATTTGTATGAAAAAAAAAATGGTAATCTGATGCACTCTGTAAATCGCTGGTCTTCTTAGTGCAGAAAGCGCATCCTCATATTCATATTTTGGGGTCCTGCTTTTTTGGGCTATCGGTCAATATTCAAAATGTAGGTCAATTGATTAGTGCTATGATCTTCGTTGATGTTCCTATGAGTAAGCGGTCATGTAACTCTTTTGTGAACCTAAGAGACAGCTTGGTCCTGTCGTCCTCGTAGTTCATGGAGGCATTACCACGGTGCGTGTCGCGAGCGGTTTATAATGGCCCAATAACACTCGAGCGATAGCACTGAGGAGCTCGCGACTCCACAGGGAAGAACTTGATGGTAGAGCCGTCTCGAATATAACAAACTTTGTTTTTGTGGAGTTTTATCGATTCATTTGGTTTATGACAGAGTTTTATCGATTGATGTAGAGCCATTTGAGAATAGAAAGTAAGTGGAAGACAATTTTGAGTTAGCATCATGATGACATACCAAATGACATAGACTAAATGGTATCGTGGCGACACCTTACACCTCTCTGGAATACTCGTATAGTATTTACCTCGTAACAATTTTTACTAAACGGAGGGCCCAATTTCTCCTCTGAAGAACGATTTCCATATTATCACCAATATTATTCATGATAAACTGTAATTTATCTTCTATTCTTCATTCATTTACTCTGACCAGTTATGACAAAGCAGAGAACTTTGTAATCAGCAAAGAAAAGCTATATGAATCAGCAAAATTGTGTAATCCCATGCGGAGACAAGTAAATCCTTCTTTTTAGAAAGTTTCCAACAATGCAATGAAGCTTAGTGACTCTGTGTTGCCATCAGATAATTGGATTGTGCGAGAGCAGAGGAATATTGTTGACACACTGAAAACTTTATACCACTGCGACAGCCATCGCTGCACGACAGAATAATTTCATGCCAAGTATATCATAGCTCTAGAAACATTAAAGGTTATTTTAGTGGTATTCTCAGTAAAAAGTAGCTTTAATAAATCTATACAACCAAATAAAATTGTGGTTCTGTGTCTGTTTGTAATATTAACGACTACTTACTAAATGGGTATGAATCTAGACACGCGGTAGCGTGTCAAGCCAAGTTCAAGAAACAGAACTGGCGAGCCGCACCGTGTGTAATATTACACGAACCATTTGGAACCACTTTTGAACCCCTCATAAATCAAAAACTATTTCACATAAACGTATCAAATTTGGCTCATATATTGTGACTTGCGAGATAAATATGTGTTTTAAATTTCATAAGCTTATCTCAAACAGTTATTTAGATATTAATGTCCAAATATCCTCATTTTTATCATTGACTGACTGACAGATCAAAATTCTAACCCAGTTCCAAATTACCTTGTGAGTTAAAATTTGGTATGCAGATAGGTAATTACATGAATACAAAGGAAAAAATAAAAAACTGGCAATTTTTTAATATTTTTTTTTTATTTTTATAAGAGGCTAACAAGATGACCTCACTCCACCTGATGGTAAGCGGTAGTGAGATCCACATATGAGGTCGACAGGCACAATAGACCATGCTGCGGTTAGGTTTTATTATGAACGCTTAACATAAATACCTAATTAGTGCCTAATCACGCCTATATACCGGGGAAGGCAGAGCACTAAGTATATATTTAGGTATACATACTTACTTATTTACAATTAAGAGTAGGTACTTATAGTCGGTTTTCATATTTATTACTTAGGGTTATACCCCGTAAACGTAGGAAAATACAGTAACTGATTCAATTGTTTTATATTTATAAAGTCTAGTTTTAGTTTTGAATTTGTCCTTTTCATAGGACCTACGGCGTTACGATGATATATACTTTTCTACAAAAAGTAATGATATCCAATCAAAAACATAAATGTGAAATGAGAGCCAAGTTCAATATTATGATAATTGCCTTGGTTGTTGACTTCAACGACAAAAGAAGTGAGATCTAAATGGGTGCCAAGTTCAATGGTCAACCCTGAAATTTATTTATAAGTAACACTATAACATACCTATCATATCTTCTTATAACATAAGATAATGTATGGTGGTAGCCTATGAAGGTCTGTCTTGGCTAGTTTTCTTTAGTTAGTTAGTTAGTAGTCTAGTTAGTTGTCTTGGTTAGTTTGGTATTTGTCGTTCGAAAATTTGGATTGTTGGTAGAAACTAGCGAGCGAACATAATAATACGTTGGTAGGTTTATAGAAACTAGCCAAGACAGACCTTCATAGGCTACCATCAATAATTTCATGCCAAGTATATCATAGCTCTAGAAACATTAAAGGTTATTTTAGTGGTATTCTCAGTAAAAAGTAGCTTTAATAAATCTATACAACCAAATAAAATTGTGGTTCTGTGTCTGTTTGTAATATTAACGACTACTTACTAAATGGGTATGAATCTATATATCTAGGGTACCAATAATAAAAATACAATTGAAAAAATGTTTGTCCCTCTGACTGTTTATTCTTACTAATTTCCGGCTAGACCAATTTCGAAGGGCCATTCAATAATAAAAAGCAAATTTTGAAAGGTTTTTATTATTAGGATTTTTAATAAAAGAAGTCGCAGGCTTCCGCTAGATTGATAATATGAATTGATGAACTCAAAATTACCCAGATGCTAGATTCATGCCCGCTATGTTTAGCTATCAACATCTCAGATTAATGAAGAGAGTTATTCTCTACCCTGAGACGTATTAAAGTGATCTCTTGAAACATAAGGTGTCCAACCGATTTCATTTCAGCCATGGCGGCCGATCTCAACTGAGATATTATAGTGCACAAGTGCACTCTCTATTCCTTTACTCTCATAATTCGGCGAGACGGCAATCCGACATGACCGATGAGAGATCAGGAGATCAGCAGATCTTGAAACATAAATAGGTAATTAATAGCAAAATACATGTCAAGATCTTCATACTCATTCCTGTAAGATCATGTGTTTTGCGATTCACCAGTAATTTAAGTTTTTTTTCTGACCTGGTATAGCCTCATCGTCATCACCAGGCTTGCGGTGGAGCGGATGGCTCTCACCCCTAAGCTCAGTAGAATCTAAACAGCTAAAGATGATGTGTTTTGCACTCATCTCTTCGTACTGGTATTTTAATTGAAGTGTACAAGTACTGCGGCACAGACTAATCAGTTTCGGAAGAATCCGATCAGATTTCCGAGTGTTGTTTAATGAGAAAATAACTTTACCTGTTTTAGTAAGTTCAGCGCGCGCCACTGTGGAACTTATAAGAATACTATGCTGCTCGTATGAGGCTTATAGACTATGCAAGGCTTATGAAGTGTAGTGCTTGAGATAGTAACTTATTATTAAACTAGTCTTCGTGTTTGCAATCGATTTAAAAAAGAAGCACCTCTTTTACTAAATTTGCCTTAACTTGTTTGACTGGCTCGGTGGAACAGTGGTTAGTGACAATTGTGCAAAAGTGGTGAAAATTTGTATGGAAGATTTTTTACGTGTTTGACGATTTTTATAAAACTTGGTATGGAGGTAGCTGGCACTACGGAGAGTCACCAGCGCTATTTTTTTTTTAAATTCTACCCCCATGGTGGAAAATTAGTATGGGAGAACTTTTACGTGTGTATGGATTTTCAGATTCAACAGATTAGATTTTACGCAGACGAAGTCGCGGGCGTCCTCTTAGGGTCCCGTAAAAAATGTTCCGTAATATAATTGTTACGGAACCCTTCGTGCGCCGAGATCCGAGTTGAACTTGGCCGGGTTTTTTAAATAATAAATTTAAGTTTGAAGCAGTTTAAGTCGATATTGTACACTGTTCGAGATAGTTGCCTGATTAATTCATCGGGTGAGTGGTCGGCGGATCGGATTATGATTCACGACGCGACGCGATAAGAGGTGACACGGGACCCGCAGCCACGCATCTTGGACGGAGATAGAGCTGGCATTTACTGAATAGCTCGGTGGAAGATTGGTTAGTGGCCCTGGTTAAGGTTCTAGGTGGCGTGGGTTCGATTCGAACCGGGACGAATATTTGTGTGAAGAAAATCGGAGTTTGTTCCCTGTGTGTATACTACTGTTGTGTCTGATATGCGTTACACAAGATCATAAGCTACTAACCACGAGATCAGTTCAATGTATGCGATGGCATTGAAGTTAGGGCACAGATATCAATATAACAATAGGGGTGGTGGTAAGGGCGTAATTATCAATAATCTTGGTTCTACATGAGATCTGATAACTTTCCACAAGGTTTAAACTATGTAGACTCGTCTCGGCAACATTCAAACATGCAAATATTTTTGATGGGATACGATTGTCTGTCCACATGCCGCCTCCACGCCGGCCGCTCGTTGGCGCGGTGCGTCTCAAGTTTTAATTGTAAAACTTGAATCATTCGCGGACTTTGCACGTTTTATCTCATCGCCGCTAATTGCCCCCCCCTCCCCCACTTGCCGGATTAGATCGTCCTGATAATCATATTTTTATTTCCATCTCACGAGTTTGGCAATCTCGTTAGTAATAAATTCAGGCCTATTTTCGTCTGGCGGGCAATGGCGGACAAAAACGGCAATGTTAAGTGCAAAGTAAACGTAACAACTGAAGAGTAATATGATTTTTACATCTATAAGTACTAAGTAATATCCTTACTTACTAATGTTATAAATCCGAAAGTAACTCTGTCTGTCTGTCTGTCTATTACACTTTCACGCATAGAGTACTGGACCGATTTAAATTAAATTTGGTACAGATATAGTCCAGAGCCTAGAAAAGGTTATAGGCTACTTTTTAACCGACTGCGCTATAAGGAAGTAATGTTTTACCCGTAAAACGTCTCTACGCGGACGAAGTCGCGGGCGGAAAGCTAGTAATATTATAAAACTAAAGAGTTTGTTTGTTTGAACGTGCTTATCTCAGGAACTATTGTTTCTAATTGATTTTTTTTGTGTTGGATACACCATATCGAGGGAGGCTTTAGGCTATAACATCACGCTGCGACCAATAGGAGCAAAGAAATATGGAAAATGACGTATAAAAAACAAAACGAGGACGAAGTCGCTGGTACGGCTAGTCTTTGATATAGAACACTCAACAGTATTCTGTAGTTTGTTTGATCTTGATAGTAGAAGAGAGTAATAATCCACTTTCTTCCCGGAATCTTCTTGGTAGAATCAGCTTTCCGAAGGTCGTAGCACACATATCAACTCGTAAACGGAACGTAAACGTATCAACTCTGACTTTCAGTAGCGCTACCATGAGTTAGCTATCAAAAGCTTACGTACTTTAAAAACTATCGAGTTGTTATTTTCATACTACCGATTTTAGTTCTTATCGTAACCGCTAGGGGCGCTGTACATTTTTTGTCCCTTTTAAACTGGCGAATGTCTCGATGGAACCGTGGTTAGTGACCCAGGTTCACTACTTGCAGTTCCAAGAGTCGTGGGTTCGATTTCCACTCAGAACAAATATTTGTGTGACGGACATCGGTGTTTGTTCCGTGTTTGGCTGTGTTATTAAATATATTAAAAGCGTCGATGGCCGAGTGGTTAAGGTCGTTGCTTGCCATGCGAGAGGTCGCCAGTTCAAACCCCACCAGGTTCCAATGTGTTTTTCAAATTTGAAATTCATTACCATCATTCGACGTTTTAACGGTGAAGGAAAACATCGTGAGAAAACCAGCACACCTGAGAGATTTTTCAACGGTATGTGAAGCCATGTGAGAGGCCTAAGGGCGGTTTAATCTCTGACACCAGGTTGTTCATCAACCATATGATAAGAAGATAAGAAGAATATTAAATATATTAAGGTATATTTGTGTATCCACTGTTGATAACAAGTGCTTAAGCCACTTATCACGGGATCAGATCGATGTATGTGATGTTATGAAATATTTATTTATTTTATGTAAACTCATGGTAGCGCTACAGCACGAGAATCAGTGAAAGACAGTAAGATATACTTAGATGTCTTCGTCCAATTAAGAGTCGGTGGGAGCGTCGCGCGCGCAAATACGGGCGCTGATTGGGCTCAAACACGGGAGCGGATCGCGATCGACTCAGACATCGATGCTCGGGGACTGCGATTGGTATCGATGGCTTAGTAAAGAAGACTTGAAAGATTTTTAATTGTAAGAACTTGTTTGTGGTCGTCGCATCGTGATGTTTTATAGCCTAAAGCCTTCCTCGATATAGTCTATCCAAATCAAAAATAATTTTTCAATTCGAATCAGGGGGCTTAGACAAAGTAACAATATCGAAACGATAACGAAGTTCGAAAAGAACAAAATGTTTGGGATCGTTTCGATATTATTACTTTGTCTAAGCCCCCAGTAGTTCCTGAGATCACCGCGTTCAAACAAACAATATAAGTATTGGTCCAAGAGCTAGCTACAAAAAAACCGGCCAAGTGCGAGTCGGGCTCGCGCACAAAGGGTTCCGTAGCAGCAAATATAATAAAAATCAACCTATCTCAAAAACTATAAGAGATACTTTGATCAAACCAAAAATCGTTGAAAGAGTTAATTAGCATGCATCACCTCTATTTTTTTTAGAATTTTATACCCCGTAGTTATAAAAATAGAGGGGGGGGGACATACTTTTTACGACTTTGAGAGCTGATATCTCAAAAACCGTTCACTTTAAGAAAAATGTTTTTTAGAAAACTTTATATCATTTTAAAAGACCTTTCCATTGATACCCCACACGGGTATGTACATCGAAAAAAAAAATTTCATCCCTCAGTTACATGTATGGGGGGCCCCACCCCCAATTCTTTTTTTTACTATTTAGTGTCATATTTTTGTAGCGGTTCATACAACACATATTCCCATCAAATTTCATCACTGTAGTACTTATAGTTTCCGAGTAAATCGGCTGTGACAGACGGACAGACGGACAGACGGACAGACGGACAGACGGACATGACGAAACTATAAGGGTTCCGTTTTTGCCATTTTGGCTACGGAACCCTAAAAACGGGCCGATCAGTTAACAGAATGAAATGTTTTTTATTATAATAAAAAGTTAAAAACTAAAACCCAACTACGACAAAAAACGACGCTGAAAAAGTATAAAACAAGACTTTTAGAACACTGAACTGAACAAAGTTGCTTATGTAGTTCCAAGTAAATGGACACAGTAGACTCTACCAAAATGCTTATGTTGAAAATTGACAATAATGTCACACAATACTATTTTGAAGTATGCAATATTCACTATGTAGAGATAGGTTTTCATGTTTGGAAAACCGCAGTCACACGTTGTCAAAGTGCTACGGTAGGTAGGTACTTGTGTATGGAACGTGTGACTACGCCTTTCCAAACATGAAAACTTATCTCTACATAGTAAATATTGCATACTTCAAAATAGTATTGTATGACATTATTGTCAATTTTCAACATAAGCATTTTGGTAGAGTCTACTGTGTCCATTTACTTGGAACTACATAAGCAACTTTGTTCAGTTCAGTGTTCTAAAAGTCTTGTTTTATACTTTTTTTAGCGTCGTTTTTTGTCGTAGTTGGGTTTTAGTTTTTAACTTTTTATTATTTGTACTATTTTGGTGTTAAAGTGTATTTGTGGCGCATAATATTATCAAAAGTTAAATTGATGAACCAACATGTTTTATATTTTAAGGGGACCTGGGAAGATTTCTTAATCGATCTAATTCAGCTATTTAATTTTGTCCGCTAGAGGGCGCAATACTACAATTGTTGACAAGCTATAAAGATCATAACTAACAGAATATCAAGGCCCTTCTAATGGTACTGCAGTGGTCTTATTCTGTTAAGTAGTAAAGAAGCTATGAACGAAAAGATGTGAACTATATGCAATCAGTCCATGAATATACGTAAAGTCACATGCAAATGCTAGTAATATATATATATTTAAAATGTACAAGTAAAGCGCTTTCCAATGATACCAAACACGGCGTATTTATCTTAACTTTATTTTTTTACTCTGTATGTTTTGTCCGCTAGTGGGCGCCACATTAGATTTTGTGAAACCCTATATAGCCTATAACCAGCGGACAATTAAGACGCTTCTAATGATATGTCATTTGTCGAATTCTGACAAGCAATTTAGAAGTTATGTGGAAACAGATGAACATACATACATACATACAAACATACATACAAACATACATACATACATACATACATACATACATAGCCTGTCAAAATCATAACCCTCCTTTTGCTTTGCCGTAGTCGGGTAAAAAGTTAGTGTTACTCCATTGGTACAGTTATTGTTGGAAAAAAGCTCCAGAGACAACACGTATAAAACTTATGCACAAGTTCTGCCCAGGCACACAATGATATTTGTCATTCTAGATATAAGTACAAACTTTTAAAAAACATTTCATGACCAACTGATCGGCCCGTATTTTTGCAGCCAGCTCTCGCTCCATATAGACAAACAACATTAATAACACATCAGCACAAACTCATCGTTTTCATCTGCCACATCGATACCAGTCGATGCCGCCTGACGCTCGAGCGCGCCCCTAACAAACGCTCTTATTCCGATTGGTTCCGATTGTCCCGCACCTGCCACAAAGAATGGGACACAAAGAGTGGGACACAAAGAAAGCCGAAGACTGCGCCCTGTCCGCTTGTGTCGGCTAATTGAACGGGACGGAACGCGCCGCCCCAAAACAGTGGAAATTGATACTTCAGTGGCTTTGAAAGGTGTGGGGTGCACTGAGAATTGCTGTGGGAATAATTTGAAATTACGGCAAGCTTGAATGTTTACCGAATTTTGTACTTTTCGCGTGAAGGAACCCATGATTTGAAAATGCTTGCTAGATGCCATCGATAGGTTGCAGCGACGTGCTCCGTCCGTATTGTCGGTGATCTAGAAGTGTCCGAAACCCCTGGAGACTGCAATTATGTAGAGACATTGTCGGTTAAGTGTTCTCTAACGTCTCTTTAATGAAGAAGAGTGGACGTACTTACCTATAGGCTGATGATGATGATGTATCGTATTAAAGCAACACAATGTATTTAAAAAATAATCCAACATGTCCATGTCCACTTCAGCGTCTCGTGGCTAACCAGCGGACGACAGACGCTTTTAATGAAACCATTGTTAACTTTTTTGTTAAATTACGATTAGTAGTTTAGAAGTTATGAGGAAACCGATGAACATTATTGAACATACTCGCAAGCAAACAGGTCAAAATTATAACCCTCCTTTTCGCTTCGCCCTAGTCGGGAAACCGGCCAGCGCTCACAACCGGAGAAAACAACAATTGTGGTAGTTGTGACCTTAAGCTCCCTCATTTTGTTTTAAATACATACTTAATGTTTGGCAAAGATAACAAGCGGTCGATAACTTAAATAAATAGGGCTGTAAATAGACTTCGCTGCGGTCCGCTAGGGCGGGCCCTGTAATCCTTCGCTCTCCAATTACTTTAAAACTCGGCACATTGTTTAATTCGACAATATTTCTCCGTTTGTCCGAGTGTCGAGTGTGGTACAAGAACAATACACTTTACTTATTATACGTGCCGCAAGATCGGTGGAAATTCTATGTTACCTTATATTACGGAACGGCTGGATCAATTTTGACGGGACTTTCACTTATAAATAGCTAATTTTACTCGGTTTATTACAGGCTATTTTTAAGAAAAGATTGCTTCCAAAACCATTTCCACACGAACAAAGTCGTCGACGGCCGCTAGTCAACGATATAATGACTAAAATTATCGATTTAATGACGATTTCTTCTGTATTGACAGATCTGTCTCGTGAAGTTTATTTCTATCAAATAAAAGCTGCTAACTTTACTTAGTTATTTGTTTAATATGAAATGATGTGTAAATATTTAACAAGTACTTAAATATCAAACAAAGCTGCTACTCTCTTAATTATCTCAAATCGCTCCCGCCGCCGCGCGCGCCTCGCGCCGCCGTAATATCGTTGCGTTGGCTTGGCGCCGCCGCACCGCCGATATCCGCAGATAATTCACTTTACGAGAACGATTTCAACTGTTCCGGGCAACACACTCGTAAAAATAGCCACGGACCCCCCTATTTGCCAGATTGATAGAATAACACGTTGAATCAATACAAGCCAGTGGTAGGTAACGTTATGAGTGGTCGCGGGATTATTGCCGCTACTCACTCTGACAAATTATTTTCCTCGCTGGTTAGGGAAAATGGTGAGATATTTTCCATATATTGATTTATGGAAGACGAAGATAGCGTTAAATTCGTTCGTTTGTTACGCGATACAGTTGCTCCATCGATCTTTTGCTTCGCGAGCGATCTCTTCGCACAGCTTTAGACACAGCTGGGAACAGTTCTGTGGGGCTACCATGAGTTTAAAACTTACGCGCTCGATATCGACTACGTAAATATGTCTATGAAAAACATGTACAGCGCCGGCTGGTGGTTACGCGAAGAACTACAATCGGCCATATGAAAAAAACAACTCGATAGGTTTTTAACGTACGTAAGTTTACGATAGCCAACTCATGGTAAGCCCTCTGATGTATTTGGTGTAATGTACCGTTTAACATACATCTATTCCTGACCCAATGGCTCTTTGGATAGAGACCCTGTTTTACGCGCCAAGAGTAATGGGTTCGATGCTCACTCGGGACAAATACTTGTGTACTGAACATCGGTGTTTGTTCCATGTCTGGGTTCTTATTTATATATTTACTATTGCCCCGCCCACGCTTCGCTTCGGGTATGTTATACATAGAAACCATCCTCTTGAATCCCTCGATCTATTAAAAAAACCGCATCAAAATCCAATGTGTAGTTTTAAAGATTTAAGCATATAAAGGGACAGGCAGACGCAGATAGCGACATTGCTTTATTCTATGTAGCGAAGTAAATTTGTGTATTCCACTGTGGTTTCTGATATCCGTAACACAAGTCCTTAAGCAATGTACGTGATGATGTGAGATATTTATTTGTTACTAGGTACTTATTCAATCACTATTTGTACCATACGTTACGATGGGCACGTCAATCTCATTCCTATTTAGGCACGTTGCAGTTTTTGAGTGCAATCTATTAATACAATATTGGTAAAATGTTCGGAAAGCGAACAAAAATGTCATCGAATATTCAACTAAACCGTTTTGTCGCTCGTCCCGCGCAATCGGTTTATAAAAACTACCGTTCAATTTGTATAAAAATCTTTATTATCCGGCATAGTTGGACAGTATTATATATGATCAAACGAACTTCAAAGTGAAGTTCGATCAATATAATACGAGTGGTTTCATTTGAAGATACAAATAAATACGTAGTGCTTTTATCCTACAAAGCAACAATCGCACGTTTTTGAAAATCTTATTAAACTAAATTTTTTATCGATTTTTAAATAAGAATAAAAATAAAATCGATACTCCTCCTTCCCTATGCGTTATGACGTTTACCCAATGCCATGACAGTTCATTCTTTTTAGAGTAAGTAAAACGCGTAGGTACCTGCAGAATTTCTATCAGCTCGTGTTTAGACAAAACTGGGGCTAGGGTGGGTGGGTGATTTGTATCTTCAAATGAAACCACTCGTATTATATTGATCGAACTTCACTTTGAAGTTCGTTTGATCATATATAATACTTCGTGGTTTCATTTTCGATACAAATAAATACGTAGATGTTTAGAGATACCGGTTTTGTATATATTGTCCGTAAGGTATTCATACTTAACCAATGAAACACGAGATGAAACAATCATTTTTTTTTTTTTTTTTTTTCAAAAATTACTTGATTACAATTTAATCATCGTTGTTCTGTATTATAATTAGATTATATTTAACAATACTAAGTACTTATCACCAAACAAATCTAACTTGGTTCTTGATCCCTGTTAGTTTGGGGAAAACAAACAGATTTTGCAAAATTTACATTTTCTATGATGGGCCTATGATAAAATTTCGCAAACGTCTGAGATGATGCCGACCAGCCAGCTGTTTTACGGATCTGATCGAGACTAAGGCCGGCGCCGCGCGCCGCCGAGGTGGCGGCGTGGCGCGCGCTGTGCGCGCTGAACACCGCCACATCGACGCCGCTCGCGCTCAATGTTTGTTTGATCCATCTGCTTATTGACTGTGCTGTCGCGTTTTTGTGAGGACGCTTCACAGTAATTAAGAGATGATCGCAACTTGGAGGCCTTAAATCTCGAGTGAAAGATATGTAATCAACAAGTGTAGTAGCCGGACAAATCGCAATGTTATCGGTAAAATACGGTAAAAATAGGACTGGCTGTTCTCGGCCTACCCCAGATGTTTTGATAATATCTGTGATAATAATTTCAACTCCATTATCATTAATTTTGATGTTACACAGTTTTATTAAAGAAAAAGTTTGAGCCCTATGTGCAGTGCACAAGGCCAGTAAGACTACCAGCTTTTTTAGGGTTCCGTAGCCAAAATGGCAAAAACGGAACCCTTATAGTTTCGTCATGTCCGTCTGTCCGTCTGTCCGTCTGTCCGTCTGTCCGTCTGTCACAGCCGATTTACTCGGAAACTATAAGTACTACAGTGATGAAATTTGATGGGAATATGTGTTGTATGAACCGCTACAAAAATATGACACTAAATAGTAAAAAAAAGAATTGGGGGTGGGGCCCCCCATACATGTAACTGAGGGATGAAATTTTTTTTTTCGATGTACATACCCGTGTGGGGTATCAATGGAAAGGTCTTTTAAAATGATATAAAGTTTTCTAAAAAACATTTTTCTTAAAGTGAACGGTTTTTGAGATATCAGCTCTCAAAGTCGTAAAAAGTATGTCCCCCCCCCCTCTATTTTTATAACTACGGGGTATAAAATTCTAAAAAAAATAGAGGTGATGCATGCTAATTAACTCTTTCAACGATTTTTGTTTTGATCAAAGTATCTCTTATAGTTTTTGAGATAGGTTGATTTTTATTATATTTGCTGCTACGGAACCCTTTGTGCGCGAGCCCGACTCGCACTTGGCCGGTTTTGTTAATTGATCTAATCTTAATTGACTGTTAGGAGCCCATTCTGATATGTGTCCTAACACTACCTGGGGGTCCCACGTACTGATGTATTTCGGCAGTGATGGTCTCATTCTAAATGCTCCTTTAAGCAGTCTTTTGATACAGTCATCTGAGGCTAGCTCCTTTCCCAGGAGAAGGGACAAGGCTGACCGATGGCTGTTAAGTGTTCCGTACGAAGCGCCCCGCTCGTACTGTTGCGTCAAAAAGGATACGACCCGTAAGCTGGAAGTTTCGAAGACGTCATAGCTGTGGTCTTGGCAAAAACTCCACCATAACTTATAGCAAACACCGTATTGTTTTAAGGTGTTGCTAGAGAGAGAAGCGATCATCAGCGTTAGGGCTGCGGCGGGCACGCCCCGCCGGCAGAACGCGCGCCGGAGAGCACTGCTGCTCCCAGGGTAAGTGTCCGGTGGAGGGGATGTTGTTGTCTGAAACGAGACAACACTAGATCGGGACCTGCTTCTAGAATAACTATGTCCGTAATTAATATATCTTTTAATTGTGGGTACCATGCTTGTGCAGGCCACATTGGGAAAACAAGAATACCTGTTGCCCTATCCTGAATAATCTTTTGTATGCAATTTAGGATTAGGCAAAATGGTGGGAAAGCGTAAAAAGAACTTTTCTTTCCAGTTTATTGTAAATGCATCCACGCTAATAGCATCTGGATCCTGTCGCCACGATACGTACTCTGGGCACTTGGCATTAGTACGGGAAGCGAATAAATCAATCTGTGGTGTACCTAACTTTTTTACAATATGATTAAATGCGGTCCCTGATAATTCCCATTCGCCATCTGGGTTTGTTTTTCGCGATTCTTCATCCGCCTCCACATTGTCTTTCGTATTTATGTACGAAGCGTATAACCACAATTGCTTTGATTCGCACCACTGCCAAATGTCACGAGCGAGTTTATTTAAATGGGGGAATTGTATACCACCCATTCGATTAATATAGCTTAATGCTGTGGTATTATCTACGCGAAGTAGAATAGCACAATTTGAAATATTCCGAGCAAAACATTTAAGAGATAGAAATATAGCCAGCAGTTCTAAATAATTAATGTGGCACAGAAGTTCATTTTCCTTCCAGGCTCCACTGACGCGACCTCCGTTACAATAGCCCCCCCAGCCAGTACGTGATGCGTCAGTAAATATTTCCATAAAATAACAAGGATTTTTTATAGGGCTACTTGTTTTGTAAATATTGTCTCTCCACCAGTTTAGGTCATCTAAAATATTAGCCGGAAGTTGAACTTTAGCTTCATATGAACCATGCTGTTTTAAAAATATATATTTATGCCGTTCCAATATTTTCGTATATAACCAGCCATAGCGTGCCGCTGGACAAGCGGAAACTAACGTACCTATCAGCTGAGAATACTCACGTATTGTGACGGTAGGTAATTTTAAGAAACGATTTACCAATCCGACTATTTTGTTTCGTTTCTCCAAGGGTAACGAAAGGGTCATTTGAGTTGAATCATATATAAAACCTAAAAATTTACAATTTGTTTTTGGTTGTAATTGACTTTTTCGTAATTTATTACGAATCCTAAACACTCAAATACCGCTATCGTTTCTTTAACATTTCGAAGACATTCCGCGTAATTATTTCCTAGGCAACAAATGTCATCTAAATAACAGACGGATTTATACCCACGAGTGCGTAGGTACGTTATGACTTCTCTGACAATTTTAGTGAAACACCTAGGTGCTACAGACAGCCCGTATGGCATCGCATTGAACTCGTAGGTAATTACGTCTAACGAGTCGGGAGCGGTGAATAGGAATCGAAGGTATTTTCGAGATTCGTTAACAATAGGTATTAGGAGATAAGATTCCTTTAAGTCAATAGTCGCCATAAACCAGTTTGTTTGTAATAATTTGCAAGTTGTCCGATAATCTTCCATTTTAAATTGCAATTTTGGAATAAATCGATTTAATAACTTTAAATTTAAGATAAATCTTTTACTGCCGTTAGGTTTTGCGGCTAAAAAAGTACTAGAAATAAACTGGTCTGTTTGTTGATCGACTACTGATATGGCTCCCAACTCCTTTAGGTTTTCTATTGCATGTAACATATCACGATGTTCATTTGGTGACCACGAGTTTCGTGGTATATTAGATTGGAATGGTTTTGTTACGAACGGAATAGGTATGCCATTCCGAACCCAGGCCAGGATGTTTTCGTTATCTGTGACGTGTAACCAGCATTGAAAGAAAAATTGGACACGACCTGAGTGTACCTGTATTATTGACGCGGTGGGGCACGAGCCTTGCTGGGGCCCGCTCTGTATTGGGTCGACGTTGTCGGCGCTGGTCGACGCGATGGCATCGGCAACCTTCTCTGACCTCCGCGCCCCCCCCTGTTCGCCGGGTAACGGTGGGACGCCGTCCAGTTTCCCTGAACTTGTTGGCGGGTGGTAACTGTGCTTGCCACCGATGGGATGGCTCGGGGAGCAGGGGCAGATTTCTTAATTTGTAGACCCTGTTTTTCTATGGTCTTCGAGGCCTTAATTTTTTCCGGCAAGTCTGTGCCGAACAGAGTTTCGTCGCGTTCACTTTCTTGTATAAGGTTCAAAAAAGGTTTTGCTAAGCCGGGCGATATCATTTTAATCCTTGCCTGTGTATTACTATGATGTAGATCACAGAGGATGCGGCAGCCGTCGCTGAGAATCTTAATGGCTTCCAATTTATTGTCACTTGTTAATAACAAGGACATAGCTCTGCTAATAGCCGTGATGCCGATACCAAGTTGTTGCTGGCTGCCTTCAACTTTTTTGTCGCGCATGCGCACCATCTCGATTACGGCTGATGATATCTCGATATTCAGTTTTGGGGCCTGAAGCAGAGTACAATTACTCGGGATGAGGTACTGTTTCAGAAGTTTATCTTTTGGCTCTTTTTCCATACCCTGTTTGAGTAGCGGAAGCCAAAGTGAGCTCAGATTATTATGAATATCTTGTCCCCATTTAGGACCCGAGTCAGTAGCCTCTCCCAGGGCTGATAATAATTCGGGATCTAATTCTGTAACGCTGGTCTCAGGGAGCGTAGGTAGCGGTGGTAAGTCACTTTGTGATGTTTTCGCCGACTCCTGCGGGGCGTCCGCCTGGGGTGTCGTGAAAATGGGGGGTGCCGCCTCGGGTAATGGCGATGGGTCATCCAACTCAGGTGTTGGCCTGCCCACCTCAGCCTCATCTTCTGGTGGACAACAATTTTATCATAAATTGAGGGTAAATCAACATTTCGTGCATTTACCGCATACGGTTCACATTAGGAATCCGCACATTGCATATTTTACAACAAAATTAAACGCCTCGTTCCATTTGGAATCTATGGCGGGTATGTCTAAAAATTGCCGTGTTCTGATTTTAGAATCTATGGCAAAATATCGTCACGATACTTTCTATTTGAATAGTATTCGTACGATTGGTAAAGTACATATTGATTACCTAGCATGCTTACCTTGTATGTTGTAATAGGTATTATCTTCTTCCTCATAGTCGTAAGATTCGGATTCGGAATCGCGCCGTCGCTTGGAGCGGTATCGATCCCGTAATTTTTCCATTTTCTTCAAATAATATTCCATCTTCTCATCGAACGATCTCTTGGGCATTATAACGTAAGAATTTCACACTATTAAACACAATTACACACTATTTTAATGAAAATTAGGAAGGAGCGCGTGCGCTCGTTGCCTCGCACGAAAAAAGAATGAACTGTCATGGCATTGGGTAAACGTCATAGGGAAGGAGGAGTATCGATTTTATTTTTATTCTTATTTAAAAATCGATAAAAAATTTAGTTTAATAAGATTTTCAAAAACGTGCGATTGTTGCTTTGTAGGATAAAAGCACTACGTATTTATTTGTATCGAAAATGAAACCACGAAGTATTATTCTGAAATGTGTAACCGATACCAGCCGGGAAAATAATCGATTACAACTCAACTATGTAGACACTTGTTATAGGAAACTACATAGTCGAGTAGGATTTAATGCGCCACATGTCAGAGCAGTAGCGTAAGTAGAAACTTCATTAATGCTTAACGTGGTCGAAGTTTCCGCCGTTAAAAATGTTCTCACATGAGTGTCTTCGTTTTATACTTCCAGAATGTTCACGATATGACTCTATTCTATTAATATATATAATTTTAACAGGAACAGTGGTTAGTGACCCAGGCTCACTACCTACGGTTCCAAGAGTCGTGGGTTCGATACCCAACCGTGACAAATATTTGTGTGACGAACATCGGTGTTTGCTCCGTGTCTGGGTGTGTTATTAAATATATTTAAGTATAAGTATATTTTGTGTATCCACTGATGATTCTGCTACTCATAACACCGCTTAAGCTACTTACCACGGAATCAGATCGAAGTATCATTTTCCGTGATGTTGTGAAATGTATTGAATTCACAATCTGAGAAACATTGAACAAGGTATTTATTTGTGCAGTTCAATTTATGTTTAATATAATTCAGAGTCCAGTGAAGCGTGAATTCATGAAATGAGAGTTCATTTAGCGATTTGCGACGCGCGCGCCCGCGCGGAAGGCGATAGTGCCTTGGACGGGGAATTTCATTAAAATTAACATTGTAACGTGTTTTCTATTTATCCGAGGAAGCTCGCGTCATCACTGGCAAATTAAACAGGTTCCAGCTTAAGTGGCTTCGTTAATCCGTCCGTCGCGTAGCGTGGAAGGGGTTAACTACATAATCATACTGAACAAAGTTACAGTCAAAACAAAATAATAGTGGTCATTTTTGCGAAAAGATGCGTCAATTTGATTGTGCATGATTGTTTTTGACATTTATTTTTAGCTGCTTCAATTAATTTATCTAGCCTGATCGTCAATCACAACAACAGTTTGAACTGCATAGATACTTATGTGTAAACACTAGAAAAACATGCTGGACCTTATTTTGCTTTGATTAGCATACTGTATGTGTTATTTGTAAAATAAATTAGTCAGAGACATAGTAATACGTATTATGTTGCAGACATAACCTACACGGATTACAAACCATAAAGTTATGCGAACAAATATAAAGTACGATCGAGATTCCAACTTTGTAGTCTTGAAAAATAAAGGCGTGTTGAAACACTAAACCATTTCTAATCGCATAAGCGTCGCCATGCTTGTTGCCGCCGCATAAATATCACAGCGGCGACGCGAGTCCGATAAATCTGCGTTCGGCGACAAACTTGTGACTTATCGGACAAATATATTCTAATCTTTTCTGTTTCTTGTGTATTTGTTTCTGATCAATTCGATTGCGGGCTGTAATTTATGCGGTAAAGTATCGAGTATTCGATTGTATTGCGTTGTAAATAATGTTAACACGTTTACGCAATAAATTTAGTATCCGATCGTTTCTATTCGATTGGGAAGAGTCTTCCCATAACCGAAAAAGGATCTTTTGAATTTTATTGAATAAATATTTTTTTTGTTTCTATGATTTTGGGATTAATTGAATAAATACATACTTGCTTGGTGGTTTAACATTATTCAAATGTTTGAGCGACGTAGGTAGAGCAAGGTAGAGCAAACCAAGGTCATGTTCAATGAACGTATACTACCGGAAACGATTGCAATTCACGGCACCGTCCTCGAAGTTGTTCAAAAATATGTGTACCTCGGGCAAACTATGCAGTTGGGTCGAAACAACTTTGAGGACGAGGTGAATAGAAAAATTCAGCTGGGTTGGGCAGCATTTGGGAAACTTCGCCGAGTCTTCTCATCGTCAATTCCACAAAGCCTTAAGACGAAAGTCTTTAATCAGTGCGTCCTACCCGTCATGACGTACGGAGCCGAAACGTGAACACTGACGGCACGGCTGGTCCACAAGTTAAAAGTCGCTCAGCGGGCTATGGAAAGAGCTATGCTCGGTGTTTCTCTGCGGGATCGAATCAGAAATGAGGCGATCCGTCAGAGAACCAAAGTCATCGACATAGCTCATCGCATTAGCAAGCTGAAGTGGCAGTGGGCTGGCCACATCAGCCGTAGAACCGACAACCGCTGGGGTAGACGAGTTCTGGAGTGGATACCGCGTCTCGGCAAACGTAGTGTAGGACGCCCGCAGGCCAGGTGGTGTGACGATCTACGCAGGACGGCTGGTAGGAGCTGGATGCGAGTGGCCGAGGATAGAAAGAAGTGGCGTGCATTTGGAGAGGCCTATGTCCAGCAGTGGACAAGTATGGGCTGATGATGATGATGAGGTAGAGCAATGATTGGTTGACTCTACAGAGCACATCTCAAAATTGCAACATCAGTAATGATTAGCCAATCACGTGACGTAAGCGAATGATGATATTAAGCTGAGACGTTAATTAACTAGACTGTTACGTACTTGCCATGCAAGAGGTCCCCAGTTCAAAATAAGTGACATTCTTATGTACGGTCAGGGGATACCAGTCACAACTATCTGTCCGGTGGTTGGTGAACGGTATACGGGTAAGCGACCCCGGCTCCTCGAAATACTATCGACTCAGTCCAAATCATCCGAGGCGATAGTATCCTTCCTCCCCTTTTTCCTTTCCCCGTCATATATCCTTGCTACTCGTGGGAACGCAATGACCTTGTAAAAACAATGCACAAGGCAGAATGGCGGCGACGTGGTCTACAACCCGTCACGTCACGTTTCCCACAGAGGTGAAAAGTGGATCGCTGATCTCTGCCTACCCCTCTGGGAAAAAGGCGTGATTTTATGTATGTATGTATGTATGTTATGTACGGTTATATTATTCGACGCCTTAACGGTGAAGAAAAACATCGTGAGAAATCCTATGAGGAATTCTAATTTACTGTAGTCGATCAACCCGCGCTTGGCCAGCCTGGTTGTCTAAGGCCTGATCGCGCTAGTTTAGGGTAGGCCCGTGCCCCAGCAGTGCGGACGTATATGGACTGAATGACGTTGACATTCGTTACGCGCGTTTTTTAAATTATGCAAAATGTATATTTTTTAATCCTTCTGACAGATTTCTTAATATTTTTTCCCTCAGATCCTCTTACAGATTATTAGAAAAATACAAAAAAAAAAACAGTCAAATCGGTCTAGCAGTTATCATGATATGGCGTGACAACGTGAAACGGGTTTCATTTTAATATGACTTATAAAACGTACTGTACTATACTTAGGGCAAAGGCACGATACAATTGTCGAAGGTAGCTGACGTGGCAGGACCAGCTTATGGCCACGAAGCCTGGACAGCGCGCATCAACGTCTGCTTTGATTGACGTTAATCTCGAGAATGCACAGTGAGACGCAGGAATGAGGACTGGGGTGAATTGGACTCTAGATTTATCTGATCTATACTAATATTATAAAGCTGAAGAGTTTGTTTGTTTGTTTGTTTGTTTGAACGCGCTAATCTCAGGAACTACTGGTTCGATTTGAAAAAATCTTTTTGCGTTATATAGACCATTTATCGAGGAAGGCTTTAGGCTATATAACATCACGCTGCGACCAATAGGAGCAAAGATACAATGGAAAATGTGTAAAAAACGGGGGAAACGCGAACGAAGTCGCTGGCACAGCTAGTTCTTAATAAGTGAAGATTACTTTAAAAAATCTTATTATTCAAATAGGTAGGTCCAAGCGTGTTTGAGTAATTGCTGAACATACATAAAAAGGTACCGGTTTATCTATACTAATATTATAAAGCTGAAGAGTTTGTTTGTTTGTTTGTTTGTTTGTTTGTTTGTTTGTTTGTTTGTTTGTTTGTTTGTTCGTTCGTTTGTTTGTTTGTTTATTTGTTTGAACGCGCTAATCTAAGGAACCGCTGATCCGATTTAAAAAAATTCTTTCACTGTTGGATAGTCCATTTATCGAGGAAGGTTATAGGCTATATTACATTTTCAAATATGTAACAATAAGTGTTTTAATCTATAATATAAAAATGAATCGCAAAATGTGTTGGTAAGCGCATAACTCAACAACGCCTGAACCAATTTGGCCAATTCTTTTTTTTTAAATTTTCGTTGAAGTCCAAGGATGGTTCTTACGTTGAGAAAAAAACAAATAATTGCCGGGAAAACCCTAAAAACAGCCCTTTTCTTTTTCACATACAAACGTTTTCTAACTAAAACGTAGAATCAATTTGAGCTTTATTGCTATTATATAAAGGTCATATTAAATTACAAGCACTCACTTTTATCTGGGTGTTCCTAACGTCAAAAATTTTTACAATTTGTTTTGACAGGACGAAGTCTGTTGGGTCAGCTATTGTTCATAAAATTACTCATAGATGGCATCGTGCTTTGTATAGCATGCCATAAATGCTGTCAAGTTTGATATAACATGAGTACCTACGTGATAAGTTTTTTGGTAGTTCAAAAGATGGCACTGTGCTCTACGTATTACTTCGATATTATATTGTGGAAAAGTTTGTATGTAGGTATACCATACGTCAAATATGTGAAGTTTGTCTTTTGTAATTGATAAATTTCGAGTGCGATTAAATTACGTAAATTACCAGAAGGGTTCTGAATCGACAACATGTATCGAAAATATTCTAATTGTTGCCTTTTTTTCTATTTTAATTTAACAAAATATTGTCATGTAATTGGCATATTTTTAAGCTGTCAATATTAACGAGAGCATTCAAATTTTCATAATTGCCGAATTGAAGAAGGTTGGTTGTCAAAAAATTCATTGATATTAATACTCAAGGGTTTGGTATCAGAAAAAAGGATGAGATGATCACAATGCGATTAATACATTGTATGCACCAACCGGGTATTAAATATTCAATCAAATTGAACAAATTCAATATTGAGTTCAAAAAATAATATGAAAATCAATATAAAAGTATAGCATCAGCATATTTTATTTGGTAAAGCATAAAATTCGAGAAGAGAAATTGAGGGGTTTGCCGGGAAAGAACATGATTCAGGCACACAGTAAAAGCGTCAAATAATCGTACATAGGTATGAATTTAAAATTTGTAAAACACAGTGGTACGTGGCAGGGTTTAAACTGGCGACCTCTTGCATAGCAAGCAAATACCTAAACCACTCGGCCATGGACGCTTTTTTCCTCTCTAACTATAAACTGCTACCTGGCTTTGGAATAGGACGTCCTTTATTTCACTTTGATCGATGAACAATTAGGATTACTTGAAGATGATCTATTCAATATGAGGAAGCTGTTTACTATAAACATAGATTTTAGGATTTCGTACGTCGAAAAGAATAACCGAACCCCTATATAGGATCCGTTTATCATCAATTTTTGTCAAGGAGAAAATATCAAACTGAAAGTTACATCAAATACTCAGGTCTACTGTCCCTTCATCTGAGCCAACACAATCAAAAGAAACATTCATTTATGCTGCCAATTTTTGTCTGCGAAGAACTCAGATTCTCAAAATTTAGAATAAAGCAACGTCAAGTACAGAGAATTGCGTAAACTTTAAAAATAAATTGCATTGTGCGAGTCCGTCTTGCACTTGGCCTTATTATGCCAATTCACAGACCACATAAAGAGCTATGGGTTCTATTCCAACTCAGCACAAATATTTCTGTGATATATATCGATGTTTGTACCGTGTCTGGTTATGCTATTTAAATATTTAAATGTATACCACTGTTCTGATAAAAATAAGTGCTAAAGCTTCTTACCACAGGATCAGATCAATTAATGTGATGTTGTGTAATATACTTATTTATTACACGATAAACAACAGATGATGATGATGATATAAACCAAAATGATATTGTTTTAAATGTTTCTTCCGGTTGCCTAACTTCTTAAGTGGCAGAAAAGATTTTGACGGGACTACGACTACTTTTAAGTTAAAAAAAATTCAAAATCCTGTAGTTCACGCGAACGAAGTCGCGGGCACAGCTAGTTTATTTATATTACTAGCTTTCCGCCCGCGACTTCATCCGCGTAGAGACGTTTAACGGGTAAACATTACTTCCTTATAGCGCAGTCGGTTAAAAAGTGGCCTATAACCTTTCCTAGGCTCTGGACTATATCTGTACTAAATTTTATTTAAATCGGTCCAGTACTATATGCGTGAAAGCGTAACAGACAGACAGACAGAGTTACTTTCGGATTTATAATATTAGTAAGGATTGCACACATAAAACATGTGGTCTCCACTGTAGAAATGAATAAAATACCTTACACTTACTGATCTTAATCTGTATACACAAATATTAAATTAATAAGTGAGAACCTTCTTCATTTGAAGTCGGTTAAAAAGCGAAAGGTCAGTACAAGAACTCGGAAACTACAAGTACTATAGTTACATAGTAGTTTAAGTTTGTAGTATTACCTCCTAGGTACTATGATGAAGTTTTGCGAAATGAAACCCATAAGTGGTTATAACGGAAACTTATAGTTTGTACTTGGATAAC
The DNA here is from genome assembly GCA_039566165.1 of Maruca vitrata. Classification (NCBI taxonomy): domain Eukaryota; kingdom Metazoa; phylum Arthropoda; class Insecta; order Lepidoptera; family Crambidae; genus Maruca; species Maruca vitrata. The sequence goes on along the minus strand of CM076936.1, from coordinate 11,527,003 downwards.
TTTAATTTTAGTTTTGTTTAAACAGATTTTAATAAACAAAGGCATCTTAGTTTTTTAATCACTATTGATCTTATTTTAGTTTATGAGTCATACATATCTTAATATCTGGGACATTTCTACACACGGTCATAAGACCCCAAACTAAGCAGAGGTTGTACTATGGGCGTCAGAGACTGATATACATACATAGATATTTACAAATACATACATACATAAAATCACGCCTCTTTCCCAGAGGGGTAGGCTGAGATCACCTCCAGCGATCCACTTTTCATCACATAGTAGCTCGAGGAGCCGGGGTCGCTTACCCGTATACCGTTCACTAACCACCGGACAGATAGTTGTGACTGGTATCCCCTGACTGACTTAAATACATAATCACACCCAGACACGGAACAAACACCGATATCACACAATTATTTGTCCCGAGTGGGAATCGAACCCACTACTCTTCGAACCGCCAGGCAGGGTTCAGACTAACCACTGTTTTATCGAGCCAGTCCATATTTGGGTACATGGTCATGTAAGGAGGTCTCATCATCATCTCATCAGTCCACTTCCGTCCATACATGCAACATAGGACATAGGGCTCCTCAAAGTAAGTAGGCCTGGTGCTGTAGACAAAGTAATAATATCGAAACGATAACGAAGGTTGAAAAGAATAAAATGTATGGGATTGACATTAGATGCGATAAATCACGTGGTCAATCTAATGTCAATCCCATACAATAGGGTAGTTGCCAATTTTTTTATTTTGATGTAGATGGATGGACCACACAACATTAAAAAAAATGCTAAAAGAATTATTGTCATAACTTTAAAACTCGCCCAGATATGACTGTTTCAATAGCACATCATTTAGGCAAGCTCAAAACGCTCCATACAAAAAGTGACTGGATCGTGACGTCACGCTTCAGTTATTTGTATGCAACGCGCCAGAAATTTGTTCGGCAAGTATACTAAATATTGCGTTTATGAAAATGGTCTCAAAGCAAAAGTTGTTATTATTTATGTAATTTGAAATATGGTATTGTTTATTTTAATCACTTTTGATCTAGACACGCGGTAGCGTGTCAAGCCAAGGTTCAAGAAACAGAACTGGCGAGCCGCACCGTGTGTAATATTACACGAACCATTTGGAACCACTTTTGAACCCCTCATAAATCAAAAACTATTTCACATAAACTTATCAAATTTGGCTCATATATTGTGACTTGCAAGATAAATATGTGTTCTAAATTTCATAAGCCTATCTCAAACGGTTATTTAGATATTAATGTCCAAAAATCCTCATTTTTATCATTGACTGACTGACAGATCAAAATTCTAACCCAGTTCCAAATGACCTAGAGAGTTGAAATTTGGTATGCAGATAGGTAATTACATGAATACAAAGGAAAAAATAAAAAACTGGCAATTTTTTAATAATTAGGTTAGGTTCTATTATGAACGCTTAACATAAATACCTAATTAGTGCCTAATAACGCCTATATACCGGGGAAGGCAGTGCACTAAGTATATATTTAGGTATACTTACTTATTTACAATTAAGAGTAGGTACTTATAGTCGGTTTTCATATTTACTACTTAGGGAAGGTACCTACATAAAGTCTAGTTTTAGTTTTGAATTTGTCCTTTTCAAAGGACCCACGGCGTTACGATGATATATACTTTTCTACAAAAAGTAATGATATCCAATCAAAAACATAAATGTGAAATGAGAGCCAAGTTCAATATTGCCTTGGTTGTTGACTTCAGCGACAAAAGAAGTGAGATCTAAATGGGTGCCAAGTTCAATGGTCAACCCAGAAATTTATTTATAAGTAACACTATAACATACCTATCATATCTTCTTATAACATAAGATAATGTATGGTAGCCTATGAAGGTCTGTCTTGGCTAGTTTTTATATATGAATTATAGCCGTCGCAAGCTCTAAGCCTACAAGTATTTGTCGGTTTTTATTTTATAATTCCGAAAATTTGGATTGTTGGTAGAAACTAGCAAGCGAACATAATAATACGTTGGTAGGTTTATAGAAACTAGCCAAGACAGACCTTCATAGGCTACCATACATTATCTTATGTTATAAGAAGATATGATAGGTATGTTATAGTGTTACTTATAAATAAATTTCTGGGTTGACCATTGAACTTGGCACCCATTTAGATCTCACTTCTTTTGTCGCTGAAGTCAACAACCAAGGCAATATTGAACTTGGCTCTCATTTCACATTTATGTTTTTGATTGGATATTTTATAATGGACTCGCCCACCCAACTTCAAATGTCTATTATTGCCTCATTTTGTCAGAAATTTTAATTTCAATTTGACTTATGTTATTAATCTGCCTATATCTTGTTATTAATTGTGAAATCACATGTAAAATTTGACTTAGGAAACTACCCAATCTAAGCTAAACCTAAATAAACTTTGTTTAACTTTAATAAAAGTATCTTTCACCTGTAAGATCTCAATTGCTATGCCCCAACAGGGCGTCACATCTGCCGTCCTCTAGCTATAATGCCGTTAACTAACATTTGGTCATTTTTGACTTTTGAATACCATCCGAATAAGAAAAATATGCGGAATCTAACCATCTTTCCCAATTTTTTATATCTTGAGTAGTTTCTGAGATAGTATGCCGTTAACTACGAGTGAGTGCCCCGTTTTTGCGAGGTTACATAGCTATAATGCAGTTACCTTAAGATTCTTAACTAAAACGCGGTTAAAGGATTTTAACTTCTGAAAATGATAAAAATTTACTGAAATTACATAACTAAATTGCCGTTATTTGAATTTCCTTCTCAATAAGGCCGTTAAAGTACTTTAACGGCAATATTGTTTTGCTGTTCTTCGGAAAGCGTTTATATGGCATTTCAAGACTAAAACGCCGTTAAGTAAAATTATTAAACAAAAACGCCGTTAAAGTCCAATAACGGCGTTTTAAATTTGTTTAATAAATTTGCTGTCATTCAATTTCCACGACTTAAATGCGGTTAACCCACATTACTTAACTATAATGCGACTATGTACCAAACGTTGAAAGAAGTCGCAGTCTCAGTCCAAGGGCATGAAAGAGAGGATGTATCACAGAGCACATGAACTCGCAAAACTTGTGATGCAAACAGCACATTCATGAACGATATAAAGTTTAGCATCATATTCGGATTCTTTTTTATGAAACCAAACCTAATTTTATTGTGGGAACAGCAATTCTTTAGCCATAAATATAAATATGGAACATCTCTACGGATGAGAAGAAAAAAATTATAATAAGCTAACTACATTATATATCATTTTGTTTTCTTACAGCAATTTTATTGCGTCGTGCCAAATAACTATCAATGGTTTAAAGTGAGAGGTGATTTTCCCAACAGGAGCAAACGTTTCATTTAAACAGCAAGTCGTTGACATAATATTATGATAGATTTAAAGGTTTCCATTTTATGGTAAAACTAGCTGACCCAACAGACTTCGTCCTGTCAAAGAAATGAGAGAAAGAAAAGGGCTGTTTCTAGGGTTTTCCCGGCAATAATAAAATTTTTTCTCGCCGTAAGAACCATCCTTGGACTTCAACGAACATTTAAAAAAAAGAATTGGCCAAATTGGTTCATGCGTTGTTGAGTTATGCGCTTACCAACACATTTTGTGATTCATTTTTATATTTGACTTTTGCAAGATCGACATTAAAATATTTCTCAATCATTTTAAATTGATTTGTGTTCATTGTACAGTGCCCTTGCTTTTTTATATTTTTTGCGTTGTTTAGCCCAGTCAACACAAACAGCGCATTCATGAACAGTATTAAGGTTAGCATCATGTTTGGATTACTTTTTATGTAACCCAGGCTTCGCACAATTCACTCCCTTTTAGATTCATATTTTTACGTGATTTCTATAAGTTTAAAAATATACTTTTTTATCAGGGTAAGTTGGGGGTTGGTAAATATCGTTCCGTAAACAGCGTCGCAATGGATCATGTTCGCCTCTGTAATGAGGTGCCAATGGGTTAAATGTTTCTATATATGCGTTAATAAATTCCGGTCAAAAGGAAGCGATTGTTGATGCTTTCGATTTTTCTGTAAAACCGGGACCGGGATTTATTAACAAATATATAGGAACATTTAACCCATTGGCACCTCATTACAGACGCCAACGAACATCAACCACGCTGTTTACAGAACGATTTTAATGTAAAACTCATGCATTTGCATTTTATTCAAACTTACCCAGATAAAAAGTATCTTATGAATCTAATAGAAAACACGTAAAAAATATGAAAATAAGTCTTACTCAGCTCAGAAACGAAGAGAGTGAATTGTGCGAAGCCTATAGGGTACAAAAAAGTAATCCAAACATGATGTAAAATTTTATAATGTATTGTTTATGAATGTGCTGTTTGTGTTGACTGGGCTAAACAACGCGAAAAATATAAAAAAGCAAGGGAACTGTACGTGTACAATGAACACAAATCAATTAACAATGATTATGAGAAATATTTTAGTGTAAATCTTGAAAAAGCCATAATGTTACCATAAAATGGAAACCTTTAAATATATCCTTTTACTGTTTACTGTTTTTAATGAAACTTTTGTTCCTGTTGGGAAAACCACTTCTCACTTTAAACTATTGACAGTTATTTGGCACGACGCAATTGCTGTAAAAAAAACAAAATTATATAGTCAGCTTTCTATAATTTTTTGCTTCTCTTCCATTGAGATGTTCCAAATATACATTTATGGTTAGATAATTGCAGTTCTCAGAATAAAAATTGGCTTTTTATATTGATTACCTTTTAAAGGAGACTGAAAATGGTGGGCCGCAATTGTAATGGATTGGTATATGGTCTAAAAAATTAGTTTCTGCGTGCTGAGAAATATGAAAAAGATTCTACTTTTCGTAAAAAATCGATTATTAAAATCGAAATTGTGAGTAAATGCATGTTAAACGTTACAAAACACAGTTCAAACATTGTGATGTGTCGTATCAATTGCAAAAAAACAATAATATCGGTACAATGATGATAATATAATTAATTGATTTCAATTCCAATAAATGGATCTATGGTCTATTTACCCGACTGTCTTTATTACTGACATTGACAGTTGACGGGCGTTGTGCCGGCCGGTGGAATTAGCTCACTCTTTTCGTGTTTTCCGATTCCATTATCTCATTTCTCGTATGTCAATACTTGCAAAATTTTCTCTTAAAGCTGATAAGGTATCCTGCCTATCGATTAATACCGATTTCGTCTTATTACAAGTTATAATTTTTTACGGCCCAAGATTGAATGAAATCGTTTCAGTCTCAGTTAAATTGATGATTAATTGATACAAATTGATCTCAATTTATTTCAAAAATGTGAAACAGTTGATTTTTAAATTAAATAGTGCTTTAAAACGGTTTTATTACTTTTTACATAAATGCACTACATTGTAATTTCTAAATTATCAACTTATGAATGCTTAGTTAAAATGCCGTTACGGCAAAAGGTTTTGATTTTAGCTGCATTTTAGTCTAGTAATAAACATTAGTAAAAGATGCATAGTAAAACTTATGTAATTTATGTTGGAAATGCTCGACTTAAATGCCGTTATGAACAGTTAGCTGCACTATTGGTAAGTAATGCACAAGACACAAGAATAAGATTACCGAGCTAAAACGCCGTTATTCCATTTAACGGCATTTAAGTTTAGTAAATATATTAGATAGAAACTCATTTTACAAATTTATCAAAGTTATTCAAAATCAAACACTTAAATGCCGTTAAGGTATCTATAGCGGCATTTTAGCTATGTTTTCTATTAAGTAAATCTAAAGCAATCCTGATTTAAAACGTTTAAATTAAAATATTTTAAAATATATAACACATAGAATTATGAGAGTTTGAGCATATTAAAGCTCTTGTAAATACCTGTGTAATGATATATATCACTTGTATATAAACCTTTTCCTTTTCGTTTAGCGATTTTTTTTTCTTTCGCGCTCTTTAAACCCGTTTTTCTCCGAATGCGGTTTTGTCACATAACGGCATTATAGCTAAAGGACGGCAGAATGTAGACCTAATTTTTTCGACCACCTATAACATATTAATATGACACGCAATAAATATATTGATTTGAAAAAACGAAGTAGATCTCAGCAAATAAGAGTCCCGACAAATTGAAACATTCCCGCCGATAGACAGCGACACACGTGTGCGATTTGACGAGGAATCAGATGTTGCGGTCTCGACGCGGATGTATCGGGTCCGAGAGTGGATTCGTTGGGAGAGGTTTTTAGGGGTCCACACTAAATGCGGGATTCTTTATTACTGAGACTTCGCTGTTTATCAGTCAATCTGTCACCAGTTTTTAACCGACTTCAAAAAAAGGAGGAGGTTCTCAATTCGTCTGTATGTATAATATTTTTTTTTTTTTTTTTTTATGTATGTTCACCGATATTTCCGTCAATTATAGACGGATTTTAAAAATTTTTTTTTGGTTGGATAGAGTTCACTTCCGAGGTGGTCCCATTTTCGCCAGTCTCGGATCTGATGATGGGATCCTGGAGAAATCGAGGGCAACCTTCAAATTTTATAGGGACATGTACCGCGTTTTGCATATTATCTGAAGTCATATTGGCATTTGCTTCTGGCAATCATAATCTTATGATGCTGAGCTGATGATGGAAGGTCAACTCCTTAGTAGTTATGAGTAAAAGAATAATTATTTCAATACTGTATACATATTGAGACTAACTAGTTATAATATCAGTAGCATTACAGGTGAGCTAAACTATTAGGTTGACCAGTCTAGGATCTGATGATGGGATCCAGGAGTAATCGAGGGCAACCCTCAAATTTTATAGGCACATGTACCGCGTTTTACATATTTTCTGAAGTTATATTGGCATTTGCTTCTGACAATCATAATGTTATGATGCTGAGCTGATGATGGAAGGTCAACTCCTTAATAGTTGGGAGTAAAGGGATAATTCTTTCAAATCTGTGTACATATTGATACTACTAGTTATAATATCAGCAGAATTATAGGTGAGCTGAACTAATAGGGTGTAAAAAAATGTAACACTAAAAAGGATGAAAAAATTGTAAACAAAAAAAAACCGCCTTCAAAACCCGACTCACTAAAAATTACAAAATAATATAATACGAACATTAATCTGGGTATGAATTTGATATGTTGTTAAAGGCGGTGCCAATTAAATTTTTGAGGAAAACTGCATGAAATATAAACGGCACCGCCTTCAACAACATATCAAATTCATACCCAGATTAATGTTCGTATTATATTATTTTGTAATTTTTAGTGAGTCGGGTTTTTGAAGGCGGTTTTTTTTTTGTTTACAATTTTTTATGTAAATTTTGCAATTAATTTATGCGTGAAGAGGGTCACTACAATAATTGTTTTTTTAACATCGAACAGTCAACTAAATTACATACTGTTTTTACCTATCTCAAAACCTATATAGTGAAACTTGCACAATTATGGATTTCTGTTGCCGCTTTAACATTTTTTATTAACCTGTATCATCCCACGATTGGAACAATGGTTAGTGACCCTGGCTGCGGTTCCAAGAGTTGTGAGTTCGATTCCCACTCGGGACAAATATTTGTGTGATTAACATCGGTATTTGTTCCGTGTCTGGGTGTGTTGCACGTATTTAAGTATGTATTTATAAATTTCTATGTATGACAAGCTCTCCTTAGTTTGGGGTCAGATGGCCGGGTATGGAGATGTCTTAAATATTTATATATTTAGGGGAGCTTCAAAACAAAACCGATTTCTTTTTTAACCGACTTCAAAAAAAAGGAGGAGGTTCTCAATTCATCCGTACCTTTTAGGCTATTGCATAGCTTTAATCGCGGGCTTTGAGCGCGGCGACCGAACCAAGAAATTCCGTAACGAAAAAAACCTCACAATCGTCTTACGTCGTTTCAGTTCGGTAGACTGCGGCACGATGTTTGTGTGCGTGCGGTTAGACGTATTGTACGACTCAACGAAACTCGCACGAATCGAGACGAGCTGCTCCGAGATCGGACGATGCTATGCAATAGCTATACCGCGGCAGTCCCCGAGTGCCACACGTCTTTTTTAACCGACTTCAAAAAAAGGAGGAGGTTCTCAATTCGTCTGTATGTATAATATTTTTTTTTTTTTTTTTTTTTTATGTATGTTCACCGATATTTTCGTCAATTATAGACGGATTTCAAAAATTTTTTTTTGGTTGGGTAGAGTTCACTTCCGAGGTGGTCCCATTTTCACCAGTCTCGGATCTGATGATGGGATCCAGGAGAAATCGAGGGCAACCTTCAAATTTTATAGGGAGATGTACCGCGTTTTGCATATTAACTGAAGTCATATTGGCTTTTGCTTCTGGCTATCATAATTTTATGATGCTGAGCTGATGATGGAAGGTCAACTCCTCAATAGTTATGAGTAAACGAATAATTATTTCAATACTGTATACATATTAAGACTACTAGTTATAATATCAGTAGCATTACGGGTGAGCTAAACTATTAGGTTGACCAGTCTAGGATCTGATGATGGGATCCAGGAGAAATCGAGGGCAACCCTCAAATTTTATAGGCACATGTACCGCGTTTTACATATTTTCTGAAGTTATATTGGCATTTGCTTCTGGCAATCATAATGTTATGATGCTGAGCTGATGATGGAAGGTCAACTCCTTAATAGTTGGGAGTAAAGGGATAATTCTTTCAAATCTGTGTACATATTGATACTACTAGTTATTATATCAGTAGAATCATAGGTGAGCTGAACTAATAGGTTGTAAAAAAATGTAACACTAAAAAGGATGAAAAAAAATTGTAAACAAAAAAAAACCGCCTTCAAAAACCCGACTCACTAAAAATTACAAAATAATATAATACGAAATCTGGGTATGAATTTGATATATTGTTGAAGGCGGTGCCAATTAAATTTTTGAGGAAAACTGCATGAAATATAAACGGCACCGCCTTCAACAACATATCAAATTCATACCCAGATTTCGTATTATATTATTTTGTAATTTTTAGTGAGTCGGGTTTTTGAAGGCGGTTTTTTTTTTGTTTACAATTTTTTTATAATAGGCTAGAAGCTTCAAGATTTTTCTTCAACATCGGTCCGCAAACCTTCGCGCGCGAGTTCGACTCGCACTTGACCGGTTTTTTCGGGCTTGTCCCACTCCGGTTATTTGTGAACGGGACGCGGGACGCGGGACGCGGCACGTGGAGCGCAACTCAAACACGTCCGCGTCAATGTTGCATCCGACCGGAGTGGTTACACGCGAACAGCTGACTGCAGCTGCAGAGTTGCAGTTAATGGTTTATAGGGCTATATCTATGTTGTATTCGCCTATTTTCAGGTTATTGGGATGTTAAACTGATGTTTACTGTAAAACCTTGATTTTTGTAGCGGCAACAGCGAAATAAAAAGAAGCGTCGATGGCCGAGTGGTAAAGATCGTTGCTTGCCATACAGGTCGCTAGTTCAAACCCAGCCACGTACCACTGTGTTTTATAAATTTGAAATTCATATGTGAGATTATTCGACGCTTTAACGGTGAAGAAAAACATCGTGTGGAATCCTGCACACCTACAAATAAATTCTAAGGTTGTGTAGTCGACCAACCCGCTCTTGGATTTCTGGGATAAACATGTTCCGTGTCTGGGTGTGTTATTTATCTATTTAACTACATTTGTGTGTTCCACTGCTTTTCCTGATGAACACAAATGCTTAAGCAACTTACTACGATTCCGTAGTAAGAACTATGAATGTGATGTAAGATTTTAGAATTTCGCGTTCCATTACGCTAAATATTAGTCTTTAAGGGTCTACACGCGTTATTAGGAGTAGCAAATACATAGCTACTCCTAATAATGCGTGTAGACCCATTATTAGGAGTAAAGATAAAGACTTATATTTAATGAATGTGATGTTGTGCAAATTTACATAATTGTTATGTTAGTTTCTACCCAACGAATAACTCTAAATCTCTTTACCATTCGGTTAGTTTTCCAAAAGCGCTTTGCAAACGAGCGCAAACGCTGCTAAATCTTCCTTTACGGTGCGTATTAAACAAAATCTGTTTTCCCAATTTATCCGCAGCGTAAAAGTGTAGTGTTTTCCTCCATTCCCGTCTGTTACGATCGGCAGCGGATTGCGGCGCCCATTCTCGATATAGAGGAGCCGGTGTAAAATTCATCGTCCCGCGTTCTGTCGCTCGCGAGCTTCATAAATATTTGAGGGCGCGTGTGCGCGCGCGGCATTGGAGCGCTCGCGTTTTTTATTCACTAACCACACGTTCACGCTTTGCACACCCAATCAGAACCTGGCACACAGCGCAAAAGCCACTTACCGACCCCGAAGGAATATTCAACAGTATAACTATTCAACAGCACGGATGAGATTGCTCTGTGGCGCGCGGAAGCGACCGCGCCTGTTGTGTGTAAGCGAACATCGATTTCAGCTCATCAATCAACAGTCAATATGAGAGTAGTTCAATTTAAAGGAGCGCTTTTTCTTGAGCATTGGGGGGGGGGGGGGGGGCGTCATATTTGTCAACGTCGCGAGAGCATCGGGCGGCATTTGTTAGGAAATTTGGCCTGAATACAGTATTTTTCGATAACATTCCCCGGGATCTCGTTACAATGTGTAATAGGAATGGAAAGCTGTAACATACCTACGGATACTATTTCTTTGGATTCTGTGGGTGCGTTCGAATATTCGGATTATGGACTTAGTCCTACCCGACTTGTGACACTCTTACATATTTCTATCTAGTGATAAACTTCGTTTAATAATAATAATAATAATAAATTTGTTTATTTTCTCCACAATACATTACAAAAATTAATAATATTTAAACACAGGCATAATTATATTGTGGGAGACTGGAGTCTGAATTAGGCAACAAGTCTGCCTGTATCTCAGAGCACCAGGCCTCCTCCCTCAGAGTTGACGTAGGTTTTTAATAGTAGATAATTATGTATAATGTAGACTAAAAATAATACTAATTCATATCACATAAGCATATTATACATTTTAGCATTGTTGCTTGTTACATGCACATATTTAAACAGAGATGAGTGTTATTATTACATATAAAATCACTTAGAGAAAACATTTCAATAGTTATATGTGATAGTTATTACAATCGTTTTTGGGTGTAAGAAACATGCGATGTGTGAGATTTGTGTCATTGTGTGTGTGGAATATGTAATGTGTGTGTAATATGTTGTGTTGTGTGTGTGGTGTATGTTATGAGTGTGGTGTGTGTTATCTATGTGAGGAGTGTACTGATGGGCGTGTGTGGGAGTTGAGTTAGAGAGGGGGTGTGTGGGAATAGGAGGGTAATAGCATTGAGTAGAAATTTGTAGATGTATGTGAGTATGTGGTTTTTAGCTGATTAGATTTTCCGTTTCCGAATAATTGAGACTAAGTAGCCATGATGTTATTTTCTTTTTGCACTCAAATTTAGTATTTTTTACAAATGTCTAATAATTTATTTGTTCTATTGTACAACCTACTAGCGCAGTAACAGAAAAAATCTTCTGGAAAATGATGTCCGGTAGTAATCGTTTCGGCAGACAGCAAAGTGTCTCCGAGTGGTAATGGGTTCTGTCGGAAATTGAACGATTGAATGCTGACGTAATATGCACATCATTATAAAAAGTTGCCGCACAGTCAGTACCTCTGCTGACAGGTACAACTGATCAGTTGGGAAGAGCCGGGGTTTAAATAAGCAAACCTTTAGTATCAGCCTCTGCGCTCTTTCCAACTCTATAAGTTTTGATTTAGGCGCTCCTCCCCATGTAGTTATGCAGTAGGTCAGTATCGACTGAACTAAGGCCAAGTAAATGGTTTTGACAGTACGACCGTCCGCGACGTGTCTCAACTGTTTGAACACAAATGTGAGTTTCCTGACTCTTTGTGCAAGTTGATGAATGTGTTCAGCAAACGACAGATTCTGGTCAAGCATTATCCCTAAATATTTTATGTTATCTAGACACGCGGTAGCGTGTCAAGCCAAGTTCAAGAAACAGAACTGGCGAGCCGCACCGTGTGTAATATTACACGAACCATTTGGAACCACTTTTGAACCCCTCATAAATCAAAAACTATTTCACATAAACGTATCAAATTTAGCTCATATATTGTGACTTGCGAGATAAATATGTGTTCTAAATTTCATAAGCTTATCTCAAACAGTTATTTAGATATTAATGTCCAAAAATCCTCATTTTTATCATTGACTGACTGACAGATCAAAATTCTAACCCAGTTCCAAATGACCTAGAGAGTTAAAATTTGGTATGCAGATAGGTAATTACATGAATACAAAGGAAAAAATAAAAAACTGGCAATTTTTTAATAATTAGGTTTTTTTTTTATTTTAATTTTTTTATATTTTTATAAGAGGCTAACAAGATGACCTCACTCCACCTGATGGTAAGCGGTAGTGAGATCCACATATGAGGTCGACAGGCACAATAGACCATGTTGAGCCTGTCGCACTCACCCTGAAAGCCGTGAAAAAGGAGACCACTGCTGCGGTTAGGTTCTATTATGAACGCTTAACATAAATACCTTATTAGTGCCTAATCACGCCTATATACCGGGGAAGACAGAGCACTAAGTATATATTTAGGTATACATACTTACTTATTTACAATTAAGAGTAGGTACTTATAGTCGGTTTTCATATTTATTACTTAGGGTTATACCCCGTAAACGTAGGAAAATACAGTAACTGATTCAATTGTTTTATATTTATTAAGTCTAGTTGTTGTTTTGAATTTGTCCTTTTCAAAGGACCTACGGCGTTACGATGATATACACTTTTCTACAAAAAGTAATGATATCCAATCAAAAACATAAATGTGAAATGAGAGCCACGTTCAATATTATAATAATTGCCTTGGTTGTTGACTTCAACGACAAAAGAAGTGAGATCTAAATGGGTGCCAAGTTCAATGGTCAACCCTGAAATTTATTTATAAGTAACACTATAACATACCTTTCATATCTTCTTATAACATTTAAGATAATGTATGGTGGTAGCCTATGAAGGTCTGTCTTGGCTAGTTTTCTTTAGTTAGTTAGTTAGTAGTCTAGTTAGTTGTCTTGGTTAGTTTGGTAATTGTCGGTATTTATTTTATAATTCCGAAAATTTGGATTGTTGGTAGAAACTAGCGAGCGAACATAATAATACGTTGGTAGGTTTATAGAAACTAGCCAAGACAGACCTTCATAGGCTACCACCATACATTATCTTAAATGTTATAAGAAGATATGATAGGTATGTTATAGTGTTACTTATAAATAAATTTCAGGGTTGACCATTGAACTTGGCACCCATTTAGATCTCACTTCTTTTGTCGTTGAAGTCAACAACCAAGGCAATTATTATAATATTGAACGTGGCTCTCATTTCACATTTATGTTTTTGATTGGATTTGTTCTATCGATAGAAGGACAGAGGCATTTTTGCGTCGGAGGAAACGTGCATCTGTGGGCAAACAACTTTAATCCCCCAGGGAAAGAACTCTGAGAGTTTCTCAGAGAATATGTCATATATTTCGTTTTACTGCAGTTTAAGTTTAAAGAGTGCAGAGCATGCCAATGTAGGACTGTATCAAATCCTTTTTGGGCGTAGTGGAAGACCTCCACCCAGGAATCCCCAGAAAAGGTCAGTGCAGTATCGTCAGCGTAACAGGTAATTTTACAATTATCAAGTTCCAGTCGACATAGTTGGTCTATAAAACACAAAAATAGGGTCGGTCCAATAATACTTCCTTGAGGAATTCCATAGTTAATGGGTGTTTCTTTGCTTATATATTCACCTATCTTAGCCCGTTGTGTACGATTTGACATATAGTCTCTGAAAAGGTCCAATTGTTTGCCACGTACTCCGAGCCCCTCCAACTTGTCAATCAGTAATGGGACTGAGACAGAGTCGAAGGCCTTTTTAAGGTCCAGAAATATTGTTAAGCTCTTTTTATTTTTATCCAGGCTCTTAACCAAGTGGTCAACCAGATCGTGAACAGCGGTGTCCGTTGATTTTCCGGGGCGAAAGCCATATTGGTTTTCCGACAAATAGCCATGGTTTTCTAAGTATTTAGAGAGTCTGTTATTAAGTACTCGTTCAAATATTTTAGAGATAGATGTTAAGATAGAGATGGGGCGGTAGTTGTCAACATTTTCTCTATTACCTGATTTATAAATGGGGTGCAAGATTGACTTTTTGAGGGAGTTAGGGAAAATTCCAGCATTAAAGCAGCGGTTTATGATCGTTGTGAAAACAGGTGAGAGTATGTAAATATTAGTTTTCAGCAATTTTGGGGTGATTGTATCCCATCCGGCGCCACAGTCTGACTTAAGAGATAATATGACTGCCTCAATTTCCTCTGTGGTAACCTCTGACAAAACAAAAGAACCAGATGGCGAGGGATTATTAAGAACAGTGGAATACTGCAGAGGAGGGATATTTGGTGGTATACTCTCCGCAAGTCGTTGTCCTATAGTGCTAAAAAAATCATTAACATAGTCTACGGAAGATTCAGTGTTATTTTTTGCCTTTAATAAATCACTTGGAATGTCTTTTCTTTTGTCCAAATTCGTTATTGACTTTATAGTAGACCATAGCTTTTTGCTGTTACCTTTACTTTTATTTAATAGCTCTTTATCGTGTTGTCTTTTTGTCTTTCTTATTAGATTATTACAGAAATTACGATAGCGTAAGTAAGTAGTTTTTAACCGACTTCAAAAAAAGGAGGAGGTTCTCAATTCGTCTGTATGTATAATTTTTTTTTTTTTTTTTTTTTATGTATGTTCACCGATATTTCCGTCAATTATAGACGGATTTCAAAATTTTTTTTTTGGTTGGATAGAGTTCACTTCCGAGGTGGTCCCATTTTCACCAATCTTGGATCTGATGATGGGATCCAGGAGAAATCGAGGGCAACCTTCAAATTTTATAGGGACATGTACCGCGTTTTGCATATTATCTGAAGTCATATTGGCATTTGCTTCTGGCTATCATAATCTTATGATGCTGAGCTGATGATGGAAGGTCAACTCCTTAATAGTTATGAGTAAAAGAATAATTATTTCAATACTGTATACATATTAAGACTACTAGTTATAATATCAGTAGCATTACAGGTGAGCTAAACTATTTGGTTGACCAGTCTAGGATCTGATGATGGGATCCAGGAGAAATCGAGGGCAACCCTCAAATTTTATAGGCACATGTACCGCGTTTTACATATTTTCTGAAGTTATATTGGCATTTGCTTCTGGCAATCATAATGTTATGATGCTGAGCTGATGATGGAAGGTCAACTCCTTAATAGTTGGAAGTAAAGGGATAATTCTTTCAAATCTGTGTACATATTGATACTACTAGTTATATTATCAGTAGAATTATAGGTGAGCTGAACTAATAGGGTGTTAAAAAAATTTAACACTAAAAAGGATGAAAAAAAATTGTAAACAAAAAAAAACCGCCTTCAAAAACCCGACTCACTAAAAATTACAAAATAATATAATACGAACATTAATCTGGGTATGAATTTGATATGTTGTTGAAGGCGGTGCCAATTAAATTTTTGAGGAAAACTGCATGAAATATAAACGGCACCGCGTTCAACAACATATCAAATTCATACCCAGATTAATGTTCGTATTATATTATTTTGTAATTTTTAGTGAGTCGGGTTTTTGAAGGCGGTTTTTTTTTTGTTTACAATTTTTAAAATTGTATTTAAAGGTTCCTTTTTCATTTTCTTGTACATATAGTCTCTGTTTCTGATGCAACGTAGAAGCCCTGCTGTCATCCATGGCTTAATCCTATTTTTAACCGACTTCAAAAAAGGAGGAGGTTCTAAATTCGACTGTATGTATAATATTTTTTTTTTTTTTTTTTATGTATGTTCACCGATATTTTCGTCAATTATAGACGGATTTCAAAAATTTTTTTTGGTTGGATACAGTTCACTTCCGAGGTGGTCCCATTTTCACCAGTCCCGGATCTGATGATGGGATCCAGGAGAAATCGAGGGCAACCCTCAAATTTTATATGGACATGTACCGCGTTTTGCATATTATCTGAAGTAATATTGGCATTTGCTTCTGGAAATCATAATCTTATGATGCTGAGCTGATGATGGAAGGTCAACTCCTTAATACTTAGGAGTAAAAGGATAATTCTTTCAATACTGTATACATATTAAGACTACTAGTTATAATATCAGTAGCATTATAGGTGAGCTGAACTAATAGGGTGACCAGTCTAGGATCTGATGATGGGATCCAGGAGAAATCGAGGGCAACCCTCAAATTTTATGGGGACATGTACCGCGTTTTGCATATTATCTGAAGTTATATTGGCATTTGCTTCTGGAAATCATAATCTTATGATGCTGAGCTGATGATGGAAGGTCAACTCCTTAATACTTAGGAGTAAAAGGATAATTCTTTCAATACTGTATACATATTAAGACTACTAGTTATAATATCAGTAGCATTATAGGTGAGCTGAACTAATAGGGTGACCAGTCTAGGATCTGATGATGGGATCCAGGAGAAATCGAGGGCAACCCTCCAATTTTATAGGGACATGTACCGCGTTTTGCATATTATCTGAAGTTATATTGGCATTTGCTTCTTGCAATCATAATGTTATGATGCTGAGCTGGTGATGGAAGTTCAACTCCTTAATTGTTTGGAGTAAAAGGATAATTCTTTAAATACTGTATACATATTAATACTACTAGTTATAATATCAGTAGTATTACAGGTGAGCTGAACTTATAGGGTAACAAAAAATTTAACACTAAAAAGTATGAAAAAAAATTGTAAACAAAAAAAAAACCGCCTTCAAAAACCCGACTCACTAAAAAGTTAAAAACTAAAACCCAACTACGACAAAAAACGACGCTGAAAAAGTATAAAACAAGACTTTTAGAACATACAATACTATTTTGAAGTATGCAATATTTACTATGTAGAGATAAGTTTTCATGTTTGGAAAACCGCAGTCACACGTTGTCAAAGTGCTACGGTAGGTAGGTACTTGTGTATGGAACGTGTGACTACGCCTTTCCAAACATGAAAACTTATCTCTACATAGTAAATATTGCATACTTCAAAATAGTATTGTATGTTCTAAAAGTCTTGTTTTATACTTTTTCAGCGTCGTTTTTTGTCGTAGTTGGGTTTTAGTTTTTAACTTTATTATTTGTACTATTTTGGTGTTAGTAAGTAGTAAAGAAGCTATGAACGAAAAGATGTGAACTATATGCAATCAGTCCATGAATATACGTAAAGTCACATGCAAATGCTAGTAATATATATATATTTAAAATGTACAAGTAAAGCGCTTTCCAATGATACCAAACACGGCGTATTTATCTTAACTTTATTTTTTTACTCTGTATGTTTTGTCCGCTAGTGGGCGCCACATTAGATTTTGTGAAACCCTATATAGCCTATAACCAGCGGACAATTAAGACGCTTCTAATGATATGTCATTTGTCGAATTCTGACAAGCAATTTAGAAGTTATGTGGAAACAGATGAACATACATACATACATACATACATACAAACATACATACAAACATACATACATACATACATACATACATACATAGCCTGTCAAAATCATAACCCTCCTTTTGCTTTGCCGTAGTCGGGTAAAAATTACAAAATAATATAATACGAACATTTATAATCATCTGGGTATGAATTTTATATGTTTTTGAAGGCGGTGCCAATCAAAATTTTGAGGAAAAAGAAGCACTCTGTGCTTGTCTGTTTGAAATATAAACGGCACCGCCTTCAACAACATATAAAATTCATACCCAGATGATTATAAATGTTCGTATTATATTATTTTGTAATTTTTACCCGACTACGGCAAAGCAAAAGGAGGGTTATGATTTTGACAGGCTATGTATGTATGTATGTATGTATGTATGTATGTATGTATGTATGTTTGTATGTATGTATGTATGTATGTATGTTCATCTGTTTCCACATAACTTCTAAATTGCTTGTCAGAATTCGACAAATGACATATCATTAGAAGCGTCTTAATTGTCCGCTGGTTATAGGCTATATAGGGTTTCACAAAATCTAATGTGGCGCCCACTAGCGGACAAAACATACAGAGTAAAAAAATAAAGTTAAGATAAATACGCCGTGTTTGGTATCATTGGAAAGCGCTTTACTTGTACATTTTAAATATATATATATTACTAGCATTTGCACGTGACTTTACGTATATTCATGGACTGATTGCATATAGTTCACATCTTTTCGTTCATAGCTTCTTTACTACTTACTAACACCAAAATAGTACAAATAATAAAAAGTTAAAAACTAAAACCCAACTACGACAAAAACGACGCTGAAAAAGTATAAAACAAGACTTTTAGAACATACAATACTATTTTGAAGTATGCAATATTTACTATGTAGAGATAAGTTTTCATGTTTGGAAAGGCGTAGTCACACGTTCCATACACAAGTACCTACCTACCGTAGCACTTTGACAACGTGTGACTGCGGTTTTCCAAACATGAAAACTTATCTCTACATAGTAAATATTGCATACTTCAAAATAGTATTGTATGTTCTAAAAGTCTTGTTTTATACTTTTTCAGCGTCGTTTTTTGTCGTAGTTGGGTTTTAGTTTTTAATTAGTGAGTCGGGTTTTTGAAGGCGGTTTTTTTTTTGTTTACAATTTTTTTAGCTCTTGGTGTTCTATAATAAAAATAATACTGAATTTTTCACAGCAAATTGCAAAGAAAAGTAGTAGTAGGTAAGTATGTAATGTTATTTAATTTAATGTTGTCAACACTAATGAGACTTGATCTTCACCCGATGGATACAGACGTATACTAAACACAATTTCCTAATTAACGTGTATTATTGCATCTAACGACCATTCAATCGATTGATTGATAAGTAATGGGTAAGTTGGATAGAGGTAATCGTAGAGGTATAATCGGTGAAACAAAACACTTTAATGATTTTTGCTATTAATTAATGATCAACCAAATAATGTTAATTCACGGAATCTTTATTATATTATTTTTGATTGTGGTTCTTAGTCAAGATGATAAAGGAAATCTATTTTTACGCTTAAATCTATATTTTTAACCGACTTCAAAAAAAGGAGGAGGTTCTCAATTCGTCTGTATGTATAATATTTTTTTTTTTTTTTTTTTATGTATGTTCACCGATATTTTCGTCAATTATAGACGGATTTCAAAAATTTTTTTTTGGTTGGATATAGTTCACTTCCGAGGTGGTCCCATTTTCACCAGTCCCGGATCTGATGATGGGATCCAGGAGAAATCGAGGGCAACCCTCAAATTTTATAGGGACATGTACCGCGTTTTGCATATTATCTGAAGTTATATTGGCATTTGCTTGTGGAAATCATAATCTTATGATGCTGAGCTGATGATGGAAGGTCAACTCCTTAATACTTAGGAGTAAAAAATTGTAAACAAAAAAAAAACCGCCTTCAAAAACCCGACTTACTAAAAATTACAAAATAATATAATACGAACATTAATCTGGGTATGAATTTGATATGTTGTTGAAGGCGGTGCCGTTTATATTTCATGCAGTTTTCCTCAAAAATTTAATTGGCACCGCCTTCAACAACATATCAAATTCATACCCAGATTAATGTTCGTATTATATTATTTTGTAATTTTTAGTAAGTCGGGTTTTTGAAGGCGGTTTTTTTTTTGTTTACAATTTTTTTTCATCCTTTTTAGTGTTACATTTTTTTACACCCTATTAGTTCAGCTCACCTGTAATTCTGCTGATATTGTAACTAGTAGTATCAATATGTACACAGATTTGAAAGAATTATCCCTTTACTCCCAACTATTAAGGAGTTGACCTTCCATCATCAGCTCAGCATCATAACATTATGATTGCCAGAAGCAAATGCCAATATAACTTCAGAAAATATGTAAAACGCGGTACATGTGCCTATAAAATTTGAGGGTTGCCCTCGATTACTCCTGGATCCCATCATCAGATCCTAGACTGGTCAACCTAATAGTTTAGCTCACCTGTAATGCTACTGATATTATAACTAGTTAGTCTCAATATGTATACAGTATTGAAATAATTATTCTTTTACTCATAACTACTAAGGAGTTGACCTTCCATCATCAGCTCAGCATCATAAGATTATGATTGCCAGAAGCAAATGCCAATATGACTTCAGATAATATGCAAAACGCGGTACATGTCCCTATAAAATTTGAAGGTTGCCCTCGATTTCTCCAGGATTCCATCATCAGATCCGAGACTGGTGAAAATGGGACCACCTCGGAAGTGAACTCTATCCAACCAAAAAAAAATTTTTGAAATCCGTCTATAATTGACGGAAATATCGGTGAACATACATAAAAAAAAAAAAAAAAATATTATACATACAGACGAATTGAGAACCTCCTCCTTTTTTTGAAGTCGGTTAAAAAGGATAATTATTTCAATACTGTATACATATTAAGACTACTAGTTTAATATCAGTAGCATAATAGGTGAGCTAAACTAATAGGGTGACCAGTCTAGGATCTGATGATGGGATCCAGGAGAAATCGAGGGCAACCCTCAAATTTTATAGGGACATGTACCGCGTTTTGCATATTATCTGAAGTTATATTGGCATTTGCTTCTGGAAATCATAATCTTATGATGCTGAGCTGATGATGGAAGGTCAACTTCTTAATACTTAGGAGTAAAAGGATAATTCTTTCAATACTGTATACATATTAAGACTACTAGTTATAATATCAGTAGCATTATAGGTGAGCTGAACTAATAGGGTGACCAGTCTAGGATCTGATGATGGGATCCAGGAGAAATCGAGGGCAACCCTCAAATTTTATAGGCACATGTACCGCGCTTTATATATTTTCTGAAGTGATATTGGCATTGCTTCTTGCAATCATAATGTTATGATGCTGAGCTGATGATGGAAGGTCAACTCCTTAATTGTTTGGAGTAAAAGGATAATTCTTTCAATACTGTATACATATTAAGACTACTAGTTAAAATATCAGTAGTATTACAGGTGAGCTGAACTAATAGGGTAACAAAAAATGTAACACTAAAAAGTATGAAAAAAAATTGTAAACAAAAAAAAAACCGCCTTCAAAAACCCGACTCACTAAAAATTACAAAATAATATAATACGAACATTTATAATCATCTGGGTATGAATTTTATATGTTTTTGAAGGCGGTGCCAATCAAAATTTTGAGAAAAAAATTGTAAACAAAAAAAAAACCGCCTTCAAAAACCCGACACACTAAAAATTACAAAATAATATAATACGAATATTTATAATAATCATCTGGGTATGAATTTTATATGTTGTTGAAGGCGGTGCCGTTTATATTTCATACAGACAAGCACAGAGTGCTTCATTTTCCTCAAAATTTTGATTGGCACCGCCTTCAACAACATATAAAATTCATACCCAGATGATTATTATAAATATTCGTATTATATTATTTTGTAATTTTTAGTGTGTCGGGTTTTTGAAGGCGGTTTTTTTTTTGTTTACAATTTTTTTTCATACTTTTTAGTGTTAAATCTTTTGTTACCCTATTAGTTCAGCTCACCTGTAATACTACTGATATTATAACTAGTAGTCTTAATATGTATACAGTATTGAAAGAATTATCCTTTTACTCCAAACAATTAAGGAGTTGACCTTCCATCATCAGCTCAGCATCATAACATTATGATTGCAAGAAGCAATGCTAATATCACTTCAGAAAATATATAAAACGCGGTACATGTGCCTATAAAATTTGAGGGTTGCCCTCGATTTCTCCTGGATCCCATCATCAGATCCTAGACTGGTCACCCTATTAGTCCAGCTCACCTATAATGCTACTGATATTATAACTAGTAGTCTTAATATGTATACAGTATTGAAAGAATTATCCTTTTACTCCTTTTACTCCTAAGTATTAAGGAGTTGACCTTCCATCATCAGCTCAGCCTCATAAGATTATGATTTCCAGAAGCAAATGCCAATATAACTTCAGATAATATGCAAAACGCGGTACATGTCCCTATAAAATTTGAAGGTTGCCCTTGATTTCTCCTGGATCCCATCATCAGATCCGGGACTGGTGAAAATGGGACCACCTCGGAAGTGAACTATATCCAACCAAAAAAAAATTTTTGAAATCCGTCTATAATTGACGAAAATATCGGTGAACATACATAAAAAAAAAAAGAAAAAAAAAAAAAATATTATACATACAGACGAATTGAGAACCTCCTCCTTTTTTTGAAGTCGGTTAAAAAGAAGCACTCTGTGCTTGTCTGTTGGAAATATAAACGGCACCGCCTTCAACAACATATAAAATTCATACCCAGATGATTATAAATGTTCGTATTATATTATTTTGTAATTTTTAGTGAGTCGGGTTTTTGAAGGCGGTTTTTTTTTTGTTTACAATTTTTAATAATTTTAAAATGGAATCCAAAAACTTTTTAGCATATCATGTATTTTGTTCTGGTATTGTATCTACATTATTTTTACTTTCGTTTTTTAAATATTTTTTTTAAGCTATTGCATAGCTTTTATCGCGGGCTTTGAGTGCGGCGACCGAACCAAGAAATTCCGTAACGAAAAAAACCTCACAATCGTCTAACGTCGTTTCAGTTCGGTAGACTTCGGCACGGTGTTTGTGTTATGTTATTGTACGACTCTAAGAAACTCGCACGAATCGAGACGAGCTGCTCCGAAATCGGACGATGCTATGCAATAGCTATACCGCGGCAGGCTCCGAGTGCCACACGTCTTTTTTACTTTGTCATGTTTATTATGCTGTAATCCAAAATATTTGTATAAACATACATCATGGAGGAAATCTCAGCACTCGTATGATCATTAGTGACGCGAATCTTCAGGTAGCGTGTCAAGCCAAGTTGAGTCAATCTTACAACTGTCAACACAGTCGACATGGTTATCTACCAGTATCAATACAATAAATACGGTACCAATTTTCATATATTTTGGTGGGATATTGTTTCCTGCTTTGCATGAATGAAATACAATTTATTTAATGTTATTCAATACTAAGTGGCTGAATGTATTTTCGGCCGTGTCACGCTAAATGGCAATACATTGTACGTGTCTATTTGTGTACCTTATATATGTTACGGCTAATACCCGAAGTGCGGCTACACCTAGTTTTAGCCGGCTAGAACTAGGTGTAGCCACTTACTCTTGGCTAAACCTAGGTGGAGCCGATTGTTATGGGATAAAACTGAAATGAAATGAAATGAAATGGGGGCGGAAGGCGTGGCGGGACACGCATCTAAGTTTTATCCAACAGGGATTCACTGAACCTAGTTTTAGCCGAAACGGTATCGGATAGACCTAGTTTTATTCAACAGGGAATGGCTGGACCTAGTTGTAGCCGGCATGATGAAGGCTAGACCTAGTTTTATCCGAAAACAATCGGCTCCACCTAGGTTTAGCCAAGAATAAGTGGCTACACCTAGTTCTAGCCGGCTAAAACTAGGTGTAGCCGCACTTAGGGTATTAGCCGTAACATATTATATAAAAGGAGAAACTGACTGCACCCAGAGCCTACTAAACTATTATAGTAAGAACTTTCTTATCTTCTTATCTCTTTCATGGTATCTTACCACTACGCTACTTTTTTGGCTACTTAGCTTAGACGTCGTGTTACGAAAATCCAATTTAAATACACTTAAACATGTAAAAATATTTATCCAGCCACGCGAAAACCACCAATTTTTTTTTCCCGGGCGGGAATCCAAGTTGACTCTTGGCACAATAGACAGGGGCTCTACCAAAAGCACCAACAAGCCAAATATATCCATATACTGATGGATATTTATTTATTTTAGGTACACAAAACAGAGCGACAACAATTACAATATATGAAAACAATCACAAAAAATAATGGTAGGCTGTAACTCCAAAAATATGTGTACACAGCATAACATTCGTAACATAATATAGGCGCAGCTAAAAGCGCTAAGTCGTTTACAAGAAACAGCAGACACAAGCAAGAACATTTATATAAAACAAAAAGACATACAGAAAAAAAATATATATAAAATACATATAATTATAAACATAAGAAGAAAAATACATTAAACAGAATCGAAGCATGCCTGTACTAGCCTGCCTATATCCGATTTCCATTTGACAAGCGAAGAACTGTGGATGCCCGAACTGATGGATAGCCCAATCAGGCGACCTGTGTAGGATACATGCGTGGACTAATCTGTTAATTTAACTGCGATGTAATTAATTAGCGGCAAGCGTCAGATGCGATATCGGTCTTGCGGTCAGTGCTGGGTATAAATGCCGGGTCTTGGCTCCTCTCATCAGACGCACGGTTGAGCATAATGAGGCTGTTGGTGAGTTGACTGCCATTTAGTATTATAATAATAATAATGTTTATATCAGGCAAGGCCAAAATATTAGTAAAATTATAGTTATGACTTTTTATTTTTATATAATTTTACTTTCGGCTCAAACTAGCTAGCTAGCTAGCTGTGTTTACCTTTAAGTGATAGTGCAATCAGCTAAAGTTTATGTGTGCAAAATCTTAATTTTTCCGTTGTAACTATCGTTTGTTTACCTAAATAAATAAAATAAAAATCTAGACACGCGGTAGCGTGTCAAGCCAGGTTCAAGAAACAGAACTGGCGAGTCGCACCGTGTGTAATATTACACGAACCATTTGGAACCACTTTTGAACCCCTCATAAATCAAAAACTATTTCACATAAACGTATCAAATTTGGCTCATATATTGTGACTTGCGAGATAAATATGTGCTCTAAATTTCATAAGCTTATCTCAAACAGTTATTTAGATATTAATGTCCAAAAATCCTCATTTTTATCATTGACTGACTGACAGATCAAAATTCTAACCCAGTTCCAAATTACCTAGAGAGTTAAAATTTGGTATGCAGATAGGTAATTACATGAATACAAAGGAAAAAATAAAAAACTGGCAATTTTTTTATAATTAGGTTTTTTTTTTTAATTTTTATAAGAGGCTAACAAGATGACCTCACTCCACCTGATGGTAAGCGGTAGTGAGATCCACATATGAGGTCGACAGGCACAATAGACCATGTTGAGCCTGTCGCACTCACCCTGAAAGCCGTGAAAAAGGAGACCACTGCTGCGGTTAGGTTCTATTATGAACGCTTAACATAAATACCTAATTAGTGCCTAATCACGCCTATATACCGGGGAAGGCAGAGCACTAAGTATATATTTAGGTATACATACTTACTTATTTACAATTAAGAGTAGGTACTTATAGTCGGTTTTCATATTTATTACTTAGGGTTATACCCCGTAAACGTAGGAAAATACAGTAACTGATTCAATTGTTTTAAATTTATAAAGTCTAGTTTTAGTTTTGAATTTGTCCTTTTCAAAGGATTTACGATGATATATACTTTTCTACAAAAAGTAATGATATCCAATCAAAAACATAAATGTGAAATGAGAGCCAAGTTCAATATTATGATAATTGCCTTGGTTGTTGACTTCAACGACAAAACAAGTGAGATCTAAATGGGTGCCAAGTTCTATGGTTAACCCTGAAATTTATTTATAAGTAACACTATAACATACCTATCATATCTTCTTATAACATAAGATAATGTATGGCGGTAGCCTATGAAGGTCTGTCTTGGCTAGTTTTCTTTAGTTAGTTAGTTGGTAGTCTAGTTAGTTGTCTTGGTTAGTTTGGTATTTGTCGGTCGAAAATTTGGATTGTTGGTAGAAACTAGCGAGCGAACATAATAATACGTTGGTAGGTTTATAGAAACTAGCCAAGACAGACCTTCATAGGCTAGCACCATACATTATCTTATGTTATAAGAAGATATGATAGGTATGTTATAGTGTTACTTATAAATAAATTTCAGGGTTAACCATAGAACTTGGCACCCATTTAGATCTCACTTGTTTTGTCGTTGAAGTCAACAACCAAGGCAATTATCATAATATTGAACTTGGCTCTCATTTCACATTTATGTTTTTGATTGGATAAATGTTTCTTGGCGGTGTTACTAGGAGTCACTACAAAACGTTTCTGGGCTTTAATAATTAGTGTTATTATGCTTAATTAAAAATATTCTATTATTATCACTTAAAACACGTTTCTCAGCTTTAAGATTTGGTGCTATTGTCCCCAATAAAAAACATTATATTCTTATCACTTCCAGATAATCCTGTTCGCAATCGCCACGGCGACCCTCGCGGCTCCGATCGATGAGCCCATCCCTCAGGAGCCTCTGCCCCTCCCCCAGGAGATGGAGCAGGTGCCCATCCCGCTGACCGGCGTGAAGGACTCCCCTCCGCTGAAGGAACCCCTGCAGGACCCTCTCCCCAAGGAGGAGCAGGTACTAAGAAGAAAGAACAAAAGACGTGTGGCACTCGGGGACCGCCGCGGTAAAGCTGTTGCATAGCATCGTCCGATTTCGGAGCAGCTCGTCTCGATTCGTGCGAGTTTCGTTGAGTCGTACAATACGTCTAATCGCACGCACACAACGCCGTGTCAAAGACTGCCGAACTGAAACGACGTTAGACGAGTGGGGAGCGTGAGGTTTTTACGTGGAATTTCTGGATTCGTTCCCCGCGCTCAAGGCCCGCGATAGAAGCTATGCAATAGCTTAAAACATTTATTGACCACGACATAGACACGAAAAGTTACAACGATACATAAATACACAAAACACAAAAACTCAAATCAAACAAAGAAATATCACACATAGACAAGGACTATGAGAAGTGGTCAACGA
Source organism: Maruca vitrata (assembly GCA_039566165.1). Lineage (NCBI taxonomy): Eukaryota > Metazoa > Arthropoda > Insecta > Lepidoptera > Crambidae > Maruca > Maruca vitrata. The sequence continues at coordinate 11,500,127 of CM076936.1, read as the reverse complement.
GGTACAGGCCTCAGCACATGCTACGTCAGCCCGAGAGCCGCTGCAGCGCTGGTATTCTGGCTGGCTGGTATATTAGTTAAACCTATCACATCGAACGATCTTTCATTACCCTCCAAAATACCTCAAATTATTCTTGTTATAAACTCCTCTAATTCATTTATATGTTTTCTTGTATTATTATGTGTTGCATTATTATAACAATTGTACTGCTGTTCAACAATTGGGTGCTCTCCCTGGTTAGGCATCTGCGGAAGACAGCGTCGCGATGTCTCCCCGACTCCGCGACACATGCTGAGCAAATGCCTTTTCAGTTACCATTTCATATTGATGTTTTTAAGGGAGAGCTATCCGTTCCCCCCCAAGTCCGGTGATGATGACAAGACTATTCAAAGCTGTCATCGTAAGTCAGTTAGGAAAAGAACATTGATGTTTCATATTATTTTTTTTTTGTTGGCAATTATGATTTGTTCTGGTAACTGAATGATATTTTTTTTTTCATTCTTCCAGGTGCCGCTCGAGCTGATGGGCGCGAAGGATCTCCCGCCCCTGAAGGAGCCCATCCAAGACCTCCCTCAGGCCGCGGTCCCGTTGAACCTGGAGGCGTTCCTGCTGTTCTCAGGGTTCGCTGACCCCGAGCCCGAGGAGAAGAAGGCCTAGTCGAGAGTATGTTCGTGTCTGCCACCTTTGTTATGTTCACAAATAAAAGATTAACTTAATGACAACTTGTTTATGTCTTAACTAGCTTTGAACCCGCGACCTCGTCCGCGGAAACCCTATTCCCGCGGGAACTCCGGGATAAAAAGTAGCCTATGTGTTTTTCTGGGTGTTTAGCTACCTGCATACCAAATTTCATCGTTATCGGTTCAGTACAGGAGTATTTGCTTGAAAGAGTTACAAACGTCCATCCACACATACAAACTTTCAAGTTTACAAGGGTTTTTTACCCGACAACGATTTTTGGCAGTGTGTATATGTTTGTTTGTGTGTTCCATTATAATGCCTAAATGACTGATTTGATTGATGTTACGAAGATAGTTCAGGTAGCGTGGGGAGTGACATTGGCTACAAATAAAAAAGATATTACAACAAACAACCCTCACTTGAACAGCGTGGTTGACTCGCCTAGTTGAGGGTAGGCCTGTGTCCCAGCAGGGGGGACGAATATGGACTAATGATGAACTGTCAAAATCTCTTCTTGAAACATAAGTTTGGGATTTCGTCCCTAACAATAGAAATACAACTTAATCTGGCTTCATGGTTACGAGGCTTTTGACGACTGCACCAAGATCCTAGACATCATCATCATCATCATCACCCCACTTTCGTCCACCGCTGGAAATAGGCCAAATGCTCGCCACTTATTTCAGTCCTCGGCCACTTGCATTCAGACGGATGATTGGAACTCAAGTCCTCGGCTATCGTCAGGTAAAATCTTTTGAATAGAGAAGAACCTATTATTTGGGGGCTCAAAAAGTTTATTCGCTACCGGTTCCCGCTCGAGTGGCCGCGGAACGGAACCGCCGGCCGCTGATCACCGTAATTCAAGAAATTTAATCCGCGCCCAGAGTTCTGATTGGTTCCACTTTGCCCTACAGCTGCTTCCTATTGGCTGGGTATAGTAAAGCTCAATATGTCTTCCTGGATTCGATTTGGTGATACGATAGTCAAATATGATTTAAAAAAAAATTCTAATCTACGGCATTCACCGGCTTTCTGATTGGTTGTTTTTTTCCTAACTGACTAACGATGATGGCTTGGAGTAGCCTTGTCATCATCACCGGACTTGCGGGGGAGCGGATGGCTGGCTGGGTATAGTAACAATGAATATTTCTGCCTGAAATCTAATAGTGACACGAAAATCAATTATGATTTTTAAAAATTTTGATCTAAGATCTAAGAAATGAAAATGAAGTGTCTGTTTGTAATATTAAAATCCAATCAAAAACATAAATGTAAAATGAGAGCCAAGTTCAATATTATGATAATTGCCTTGGTTGTTGACTTCAACGACAAAAGAAGTGAGATCTAAATGGGTGCCAAGTTCAATGGTCAACCCTGAAATTTATTTATAAGTAACACTATAACATACCTTTCATATCTTCTTATAACATAAGATAATGTATGGTGGTAGCCTATGAAGGTCTGTCTTGGCTAGTTTCTATAAACCTACCAACGTATTATTATGTTCGCTCGCTAGTTTCTACCAACAATCCAAATTTTCGGAATTATAAAATAAATACCGACAAATACCAAACTAACCAAAACAACTAACTAGACTACTAACTAAAGAAAACTAGCCAAGACAGACCTTCATAGGCTACCACAATACATTATCTTATGTTATAAGAAGATATGATAGGTATGTTATAGTGTTACTTATAAATAAATTTCAGGGTTGACCATTGAACTTGGCACCCATTTAGATCTCACTTCTTTTGTCGTTGAAGTCAACAACCAAGGCAATTATCATAATATTGAACTTGGCTCTCATTTTACATTTATGTTTTTGATTGGATATCATTACTTTTTGTAAAAAAGTAAATATCATCGTAACGCCGTAGGTCCTTTGAAAAGGACAAATTCAAAATTAAAACTAGACTTTATAAATATAAAACAATTGAATCAGTTACTGTATTTTCCTACGTTTACGGGGTATAACCCTAAGTAATAAATATGAAAACCGACTATAAGTACCTACTCTTAATTGTAAATAAGTAAGTATGTATACCTAAATATATACTTAGTGCTCTGCCTTCCCCGGTATATAGGCGTGATTAGGCACTAATTAGGTATTTATGTTAAGCGTTCATAATAGAACCTAACCGCAGCAGTGGTCTCCTTTCAGGGTGAGTGCGACAGGCTCAACATGGTCTATTGTGCCTGTCGACCTCATATGTGGATCTCACTACCGCTTACCGTCAGGTGGAGTGAGGTCATCTTGTTAGCCTCTTATAAAAAAAAAAATAAAAATAAAAAAAAACCTAATTATTAAAAAATTGCCAGTTTTTTATTTTTCCCTTTGTATTCATGTAATTACCTATCTGCATACCAAATTTTAACTCTCTAGGTCATTTGGAACTGGGTTAGAATTTTGATCTGTCAGTCAGTCAATGATAAAAATGAGGATTTTTGGATATTAATATCTAAATAACTGTTCGAGATAAGCTTATGAAATTTAGAACACATATTTATCTCGCAAGTCACAATATATGAGCCAAATTTGATACGTTTATGTGAAATAGTTTTTGATTTATGAGGGGTTCAAAAGTGGTTCCAAATGGTTCGTGTAATATTACACACGGTGCGGCTCGCCAGTTCTGTTTCTTGAACTTGGCTTGACACGCTACCGCGTGTCTAGATAACGACTTTTAACTAAATGAATCGATATCGGTTAACAATAACAAAAATACAATTCAAAAATATTTTTGTGTGTCTGTACATACAGACATAAAATCACGCCTTTTCCCAGAGGGGCTGTCTGTCTATCTGTTATTCCTGCAAATCTCCGAAACGGCTGGACCAAACGGCGGGACTTTCTCTAATGCATAGCTTATTTTACAAGGTACATTATAGGCTATTTTAATTTCCACATTTCCACACGGACGTAGACGTAGGCGGCCGCTTGTAAGATAATATGAACGTAGACACATTCATATATGGGAGTGTTAAAACACTACCCCTATTTTGAAGCACATAGTTGACATAGCTGTCAATAGATGTCGTTTTCCCTTTTTAGATCCCTTTTTAGATAGATCGAATTAATATTTTTCTCCGCATTCATAAGTACCAGAGCCTTTGTCTGAACCCCTAAGTACACATTAAATTGTCTGAATTAATGTGTACTTAGGGCTAAGAGCCATCCGCTCCCCCGTAAGTTCAGTGATGATGACAATTGACAAGGCTACTCCAAGCCATCTTCGTAAGTCAGTTAATTAATGAACCAGTCTTCCAGTTCAATTTAGATCATCACCCCAAACAGGGAGCGAGATACTTTAATTTCCAATGGTAGGTAAATTAAGACATTCCACTTTGGTGCGTCTCGGTGGTGCATAGTGGAGCCCTCTCCTGCGCCGGAGATAATAAACCGTGCAACTTTTAATTGTGCCGTCCGCGAACACTTATCCGGCTCGCGGCTGACCGGCGAGTTGGCGGGATTCTTAGCGCCCGATATTTGCGAACTTTACCCGACGTTCTCTTTTGGCGGAAGTGAAAAATTAAGGCGGAATGAAGATGCGTTTGATACGATTCTCTCAATTTTAATTGGTATCCACGAACTCATACTTTGATAACGGTTTTGGAATCGCGAAAAAGAGAACTGGAATAATTTGGATCAGACTTCGACCACGCTGCCTAAGTCGACTTCATACTACCGCAGAATTACTTCGCAAGTTTCGTAATGATAGTTTCCTTCATCGTGAAAGAAAAATCGTAATATGATTTTTTTATTTGAAAACACATTCGTACGTGGCAGGGTTTGAACTGGCATCTCTCGCATTGAAAGCAGCGGTCTTAACCACTCGGCCATCGACGCCTTTGATAAGTAAGTTGATTTGTTCTATCCTAAGAATTTATAAATAAAACTCAATAGTTACTGTTGAGTTCTGTGTAGCATAAATTATAATGATAAATTATCACAGTAAACACTACTCTTTTAAAACAAGAAAGATTAATAAGCAGAAAGCTGCATTAGCATTTGTACAAAGAGAGTAATGAAGAAAATAATAATACCTACTTGTGTTAGCACAAAGAGTTCCAGACGAAACGCTAAAGCCAGTATACCGTAAAACAGAGCTAAATTAAGTTTATGCCAGACGCATCATCGACTCGGGATAACGCTATAAAGTTTTCAAGAGCATTAAAATGCTCGAGCTTAATCTAGTTTACTGAAGGCAACTGGATTAATAAGTATATGAATAATAGTTTAGTATTCATTAGCTCTGCCTTTGACCCGTGGATCTTGTTTCTTTGTCTGAGCACAAAGGAGTGAATATGATTAAGTAATAGGCCCTCGGCTCCGAACACGTTCACAGGGAAATTAAATAAACATGTTACACTACTAAACGAGTTGAGAGACGTCACAATTCACATGGCATTGTACTGATTCAGAGATAATTCGCATAAGCGTGTGTTTACGCAGGTTGTATAATTAATAAGTTCCCACGTGTTATGGTTGTGCCATTAAAGTTCTTTTGTGTATCCTTTTGGACAGTTGTAACGAATAAAACAACGATGTTTCATGACACAAATACATGCTGCTTAGGGATACTGTCCAGGCTATGTTTTTGTTTTTTTTTAAGCTATTGCATAGCTTTTGTCGCGGGCCTTGAGCGCGGGGACCGAATCTAGAAATTCCGTAACGAAAAATACCTCACGCTCCCCACTCGTCTAACGTCGTTTCAGTTCGGTAGACTTCGGCACGGTGTTTGTGTGCGTGCGGTTAGACGTATTGTACGACTCTACAAAACTCGCACGAATCGAGACGAGCTGCTCCGAAATCGGACGATGCTATGCAATAGCTATACCGCGGCAGTCCCCGAGTGCCACACGTCTTTTTTTCCTAACTGACTAACGATGATGGCTTGGAGGAGCCTTGTCATCATCACCGGGCTTGCGGGGGAGCAGATGGCTCTCACCCCTATAGACTAGGGCTATGTTCGATTGTTGAATTGAATCTGCACTTAGCTCTTGTACTATGTCATGTATCTGTTGTATTTGTTTTGTGTAAGATTTGTTGGTTGTCCTTAATAAGTGTTTTCAAATTGATAGGTACGAATATTTGACGCTTTAACGGTGAAGGAAAAACCTCGTGAGGAAACCTGCAACCTGAATCGTGAGCAAACCGATGAAGAAATTGTAAAGCTGTGTAGTCGACCACCCCGCACTTGTTGACTAAGGCCTTACCGCCCTTGAGGTAGGCCCGTGCCCCAGCAGTAAGGCCTAATATGGGCTGATGATGGCAAAATAGAACTGTCTAGAAAAATCGGTCACTTCACATGGTTCTCAGAGCGCTCGCTCCCGTAACAACCTAGGTGAGTTACGTAGCCACGTGAATACTTGAGGTAGGAACAGATTGTAAATACGATGTGGCAATTACCGCCGTCGGCTTGAAGTAGCCCTCGTTATTTATAAGAGACGTGACCGGGCTTGGGATGGTACAGTGACTCACTGACGGTTAGATGGGACGCATTGGTATTTTTATAGAGATGGAGATTGCAGGAATATTGGGCAGACGAAAGTAAGAACCAATAAATCAAAATCGGTGCAGGTAATTAAAATGTAACGGATGCTGTTTGTACGTGGATGCATTATGAAAAAAATACTAATCCAATCAAAAACATAAATGTGAAATGAGAGCCAAGTTCAATATTATGATAATTGCCTTGGTTGTTGACATCAACGACAAAAGAAGTGAGATCTAAATGGGTGCCAAGTTCAATGGTCAACCCTGAAATTTATTTATAAGTAACACTATAACATATACCTATCATATCTTCTTATTACATAAGATAATGTATGGTGGTAGCCTATGAAGGTCTGTCTTGGCTAGTTTCTATAAACCTACCAACGTATTATTATGTTCGCTCGCTAGTTTCTACCAACAATCCAAATTTTCGGAATTATAAAATAAATACCGACAAATACCAAACTAACCAAGACAACTAACTAGACTACTAACTAACTAAAGAAAACTAGCCAAGACAGACCTTCATAGGCTACCACCATAAATTATCTTATGTTATAAGAAGATATGATAGGTATGTTATAGTGTTACTTATAAATAAATTTCAGGGTTGACCATTGAACTTGGCACCCATTTAGATCTCACTTCTTTTGTCGTTGATGTCAACAACCAAGGCAATTATCATAATATTGAACTTGGCTCTCATTTCACATTTATGTTTTTGATTGGATATCATTACTTTTTGTAGAAAAGTATATTATCATCGTAACGCCGTGGGTCCTTTGAAAAGGACAAATTCAAAACTAAAACTAGACTTTATAAATATAAAACAATTGAATCAGTTACTGTATTTTCCTAAGTTTACGGGGTATAACCCTAAGTAATAAATATGAAAACCGACTATAAGTACCTACTCTTAATTGTAAATAAGTAAGTATGTATACCTAAATCCAATCAAAAACATAAATGTGAAATGAGAGCCACGTTCAATATTATGTTAATTGCCTTGGTTGTTGACTTCAACGACAAAAGAAGTGAGATCTAAATGGGTGCCAAGTTCAATGGTCAACCCTGAAATTTATTTATAAGTAACACTATAACATACCTATCATATCTTCTTATAACATAAGATAATGTATGGTGGTAGCCTATGAAGGTCTGTCTTGGCTAGTTTCTATAAACCTACCAACGTATTATTAAGTTCGCTCGCTAGTTTCTACCAACAATCCAAATTTTCGGAATTATAAAATAAATACCGACAAATACCAAACTAACCAAGACAACTAACTAGACTACTAACTAACTAAATAAAGAAAACTAGCCAAGACAGACCATCAGCTCGTCCCACCAAAAAGCGCTGCTGTCGTTATTACTCTGACAGCAGACGCAGTTAAGAATGGAGAGACATACGAGTCAGTCCTCCGCGAAGCCCGCAAGAGCATAGATACTGCGGCGGTGGGTCCGGCCCGGGTTCGGCAGACCGCCACCGGGGCTCGTAAATTTGAGTTCCCGGGGGTAAACAGCGCTGAGCAAGCTGATATTTTCGCGGCGAAGCTAAGAGAGGCCGTGGCAAATATGGTGGTAGTCAGTCGGCCACAAAAGATGACGGGGCTCATTATTGCTGAACTCGATGACTCCGTGACCAAGGAGGAGGTCGTCGAAAAGGTTGCGCAAGTCGGAGGTTGCTCGCCGGAGGCTGTCAAGTCTGGCGAGATAAGGACAGGTCGTGGGGGTGTGGGCACAGTTCGTGTCCAGTGTCCTATCACCGCGGCTAAGAAAATCTTAGAGAAACGTCGACTGTTAATAGGGTTTTCGTCGGCGTCCATAAAAGTAGTGGAGGAGCAGCACCTCCGCTGTTATAGATGTTACGGGCTGGGTCATACGCTCGCCATGTGCCCGTCGAAAAAAGAGCGATCCGGGCTTTGTTTCCGGTGTGGTAAAGAGGGACACAAGGCCGCCTCCTGCAATGCTAAACCGTGCTGCGCTGTGTGCGCGGATAGCGGATGCAAGGCGGACCATTGCATGAGGGGGGCCAAGTGCAACCCTCCAGTAAGGAAAGGGAAACTGCGGGCTTTATCCCAGACAGATTCCCCCGTTGCATCGGCTGCCTCTCAGGCCATGCTGATTGCGGCTACCCAGGAGGAGATGGAAATAGCCCATGATGCCCAGACAAATTAACAGTCAAGCATTCATGTTGGCTAACACTAACCATTGCCGCGCGGCGCACGACTTGTTGTTCCAAGCCATGGCGGAGTGGTTGGTGGATTTAGTTATCGTCTCGGAGCCGTACACGGTGCCCCCTCGCTGGTTGGGGGATCTGGACGGCGTAGTCGTCATAGGGGTGCGTCCCTCTTCAAATTCGCCTACCCTCAACCTTGTGGAGAGAGGAAGTGGATATGTGGTGGCATCATGGGGAGCTCTCACTGTTGTGGGGGTATACTTCTCCCCATCAAGGCCCTTACAGGACTTTAGCGACCTTCTGGATGCTTTGTCCGGAGTTCTCGGTCGCAGTAGGGGTCGCGGTTTGATTTTGGCGGGGGATCTCAACGCCAAATCGGCGGCCTGGGGTAACCCCTTGGAGAGGTGCAACCGTCGTGGGCACCTGCTGGAAGAGTGGGCAACGTCCTCCGGTCTATCCATCCTGAATAGAGGTACCACTCAAACATGCGTGCGGCACCAGGGAGGGTCCATTGTGGACGTTTCATTCGCCACTTCCGCTGTCGCTGCACGCGTGTCTAACTGGAGGGTGGAGTTAGGGGAGAACCTTTCTGACCACCGGTTCATCCGGTGGGAGATCTCCTCAAGTGTTGCTTCTTTGCCCGCTCCGGGCCAACACTTCCCCAGGTGGACCCTGACCCGTCTTGATGGGGTCCTGGCCAAGGAGTCCGCTTTTGTTCAGGGGTGGTTCGCTCCTTCGGTAGCTGGCGTCGATGTGGATGTTTTGGGCACTCGATTACGGGAGTCACTGACCGAGGTGTGCGACGCTTCTATGCCCCGGTCTCGCCGCCCTGCTCCGCGCCGCGCCGTTTATTGGTGGTCGAGTGACTTGAATAACCTCCGGATCGCCTGCACTGCCGCCCGACGTTCGCTTCAGCGCTGCCGACGACGGCGAAGAAGGGACCCTGAAGCCGAGACCGTCCTGCACTCCGTCTACCTGAATGCCAAAAAGGCTTTCAAGGTTGCCATAAGGGAGGCAAAAGACGCCGCGAGGCAGGAAATGCTCGAGAGTCTTAACGATAATCCGTGGGAAGACCTTATAAGGCTGCGCGAAACCAGCTGCGCCCAGCAGGTCCCCCCGTCGCTGAGACTCTCGAGCCATCTCTGCTCTTGGAGGTGGTCCGGGGCTTGTTCCCACCCAGGGACGTGAACTTTATCCCTCCTCGAATGCACCCCCTTCCAGGGGCTAACCTGGTATCGGAGACCGTTGAGCCGCTCACTCCAGAGGAGTTTGAGGCGGCAGTCCTCCCACTCCGGCTGAAAAAGACGGCGCCAGGCCCAGACGGGGTACCAGCACGGATAGTCGCCGTCGCGTGCTTGGAGATGGAGGAGTTTTTCCTAAGCCTCTTCGACCAATGTTTTGCGGTCGGGAGGTTCCCGGAAGTCTGGAAGCAGGGGCAATTATGCCTGTTAAGGAAGGAGGGTCGCCCTGCGGAATCCCGTCCGCTTACCGGCCGATAGTTCTATTGGATGAGGCCGGTAAGTTATTCGAGCGCGTCATTGCGGCGCGCTTGAAAGACCATCTGGGGACAGTGGGACCGGATTTGGCCGAGCCGCAATTTGGTTTTCGGGCGGGGCGATCCACCATTGATGCACTTTCCCGTCTTAAAGACCTTGTGTTAAGGCAGTTTGAGAGTGGGGGTGGAGTGCTGGCGGTATCGTTCGATATCGCTAACGCTTTAACTCAATCCCCCACTCCACTATTTTGGAGGCCCTCAGGTTTCACAGGGTTCCCAAATATCTCAGGACCCTGCTAGCGAGCTACCTGACTGGGAGAAAAGTGTTGTTCGGCAATAGGTCTGGTGAGCTGATCAGCGTCGCCGTTGAGTCTGGTGTTCCACAGGGGTCCGTCTTGGGACCCCTCCTGTGGAACATCGGATTTAATTGGATATTGAGGGAGCTCGCGCCCCGGGCAGCAGTGTAATTTGTTACGCCGACGACACGCTGGTGACGGCCCGGGGCAAAAACTTTGAGGAGGCTGCTCGAAGAGCGACGTCGGCCTGCACCATTGTCGCAAGACGGATCGGCCTCCTGGGTCTCCATCTGGCGCTGGAGAAAACCGAAGCCGTTTACTTTCACGGCCCTCGGAAAGGACCTCCCCGAACTCTTACATCTTGATTGGGGGAGTCCGAGTGGCAATCCAGCGCCAGATGAAATATCTAGGTCTGACTCTGGACGCGCGGTGGCAGTTTCTCCCGCACTTCAGCGGGCTGTCGCCGCGCCTCCTCAAGGCGGCCGACTCCTTAGGCTGGCTCCTCCCCAATCTGGGAGGGCCAAGGGTCAAATGCCGACGACTGTATGCCGGCATTTTGCGAAGTATGGCCCTCTACGGAGCTCCGATCTGGGCGGAGTCCCTCCTTCACAGGGGGAACGCCGTCCTTCTTCGTAGGCCTCAGCGGGCCATCGCCTGCAGGGTTGTGCGGGCGTATAGGACCGTAAGTTTTGCAGCGGCGTGCGCTCTTGCTGGCACGCCGCCGTGGGAACTGGAGGCTCAGCAAATGGCGGCGCTCTACGAGTGGCAGGTAGAGCAGCGCGAGATGGGCTCCCGTCCAGCGTTGCAGGACCGCAGCGAATTTGTGCGCGATTCGCGCGAAGTATTAGTAGCTGCGTGGGCGAATGGTCTGAGGGTCGAGTCAGCAAGTCGTCGCCTGCTGGATGCGCTCGGGCCAATTTTAGATATTTGGCTCGAGCGGGCGCACGGCTTTTTGTCGTTTCGTTTGGTGCAGGTGCTGACCGGGCATGGTTGCTTCGGCCAGTTTCTGCACCGCATCCAGCGGGAGGACGTACCAATGTGCCGGGAGTGTGGGGGACAGTTTGACACGGCGGACCACACACTATCCGAGTGTCCGTCGTGGTCCGAGGAACGGTCGGCCCTAACATCCGTGGTCGGCCGGTCGCTCTCCCTACCCCAACTTCTGCAGGGGATGGCGGAGAGCAGGGAAGTCTGGGCGGCGGTCTCTACCTTCTGTGAGACCGTCATGTCCCAAAAAGGAAGCGGCAGAACGGGAGCGGGAGGCTGACCCTCTGCTCCTCCGCACCGAAGGCGCAGACTGGGACGCGCCAGGCGCGCATTTGTGCGTCAATTGCCGCATCCCAGCGGGGACCAGCGGGTGGCAGGTGTGGGGACACCGCCGCCTGCATTGCATCGGTCCCCGTTGATGGTCGGGGTGACTCCGTGTACCGGGTTGCCCCGTCGCCCTCTGTAAAGTGGGGGCATGTGAGGAGCCCGCTGGGCTGTCCGCCGTCGGCGTTGTGGGTTAAGGGCTAAGCCAGAGAACCACGACTCCGTCAAGGCGATGAGGTATACCGCGGTGTTTTAGTCGGTAGAACCCCTGGGCATTGCACTCCGCCCAGGAGCAGCGGCTGGCATTTACCATCTTATCGCCAGTCGCCGGGGAGTCCGACACACCACCGGGAGAGAATCCCCCTCTCCCGGTGACGGTGCGTAAAGCATTTCACCGCGAAAAAAAAAAAAAAAAAAAAGGTCATCTTGTTAGCCTCTTATAAAAATTAAAAAAAAAATATTAAAAAATTGCCAGTTTTTTATTTTTTCCTTTGTATTCATGTAATTACCTATCTGCATACTAAATTTCAACTCTCTAGGTCATTTGGAACTGGGTTAGAATTTTGATCTGTCAGTCAGTCAATGATAAAAATGAGGATTTTTGGACATTTATATCTAAATAACTGTTTGAGATAAGCTTATGAAATTTAGAACACATATTTATCTCGCAAGTCACAATATATGAGCCAAATTTGATACGTTTATGTGAAATAGTTTTTGATTTATGAGGGGTTCAAAAGTGGTTCCAAATTGTTCGTGTAATATTACACACGGTGCGGCTCGCCAGTTCTGTTTCTTGAACTTGGCTTGACACGCTACCGCGTGTCTAGATTGGAGAACTGAAACTGTCCGGGATATTTACCATGTTGTTTTGTTTTATTGTGAGTGAGTCACGGGTGAGTTCACCCGTGATCATGGCGCTTGCAACAGTGCCGAAATATCGGGAGCTCATTAAAACAAAACAACATGGTAAATATCCCGGACAGTTTCAGTTTTCTAATGTGTGTAACCATGACAGTTTAAAATTATATATTAAACTAGCGGCCGCCCGCGACTTTGTCCGCGTATTAATGGGTCTTAGTAGCAAGGATGTATTAAAAATAGCCTACATGCCTTGTAAAATTTGTTATTTATTAGTTAAAGTTCCATCAACGTTCTCCCATAGTACGCCCCCCCCCCCCCCAAGAACTTCCAAGGGGGGTCGAATTTTGAAAATAAAGTATCGCGGGTGTCTTCCTAGTGTGCCAGCTACCTCCATACCAAGTTTTATGAAAATCTATAAACACGTAAAAGTTCTCCCATAACTAATTTTAACCCTTACCCAAAGAGGTTGAATTAAAAAAAAATGCACTGGTGTCTCTCCGGAGTGCCAGCTACCTCCATACCAAGTTTTACAAAAATCGACAAACACGTAAAAAATCTCCCATACTAAATTTCATCCCCCCCCCCCCTCAATTAACACCATGGGGGTTGATTAAAAAAAAATTGCACTGGTGTCTCTCCGGAGTGCCAGCTACCTCCATACCAAGTTTTATAAAAATCGACAAACACGTAAAAATTCTCCCATACTAATTTTCAATCCCCACCCCCCAATGAGCTCCATGGGGGTCGATTTAAAAAAAAAGTAGCCTATATGTTATTCCAGAGTGCCAGCTACCATCATACCAAAGTTCATGAAAATCGGTTCAGTCGTTTGAGCGTGAAAGAGTAACAAACATCCATACATACATCCATACATCCATACATACAAACTTTCACCTTTATAATATTAGTAAGGATACTATTGCAGACCTTTATCAACGCAATAATATGTATTTTATTACAAGCTTTTATTTAACTTGCAATGTATGTATTATGTATGTATGTATGTATGTTTGTGTGTTCGGGTGGAATTTTATAACTCAATTTTAAGGCACTTGCCCTCAACCGATTGAGCTGAAATTTTGCATGCACGTGTATATCCGATGACAATGCAATATTATTATGACATGGAGCTGATCTGATGATGAAGTCGGAAGATAGCCATAGCAACTCAGTAATTAAATAACATAACCACATCGAGTTTGGGCTCATTTCATTCGACTAGATGAGTACTTTGGTGCTAGATAGTAACCAAGGTCTGATGATGGAGCCGGAAGACAGCCAAAGGAACTCAGTACTTAAACGACACAACCAAATCGAGTTTGGGCTCGTTTGATTCGCCTAGATGAGTACTTAGATGCTAGATGGTAACCAGGGTCTGATGATGGAGCCGGAAGACAGCCAAAGGAACTCAGTACTTAAACGACACAACCCCATCGAGTTTGGGCTCGTTTGATTCGCCTAGATGAGTACTTAGATGCTAGATGGTAACCAGGGTCTGATGATGGAGCCGGAAGACAGCCAAAGGAACTCAGTACTTAAACGACACAACCCCATCGAGTTTGGGCTCGTTTGATTCGCCTAGATGAGTACTTTGGAGCTAGATGGTAACCAGGGTTCGATGGTGGAGCCGGAAGATAGCCAAACGAACTCAGTACTTAAACGACACAACCCCATCGAGTTTGGGCTCGTTTGATTAGCCTAGATGAGTACACTTGGGCTCGAAGCTCTTTGCCGCTGGTCAAGCATATGTGGCCTTAAGTAGGGTGAAATCGTTAGAAGGGCTCCTAATTGAAGAGTTGTAGTTGAGTAGAGAGAGAGAGAGGAGTGACGTCCGAGCCACGGTTCACGACAGACGCACGCCTGTCGTGTCCAGTTGTTTTGTTCAATTTCAAGCAGTAAACAGTACCTTAACTTAGTGCATCACATCACATACTTTTACCAGCCTAATAAGTTAACTTATAGTGCAAACGTTCCTCGAAGCCATCAACAAACACGGAAGATACGAGTAAGAAACAAGAATCGCCTTGGTCATCTTGGGTGAATCATCTGTCAACGTCTCACTATTTTAACGTCTCGGTGCGCCAAACTTAATGCCAAGGATAGCACGACGCTTATTACGCATAACTGATAGCTTTGTGCATCGCTAATTCCTGAGTTGCTTTTTCCTCTTCTTTTCTCTTATCTGCTGCTTGCCATCCAGTAATGAGCGCAGGAACCGGAGCGAAGATGGTCAATTGCGGGGGATGTGGGAAATTTATGTCGCCGTCAGGTGGCGCTGCCTGCTCTACCTGTGTTTTAAGGTACCATCGTACGTGTCTGGGCATGCCGGATAAAGCACCTATAAGCAGGGATTGGTCGTGCCCAAACTGCAAAAAAAACCTGCGTAAAGGCGATAACAGGCACACCCCGGTGAAGGGCCTGCTAGAGGCTGACGGCGGCGACGCATCGGCGTTACCTCCGGTGGGGGCGCTGTCTGGCGGCAGGGAGGACGGTGGAGTGGATCTCGCGACGTTCATGGCGGAGATGCGGGAGTTCCGTAGGGAGATGACGGAGATGTGGACATCCCTATCAACGCGCATGGATGATGTCGAGCGGAGACTCGATGCGATCGAACAGTGCGAAGCGGGCGGCGCTGGCGGGACGACCGCTGAGTTGGAGCTCAGAATTGAGGAACTCAAGCAGGAGTTAAATGACCGTGACCAGGAGGCCCTCTTGGCTGACCTCGAGATCGGACAACTGCCAGAGGAGACTGGAGTATCAGTCATACAGACGGTCACTGTGCTGGCCGCCCGCCTGGGCGTGACACTGGACGATCGCGACGTAGAGCGCGTATTAACTGGCAAACGACCTTGCAATAATGATGCGTTGAATGAGATGAACAGACTTAGGAACTTACAAGGTGAAAACTAAAAAGTATAAAATAAATTAAGGTAAAAAAATCTTTAAAAACAAGCTTTTATTTAAATGCGCTAAAAAGAAAAAAATAAACTTTTACACTATAACTTTACTGTCAACTTATAACATTTCAAATTCAACATATTTGACACAATTTATATGTTTTAAAAGCTTGTCGCGAGATTTAAGTACCTACTCGTAATTTTAAAAGCAAGTTTTAAAATACCTGCCTATTAAAAATTTTAAACTAAGAAAGTAAATACGAGTACTTAAATCTCGCGACAAGCTTTTAAAACATATAAATTGTGTCAAATATGTTGAATTTGAAATGTTATAAGTTGACAGTAAAGTTATAGTGTAAAAGTTTATTTTTTTCTTTTTAGCGCATTTAAATAAAAGCTTGTTTTTAAAGATTTTTTATTTTATACTGTAATTTATTTTATAATAAGCTAACAAGATAATCTCACTTCACCTGATGGTAAGCGGTAGTGAGATCCAAATATGAAGTCGACAGGCACAAAAGACCATATTGAGCCTGTCGCACTCACCCTGAAAACCCGCTTAAAGAGAAGACCACTGCTGCGGCAACAACGAGACAAGGCGTGGAGTCTCGCATTGGTATTGAGCTGTGCGGGTCCGAGTTGGCCAGTTCGTCGGACGGAAGGGCCCCAGTTTCTACGGGTCTCCCCGGGTACGGGATGGGGTTTTCAATAATATAATTATAGTAAATCCCTCTGGTTGGTTAAGTTAGTGTTTGTTTGATGTCTTTTATCTTTTTAACCGACTTCAAAAAAAGGAGGAGGTTCTCAATTCGTCTGTATGTATAATATATATTTTTTTTTTATGTATGTTCACCGATATTTTTGTCAATTATAGACGGATTTCAAAAATTTTTTTTTGGTTGGATAGAGTTCACTTCCGAGGTGGTCCCATTTTCACCAGTCTCGGATCTGATGATGGGATGCAGGAGAAATCGAGGGCAACCTTCAAAATTTATAGGGACATGTACCGCGTTTTGCATATTATCTGAAGTCATATTGGCATTTGCTTCTGGCTATCATAATCTTATGATGCTGAGCTGATGATGGAAGGTCAACTCCTTAATAGTTATGAGTAAAATTGTAAACAAAAAAAAACCGCCTTCAAAAACCCGACTCAACTTAGACTTTATAATTATAAATGTTCGTATTATATTATTTTGTAATTTTTAGTGAGTCGGGTTTTTGAAGGCGGTTTTTTTTTGTTTACAATTTTTTTTCATACTTTTTAGTGTTAAATTTTTTTTCACCCTATCAGTTCAGCTCACCTGTAATACTACTGATATTATAACTAGTAGTCTTAATATGTATACAGTATTGAAAGAATTATCCTTTTACTCCAAAAAAATAAGGAGTTGACCTTCCATCATCAGCTCAACCTCATAACATTATGATTGCAAGAAGCAATGCTAATATAACTTCAGAAAATATGTCAAACGCGGTACATGTGCCTATAAAATTTGAGGGTTGCCCGCGATTCCTCCTGGATCCCATCATCAGATCCTAGATTGGTCAACCTAATAGTTTAGCTCACCTGTAATGCTACTGATATTATAACTAGGAGTCTTAATGTGTATACAGTATTGAAAGAATTATACTTTTACTCCTAACTATTAAGGAGTTGACCTTCCATCATCAGCTCAGCATCATAAAATTATGATAGCCAGAAGCAAATGTCGATATAACTTCAGATAATATGCAAAACGCGGTACATGTCCCTACAAAATTTGAGGGTTGCCCTCGATTTCTCCTGGATCCCATCATCAGATCCGGGACTGGTGAAAACGGGACCTCCTCGGAAGTGAACTCTATCCGACCAAAAAAATATTTTTGAAATCCGTCTATAATTGACGAAAATATCGATGAACATACATAAAAAAAAAAAAAAAAATATTATACATACAGACGAATTGAGAACCTCCTCCTTTTTTGAAGTCGGTTAAAAAGAATAATTATTTCAATACTGTATACATATTAAGACTACTAGTTATAATATCAGTAGCATTACAGGTGAGCTAAACTATTAGGTTGACCAGTCTAGGATCTGATGATGGGATCCAGGAGAAATCGAGGGCAACCCTCAAATTTTATAGGCACATGTACCGCGTTTTACATATTTTCTGAAGTTATATTGGCATTTGCTTCTGGCAATCATAATTTTATGATGCTGAGCTGATGATGGAAGGTCAACTCCTTAATAGTTGGGAGTAAAGCGATAATTCTTTCAAATCTGTGTACATATTAATACTACTAGTTATAATACCACTAGAATTATAGGTGAGCTGAACTAATAGGGTCCAATCTAGGATCTGATTATGGGATCCAGGAGAAATCGAGGGCAACCCTTAAATTTTATAGGCACATGTACCACGTTCCACATATAGTTATATTGGCATTGCTTCTTGTAATCATAATCCAATCAAAAACATAAATGTGAAATGAGAGCCAAGTTCAATATTATGATAATTGCCTTGGTTGTTGACTTCAACGACAAAAGAAATGAGATCTAAATGGGTGCCAAGTTCAATGGTCATCCCTGAAATTTATTTATCCAATCAAAAACATAAATGTGAAATGAGAGCCAAGTTCAATATTATGATAATTGCCTTGGTTGTTGACTTCAACGACAAAAGAAGTGAGATCTAAATGGGTGCCAAGTTCAATGGTCAACCCTGAAATTTATTTATAAGTAACACTATAATATCATACCTATCATATCTTCTTATAACATAAGATAATGTATGGTGGTAGCCTATGAAGGTCTGTCTTGGCTTTGAATGTAGGGGTTGGGGGGATGGGGCCCTACCAAGATCTTTGGGCCCAAGCCAACCTCACGTGCAAGTACGTACCCCTGCTGACCAACGAACGAGGCTCTGGCACCAGCTTTCCCCCCGGGGTTGGGTGGTCGGACGGCAGTCGCTCCCGTAAAAGTGAACACGCCACTTTAAAATGGAAAGAAAAATCAAGAAAAGTGCCAGGAATAGGGCGCCGCCGCAAAACGGCGCGCAGGAGTTTCGCCCGACTCCTGTGGCAAGTGGGCGAGGGCTACCGCGTTGGGGACGGACGCGGCTAAAGACGTTAGCCCCAACCCCACGGAAACTCCGCTTCGCGACGTGGAACGTGGGCACGCTCACTGGTCGCGCGAGAGAGCTGGCCGACGTACTCACCAGGCGGAGGGTGGCAGTGGCGTTCCTGCAGGAGACTCGGTGGAAAGGCAGCAGATCCCGGGCCATTGGGAATGACTACAAGCTGATCTACACAGGAGCACCTAGTGGAGAGAACGGGGTTGCGGTAGTGCTGTCCGGGGAGTTGCAGGATGACGTGTTGGAGGTGAAACGCTACAGCGACCGCTTAATGGACGTAACGGTGCTTATCGAAGGGGTTACGACCCACTTGATAAGCGCATACGCTCCACAGGCTGGTTGCAGCGACACCGAAAAGACTTCATTCTGGGATAGACTTGGAGAGGTGCTGCGTGGAATCCCACCATCTCAGGGAGTCGTTCTGTGGGGCGATCTGAACGGTCATGTGGGTGAGGAGCCTGAGGAGTTCGAGCGTGTTCATGGTGGCTATGGGTTCGGCAGACGCAACGCTGAAGGGGAGAACATCCTCCAGTTGTGTTCGGCTGCCGACCTGGCTATTGTGAACACGTTTTTCCAGAAGAGGCCTGAACATTTAATCACCTACAGGAGTGGGCGGCACGCTACCCAGATCGACTTCCTACTCACTAGGAGGCACCACATCGGCAAAGTAGTCAACTGCAAGGTCATACCCGGAGAGAGTCTCACAGCACAACACCGTCTTCTTGTCATGGATCTCTGCGTGAAGCCCAAAGCCAAAAGCTTTGAGCGCTGTCGGCGTCAAATAAGGTGGTGGCGGCTTGACGATGACAAATCCCAGGTGTTCGTCTCAGCTATCGGCGACAAGTGCGCTGAGGCTGAGAACGAACCAGTTCAGAACCACTGGGACAGGATTCAGGCAACCATAACCGAAGCGGCGAAGTCAGTGCTTGGCACGTCTAAGGGTGGACGCAAATTTGACAAGGAGACTTGGTGGTGGAACGACACAGACCAGAGGGAGACGAGGGTGAAGAAAACCCTCTTTAAAAAGTGGCAAGCGTCCAACTCTCCCGAAGATCGCGACGCATACAGGTCCGCAAAACGTGCTACTAAGAAAGCTGTTGCCAGAGCCAGGCGAGCCCACCTACAACCGCTCTACGATAGGCTGGAATCGTCTGAGGGGCAGAAGCTTATCTATAGATTGGCACGTTCGAGGGTCAAAGCGGCACAGGATATCTCCAAGTGCCGCTGTGTTAAAGACTCTTACGGTAACCTACTATGCGAGGACCTCGCGGTGAAGGAGAGATGGCGCTCTTACTTCCACGAGCTGTTAAACAAACAGCATAGAGAGGTGCAGCCACCGGACCTCCCTCCGAATCAAGGACTTGTGCCACCGGTAACGCCTGAAGAAGTAGAGAAGGCTCTTCGCCGCATGAAGAATCGGAAAGCTGTCGGAGCCGATGGAGTCCCCATCGAAGCCTGGAAGGCAATGGGTGGTCGTGGTGTGGGCATCCTAACTAACCTTTATAACCGCATACTAAGCACCGGCGGGATTCCTCGCCAATGGAGACTGAGTGTTATCACCCCGGTCTTCAAGGGCAAGGGATCAGTGCAGGAGTGCGGTAGTTATCGCGGTATAAAGGTCATGTCCCACACCATGAAACTATTCGAGCGGATAGTGGACTCTCGAATCCGTCAGGAGTGCACTGTCTCTGGATGTCAATATGGTTTCCGCCCCGGTCACGGGACTATGGACCCCGTTTTTGCCCTAAGAATCATCATGGAGAAATACAGGACGAAGAACACGCCTCTCCACTTCCTATTTCTGGACATGGAGAAGGCCTTCGACTGTGTTCCGCGTGAGATGATTTGGTGGGCCCTGAGGTCCAAGGGAGTGCCAGAAACGTATGTTGATATCATTAGAGACATGTACTGTGATTCCGATTCTGTAGTTAGGACCGCTGTTGGCGACACTTTGCCCTTCCGTATAACCGTCGGAGTACATCAAGGCTCCGTCCTGAGTCCGTTTCTCTTCAGCCTGATATTAGACGTATTGTCAGACAGCATCAGAGACCAACATGAGCAGCCACCATGGCTACTTATGTATGCTGATGATATCGCGCTGGTGGACTCGGACAGGGGACGGCTGGTGAGACGTGTTAACACATGGAAGGAATCGCTTGAGAATGGGGTCTGAAACTCAACGTGGCGAAGACAGAGTACTTGGCCTGCAACACTACAGATCCCATGTCCGTCCGCATAGGCGAAGACACGGTCGAGCGCACGGACCGGTTCAAGTATCTGGGATCTGTACTCCACGCGAACGGCGACATCGACTCCGACGTCAAGGCACGCATTGCTGCTGCGTGGGATAAATGGCGGGAGGTGAGCGGCGTCATTTGCGACCCTAAAATGCCGGTTAAGCTGAAGGGACAGGTCTATAAATCCATCATTAGGCCTGTTCTCTTATATGGCAGTGAAGCATGGCCAGTACTTGAGCGGCACAAGCAAGAACTGCGGGTCACGGAGATGAAGATGCTGCGCTGGATGTCGGGAGTTACGCGAGCAGATCGCGTAAAGAACTCCCGTATTCGCGGCAGCCTTCATGTCCGAGACATCGCTGATAAATTGCAAGAGTGCCGCCTACGTTGGTACGGACATGTTTTACGGAAACCGGCAAACTACGTAGGGAACAAGTGTCTCGCAATGTCGCTACCGCCGGGTGCCGGCAGAAGGGGAAGGCCCAAGAAGGCCTGGCTTGACGTCGTAGTGGATGACATGCGTGCCAACAAACTCTCCGCGAAGGATGCTGAAGATCGTGCGAGGTGGAGAGTTAGGAGCAGGAAAGCGGACCCCGGGCTCCGCAAGGATGCAACCGGGAGAACGCTGAGATGATGATGATGATGAATTTATTTTGAATGTATTGGTATTAAAGAGATGGTCTATGAATGATTAATATTTAAAATATTGAGTGAATGGTAGGGCACACTTTGAAAGGTATACACGGTGTCAGATCCTTCAGTTTGAACATGATGTAAACGAGATTTCTCTGTGTAAGCGGTTGGAGATGAATGAGATCTTAAAACTTGAGCCGTAGTATGAAAGAATTAAATATGATGATGAAGTAAATGGTACAAGGTACAGACTAGGGCATGGATCCTTTGTTTGATCATGACGTGGACGAGTTTCCCTTCGTGAAAATATTAGGAGATCGCTGGTCTGAAAACATGACCCTAAGTTTTATTTTGCCGAGAGAAGCAAATAGTAATGAAATGATAAATGTGATGATAAGTATAAAATGAGCAATCGACTCATAATTGTCTGTACCTATATAAAGAAAAGTATTTTTAAATGGGATAGGCCAACCCATTAGATAGGTAGGAAAGACCTACTATGATAATATGTACCAAGTATGTTAAGCTATAATGAGAGTTGTGTGCCCACCACCACCATAAGGATATAAGGATAATGAAATTGAAATGAATGATAATGAAATTGTTGATATAATGAAAGAGAAGTAAATAAATACTGAGAAAATAGGAAATAAACGTAGAAAATTGGTAACGAAATGGTATTTGTGTAATGTATAGGTAATTAATTAAATTTGAAAAAGTAAATTAAATTTTGATGTATTAAAATGGAACTTAAAAATAACCTGTTTAAAAAATGGAAACTTAACTATGTATAATATTTTTTTTCCACTCTAAATTATATTATTGATATGTTTTAAATTTTAAAAGGACCCGTCTGCCGATCAATATTGCATTATGTTTATTTTAGCTTAAGAATCATATGGAACTTTATATACTTCCTAATTTTTTTTTCTTATGTTGATATTTTTCTTCTAAAAAATAACATTTTGTTAAATTAATTAAATTTGATGTTTAATTGCTTTAAATCATATTTTTTTTTCTTATGTCAAAAAATATTTTAAATATTAGAATTTAATTGTAATTTGCCACAAATGTTATGAAACTACAAAAAAAATATTAATGTACTGTAAAAAAAAAAAACTCTTTAATTTTTTTTTTGTTTAAATACGGGGGAGGTGTAGTGTGCGTAGCACCTCTCCATGTCGTGTACCTATATAAGCACATGTATTGGCATATTAGTTAGTCACAATATAGAACATTCAGCAAGTAACATCTTTTACTGACGTCTCCCGGTCCCATCCTTACATTATAAATATAAAACAATTTACCCGCCCTCGCTTCGCTTCGGTTATATCTCTATCTCTATATAATATATTTCAACCCCGTAAGGGATTTTACATACAGAAGTTATTTCCCAATAACTCCCGTTCCCATGGGAATTTTGTAATATCGCGTTGGAAGTAAGCTTAACGTTCATTAGGGTACCTGCATGCCAAATCTCAATCGTCTATCTATATCGCGGTTTAGATTTTTTCATACAAAAGTTTTTATCCTATTACTCCCGTTCCCGTGGGAATTTTACAATATCCTGTTGCAACTAAGCTTTTAATTTATTAAGGTACCTGCATGTCAAATTTCAAGCGTCTAACTTATGCGGTTAGTATTTTTCATACAAAAGGATTTTCCCGTTATTTCCCGTTCCCGTGGGAATTTCGGGAAATCCTGTCCTAACGTATGCTTACGTCATAACATCTACCTGCATGCTAAATTTCATCTCGATCCGTCCAGTGGCTGTGACGACTTCGTCCGCGTAGAGATGTTTAACGGCTAAAACATTACTTCTTTATAGCGCAGTCGGTTAAAAAGTAGCCTATAACCGTTTCTAGGCTCTAGACTATGTCTGTACCAAATTTCGTTTAAATCGGTTCAGTACTTTATGCGTGAAAGCGTAACAGACAGACAGACAGACAGACAGACAGACAGAGTTACTTTCGCATTTATAATATTAGTAAGGATTGAATCAGTTACTGTATTTTCCTACGTTTACGGGGTATAACCCTAAGTAATAAATATGAAAACCGACTATAAGTACCTACTCTTAATTGTAAATAAGTAAGTATGTATACCTAAATATATACTAAGTGCTCTGCCTTCCCCGGTATATAGGCGTGATTAGGCACTAATTAGGTATTTATGTTAAGCGTTCATAATAGAACCTAACCGCAGCATGGTCTATTGTGCCTGTCGACCTCATATGTGGATCTCACTACCGCTTACCATCAGGTGGAGTGAGGTCATCTTGCTAGCCTCTTATAAAAATAAAAAAAAAAATATTAAAAAATTGCCAGTTTTTTATTTTTTCCTTTGTATTCATGTAACTACCTATCTGCATACCAAATTTTAACTCTCTAGGTCATTTGGAACTGGGTTAGAATTTTGATCTGTCAGTCAGTCAATGATAAAAATGAGGATTTTTGGACATTAATATCTAAATAACTGTTTGAGATAAGCTTATGAAATTTAGAACACATATTTATCTCGCAAGTCACAATATATGAGCCAAATTTGATACGTTTATGTGAAATAGTTTTTGATTTATGAGGGGTTCAAAAGTGGTTCCAAATGGTTCGTGTAATATTACACACGGTGCGGCTCGCCAGTTCTGTTTCTTGAACTTGGCTTGACACACTACCGCGTGTCTAGATGTTATAATGTTGAGCTGATGATGGAAGGTCAACTCCTTAATTGTTTGGAGTAAAAGGATAATTCTTTCAATACTGTATATGTTACGGTCAATGTGAGCAATCGGTAATTATCTATAATCAGCGGTAAATATAGATAATTCCCGACGCACATGGTAAATGTAGTGAATTATTCAAATTTACCGGTAATTATATAAAACTCCCGCTCGACTGTGGTAAATGTTGACATTTCTGACAAATATCACAAGTACTCTGCAATTCCAAATGTCACAAATCTCAAAAATATATTGACGAGAAAGAATTTTAAGAGTTCCACTGAAAACTCCCTGTCAATTTGCTAATTTTATTTTACTTTATTTTTATAAGATAATATTTTTTAAAAACCAAACATGAAGTTTGGTTTCTAGATACTTGACTGGTTTATTTTATAACTAGCTGTGCCCGTAATTTATAAATACATACTTAACTACATAATCTCGCTCGCTAAGGCTGGCTCGGTGGAACAGTGGCTAGTGACCCAGGTTTACTACCTACGGTTCCAAGAGTCGTGGGTTCGATTCCCACTCGGGACATATATTTGTGTGACGAACATCGGTGTTTGTTCCGTGTCTGGGCGTATTATTACATATATTTAGTATATTTGTGTATCTTCTGTTGATTCTGATACCTGTAACACAAGTGCTCAAGCTACTTACCACAAGATCAGATCAATGTATGTGATGTTGTGAAATATATTTTATTTTTATAATCACACCTGACATGGAACAATTCACCAAACAAATATATGTCCCGAGTGGGAATCGAACCCACGACTCTTGGAATCGCCAGGCTGGGTCACTAACAAAACCATTGTTTCACCGAACCAGTCAAGTCAAGTTTTATTTTATTATTTGCCACATTTACACAAAGGGTATGGTAATTTTATATAATTACCGGTAAATGTGATTAATTCGATAGTTTTCACCACCTTTACCACGAACACTACTAATTATGCATAGTTACCGGTAATTATACATAATAACCACTCTATCCACTTTTACCGTAACATATACATATTAAGACTACTAGTTATAATATCAGTAGAATTATAGGTGAGCTGAACTAATAGGGTGCTAAAAAATGTAACACTAAAAAGGATGAAAAAAAATTGTAAACAAAAAAAAACCGCCTTCAAAAACCCGACTCACTAAAAATTACAAAATAATATAATACGAACATTAATCTGGGTATGAATTTGATATGTTGTTGAAGGCGGTGCCAATTAAATTTTTGAGGAAAACTGCATGAAATATAAACGGCACCGCCTTCAACAACATATCAAATTCATACCCAGATTAATGTTCGTATTATATTATTTTGTAATTTTTAGTGAGTCGGGTTTTTGAAGGCGGTTTTTTTTTTGTTTACAATTTTTACCCATTCATTCCTAAAAATTATAAAATAACTGATCTGAAGATGCCTATGCCTATCTAGGACATTTTGGAAGAATATTTACTTAGAATAGGTTAATTAGTACAGAAAGATACTGAACACATATAAATCTAATAATTTTGTATTAAATGTGTTTATTGCTGGTCTACATCTCTCTTTAAATATTATATCATTCTCATAATAATCTTGTTACTCCTTACCAGCATCAACACCAATACGTATCCACATCAAATCATTTATTCTATCCACAGCCAGATTCAACCGGAAAAATCTATGGAGGTGTAGATCTGACCTGTTAATAATTCACAGTGGCAGCCATCAAAGTGGACAGGTGATGTAAAACATTCAGAATCGCGGCGGCGGTCAAACCGAGTCCTGAAGGCCACGACCGCGGCGCTCGCCCATTAATCTTGCACCGAACACACCTGAACACAACTACTTCCACCCAATACACCCTTAACTACACCACTATAGAGTCTACAATCGCTCGAACCCCTCGGAAGTCCCGTCAAAGCAGTCCGGCAACAAATATAGGTGACGTCGTTATTCGTCGCACGATTTATAGGCTAATTTGTCAACGCGACTGGCGAACGATTGCAAAGAAAAATGGTAGATTTATTAATTCTTTCCTTCGGAAACGGCGTTCGATTTGGGATGTGCTGTGTGGAGTCTGTACGAGTGTTGATGTTGTATTATGCACGGGAGGGGAATGTAGACTTTGTGTGTTACGATACGCGGGTACCGTAGTCGAAGCTATCTCTCTGCTCAATTTTACCGAAGAGTATTCGTTTGAAACTCAAAACAAACATGCTGGAGCGATATTGGCGGAGCAGGTTTTTCAGATTTTTTGTGGTGAGTTGTGGTTGGACGTTTAGAAGTTCTGATATTTTTCTACAGAGATTGTCAAATGACTATTGACATGGCTGCGTGCGGGAGAACTAAACTTCAAATGTTTCTGTATGTTTTAATTAGTAATTTAGTTCGGCGGCCTATCTCAATTGAGATCAGCCAAGTGCACCCAAGGACATATTATAGTGTACAAGTGTGCGCGCAAACACAAGTGCACTCTCTGTTCCCTTACTCTCATAGAGATCGAGCGCAGGATCACCGGCTTAACGTGCTTACCGATGCATGGGCGTTCAACCGCCAACTTCCTAACTTCGTGCTGAGTAATTTCTTCACAGAAAAACTCACACACATTTTGCGCGACCCTGGACTCGAACCGGGGTCCTCTCGGTCTTGCTTGCTACCAATAGACCAACGAGGCAGTTATAGGTAAGTACAAAAGCATGTACAGTAGAATCTACCAGATCTCTTTCCATAATTGACCCGCAATCTTCGAAGTACTTCGTTCAATTGAATCTGTGCGGTCCCAATGGCCGCTTGCATTTTAAAACACAGAAACTGTTCCAGTTATCTCAGCACAACGACGGGTGTCGGTCGCCAAAGTGAAATAGGGGTGCCAAGGAAAAAGGAATGAAACGAGCACTCCATAATACTTTAAAGCAATGGCGGCGCTTGTTATGCCGGCCACGTCGCGCGGCGGACCAACACCGATGGAACA
Source organism: Maruca vitrata (assembly GCA_039566165.1). NCBI lineage: Eukaryota > Metazoa > Arthropoda > Insecta > Lepidoptera > Crambidae > Maruca > Maruca vitrata. The sequence continues at coordinate 11,473,239 of CM076936.1, read as the reverse complement.
TCTACGCGATCTGTATTATCTGATAAGATTCCGCCGTTGACCGAATCTCGACCGGTTCGCGATGTGTCTCGTTTGTTGGAAATATCCGTCTGCCGTAAACTTTTGAGTGGCAGTTGCGTAATACTTTAACTATTGGTTAAATGTTTGTTCTCAATTGTGGTTTATTGATTTTGCATCGTTGAAGTTTGCATGCGTTATTGTAAACAAAGAATGTTTAACAATAAATGTTTAACAATAAACATACAATGAATTTTGATTGGTCCAATTTGTGCATGTTTAATAATACTTGTACAATTTAAACAGTATAAATAAAAGCTGCCTTACCTGAGATTCAAAAACATTTTCAGATTCATTCATTTCATTACAGAATTCATAATGCACGAACTTTCTGTAGTTTCACCTGCATTCATATGCTCAACGCGTCTGAAACTCAATGTAATTACATCGGTCATCAGTATACCTCCTCACCTTTCAATCTCGCACGAGCCTACCGTAATCTCCGATGATCTTAATCGATTGTCAGCGCGGTGACGATTACCGCACGCCGGCCGTCCCGCACAATGTCCCAACGCATCGCCACAAAGCTCTCATTGTGAGGAGCCGACAGGTCGCGCCGAAAAGCCTTTTGATTCCCACCCCCGTATAAAAGTATCATTGTGTGTCCCGCCCGCCCACAAAGCCGTCCCAAGGCGCCTTTATTATATTTACCATCCATCTTTTTAACAGTGACGTCACATTAAAGCCTAAATAAAATGTGTCAGCGAATAATGTCCTCAATGCACCGTTTATTTTGGCTGAAAGCGCTTACGTGTCCGTTTTTGTTGGAGCTTCGAACGTCGGGATTAGATTTTTGTTTGTTGTTCAGGTGGTTTTAGATTTGGTTAGTTTTTACCCGACTACGGCAAAGCAAAAGGAGGGTTATGATTTTGACAGGCTATGTATGTATGTATGTATGTATGTATGTATGTTTGTATGTATGTTTGTATGTATGTATGTATGTATGTATGTTCATCTGTTTCCACATAACTTCTAAATTGCTTGTCAGAATTCGACAAATGACATATCATTAGAAGCGTCTTAATTGTCCGCTGGTTATAGGCTATATAGGGTTTCACAAAATCTAATGTGGCGCCCACTAGCGGACAAAACATACAGAGTAAAAAAATAAAGTTAAGATAAATACGCCGTGTTTGGTATCATTGGAAAGCGCTTTACTTGTACATTTTAAATATATATATATTACTAGCATTTGCATGTGACTTTACGTATATTCATGGACTGATTGCATATAGTTCACATCTTTTCGTTCATAGCTTCTTTACTACTTACTAACACCAAAATAGTACAAATAATAAAAAGTTAAAAACTAAAACCCAACTACGACAAAAAACGACGCTGAAAAAGTATAAAACAAGACTTTTAGAACATACAATACTATTTTGAAGTATGCAATATTTACTATGTAGAGATAAGTTTTCATGTTTGGAAAGGCGTAGTCACACGTTCCATACACAAGTACCTACCTACCGTAGCACTTTGACAACGTGTGACTGCGGTTTTCCAAACATGAAAACTTATCTCTACATAGTAAATATTGCATACTTCAAAATAGTATTGTATGTTCTAAAAGTCTTGTTTTATACTTTTTCAGCGTCGTTTTTTGTCGTAGTTGGGTTTTAGTTTTTAACTTTTTATTGTGGTGTTTGGTTAGGTGGCGATTTAATCAAAGTTTGTAGGGACAGGGTAGTTCCATCACAGCTCGATAAGAGTAGGTAAAAAAAGGAGTAAGAGAAATAACGAAAACAAGGATAGAAATATGGTGAGCGGTGGAATGAATTGTTATTATTCTTCTTCCTTCTCCGTGATGTTTAAAGCTTGTAATTAAAGATTCTTCACTCATGATAAAACGTCTTAAACTTTTTCATTGACAAATACAATTAAAAGGCACCGAGACACAGACTAAGACAAAAGGATTCCTTTTGTATAAACCAACTAGCATTAAGTATTTATAAACGTATGTCGTCGTTAGAGACATCTAAGCGGAGAACATGTTTCATTATTAACTGAAACAGCAACTACCAGCAGACACGCACACACGTGAGCACGTTTCTGATACAACAACACACATGCGAAATATAATTCAATTAACATAAGAGCCGAGCAGCATATTTCTTCAACGAAAGTTCCCGGGTTCGCATCGCGCCGGGCCCAACTTACATGAGCACTCAGTGTTTGTTCTTCAGATCTAGTAATTTCTGTTGACGTTCACGAAACTGAAACGTACTGAAATAAAGTCCAAATTGAATGAACGAACTTCGACTCCGACCCGGGGTTTTTGACAATTTTTAAAAAGTTTTATCTTGGCATCGCTTTTGTAGGAAATGAAGATAAATTCTTGGAACGATAATGGAAACTTTCTTGGGACGTTGTTCTTTAGGACCATCAACTTATTGGTGGTAATCTAGTGTGGTTTGGGTGTCAAAACTAATTTAATATTAACTAACAAAAAAGTTAAAAACTAAAACCCAACTACGACAAAAAACGACGCTGAAAAAGTATAAAACAAGACTTTTAGAACATACAATACTATTTTGAAGTATGCAATATTTACTATGTAGAGATAAGTTTTCATGTTTGGAAAACCGCAGTCACACGTTGTCAAAGTGCTACGGTAGGTAGGTACTTGTGTATGGAACGTGTGACTACGCCTTTCCAAACATGAAAACTTATCTCTACATAGTAAATATTGCATACTTCAAAATAGTATTGTATGTTCTAAAAGTCTTGTTTTATACTTTTTCAGCGTCGTTTTTTGTCGTAGTTCGGTTTTAGTTTTTAACTTTTTATTATTTGTACTATTTTGGTGTTAGTAAGTAGTAAAGAAGCTATGAACGAAAAGATGTGAACTATATGCAATCAGTCCATGAATATACGTAAAGTCACATGCAAATGCTAGTAATATATATATATTTAAAATGTACAAGTAAAGCGCTTTCCAATGATACCAAACACGGCGTATTTATCTTAACTTTATTTTTTTACTCTGTATGTTTTGTCCGCTAGTGGGCGCCACATTAGATTTTGTGAAACCCTATATAGCCTATAACCAGCGGACAATTAAGACGCTTCTAATGATATGTCATTTGTCGAATTCTGACAAGCAATTTAGAAGTTATGTGGAAACAGATGAACATACATACATACATACATACATACAAACATACATACATACATACATACATACATACATACATACATACATAGCCTGTCAAAATCATAACCCTCCTTTTGCTTTGCCGTAGTCGGGTAATTATATTGTGGTTATTAGATACAATAGTTCCTTGATCTAGACACGCGGTAGCGTGTCAAGCCAAGTTCAAGAAACAGAACTGGCGGACCGCACCGTGTGTAATATTACACGAACCATTTGGAACCACTTTTGAACCCCTCATAAATCAAAAACTATTTTACATAAACGTATCAAATTTGGCTCATATATTGTGACTTGCGAGATAAATATGTGTTCTAAATTTCATAAGCTTATCTCAAACAGTTATTTAGATATTAATGTCCAAAAATCCTCATTTTTATCATTGACTGACTGACAGATCAAAATTCTAACCCAGTTCCAAATGACCTAGAGAGTTAAAATTTGGTATGCAGATAGGTAATTACATGAATACAAAGGAAAAAATAAAAAACTGGCAATTATTTAATAATTAAGTTTTTTTTTTTTATTATTTTTATTTTTTATTTTTATAAGAGGCTAACAAGATGACCTCACTCCACCTGATGGTAAGCGGTAGTGAGATCCACATATGAGGTCGACAGGCACAATAGACCATGTTGAGCCTGTCGCACTCACCCTGAAAGCCGTGAAAAAGGAGACCACTGCTGCGGTTAGGTTCTATTATGAACGCTTAACATAAATACCTAATTAGTGCCTAATCACGCCTATATACCGGGGAAGGCAGAGCCCTAAGTATATATTTAGGTATACAAACTTACTTATTTACAATTAAGAGTAGGTACTTATAGTCGGTTCTCATATTTATTACTTAGGGTTATACCCCGTAAACGTAGGAAAATACAGTAACTGATTCAATTGTTTTATATTTATAAAGTCTAGTTGTAGTTTTGAATTCGTCCTTTTCAAAGGACCTACGGCGTTACGATGATATATACTTTTCTACAAAAAGTAATGATATCCAATCAAAAACATAAATGTGAAATGAGAGCCACGTTCAATATTATGATAATTGCCTTGGTTGTTGACTTCAACGACAAAAGAAGTGAGATCTAAATGGGTGCCAAGTTCAATGGTCAACCCAGAAATTTATTTATAAGTAACACTATAACATATCTATCATATCTTCTTATAACATAAGATAATGTATGGTGGTAGCCTATGAAGGTCTGTCTTGGCTAGTTTTCTTTATTTAGTTAGTTAGTAGCCTAGTTAGTTGTCTTGGTTAGTTTGGTATTTGTCGGTATTTATTTTATAATTCCGAAAATTTGGATTGTTGGTAGAAACTAGCGAGCGAACATAATAATACGTTGGTAGGTTTATAGAAACTAGCCAAGACAGACCTTCATAGGCTACCACCATACATTATCTTATGTTATAAGAAGATATGATAGGTATGTTATAGTGTTACTTATAAATAAATTTCAGGGTTGACCATTGAACTTGGCACCCATTTAGATCTCACTTCTTTTGTCGTTGAAGTCAACAACCAAGGCAATTATCATAATATTGAACGTGGCTCTCATTTCACATTTATGTTTTTGATTGGATGTAAATTACGAAATCCCACCAAAAACATTCTGTATAGAAACAAGCCAAGTCTTTCAAATTCAAAATATTTATTGCGTGTTACACGTTATAACATAGTTGTTACAGATAAGGTACAGTCCGTTATGCGACGCCCCGTAGGGCGTAATTGCTCATCTCTAAAAAGTAATCTACACAATATCGTGCCAAGCCTAAGGTTCCTTACTGCGATTTCTTCATTATTATTGTTAGTGTTGTGTGACTTGGCCGTTGAAGGGAACACAAGGGTACAGAACCAGGTGCTCCATAACAATATTAATTATACCAATCTGTCGCCAGAACCGCTACCTATTGACGATGAAAAATAGCCAATTGGACAACGTTGATTGAATAACAACTGAAAAATAAGGCTTGATACTGCATTCACTTCTTTTTGAAGAAGCAGTTAAACAAATTTAATCAAATTTAATATCTTTTGAAAATGCGGCGAAATGGTTCCAGTAGGTAAAGGATGGTACGGCAGTGTTTGCTTCGCTCTCGACTTGGTGGAGGCACTGCCGTGCCCCCAGATTAATAAATTCATAACATACTATTAGTGTATGCTTATGTTTATTGTATTAAAGTACAATTATTCTCAACTACTAAGATAACAACAATCAATAAGAAGTACAATCACCAAAAGAATTCGTTTACGCGTGTAACAAACATATTGTGAATCATATTATTAACAAACGGCAAAATGATGCATTGACTTTGGATGCAAACCGTAACTAGTACACCGTGGTAGTTCTGGCTGTCCCACAGCATGCAAGATATAGTAAACAACATCAAGCATACACACTTGTTCCAGTATGAGCTGTGCTTCAAAACGGTCGTGTCGCCGGCGCATCGCGCAGCCAATCCGCGTTATCGCGGGTTATCTGAGGAACTTTGTCTCTCCCAATATGCGGAGTTACTGCCCGCCTTCACTCACAACAAACTTGCTCTTTATATTCAGTTGTAAAATCAGACTTTTATTGTAGTGCATTTTTGTAATGTCTCTAGACTCGTGCGTCTTAAAACTAACTATAAACGTAAAGAACGGAACAAGTTGAAGGCGTTCTTCATACGAAATGGAATAAATTCAATTTCTGGAATACATTTGTTGCAATGTGTAAGGAGATTGCTGGCTTGTTTTCCTTGAAAGTTACGGCAGTGTACAGAGATTGTTCTTACTCAGATATTGACTCGTAAAAGTTAATATCTAGTTTTTGCACAGACAAGTTTATTGCTGTATCTTATTAAACTAAACGATCTGTTTGTTTTAGTGGTCCTGTATAGTCAGCTAGTAAATGTGTCTTTGAATAATAATATTTGTGTGTCATTAATCATCATAATCATCAGCCCATATACGCCCCCACTGCCGGGGCCCGGTCTACACTAAACTAGAGCGATTCGCCTAATCGCTCTAGTTTAGTGTAGTCAACCACGCTGTCCAAGTGCGGGTTGGTTGACTACACAACCTAAGAATTTCTTTGTAGGTGTTAAGGTTTCCTCACGATGTTTTCCTTCACCGTTATTGCGACATTACTGCCGCAGTGATGGATAGATTTTCAAAAAAATCTTGCTTTAAATAAGATAAATTAAATGTTTACTCCTAATTTTCTGGCCCTTACAAATAAGATCTAATGTTTAATCCCGCGCATGATGACTCAGGTTTATGTAGATAGATCTTGTAGAGTTAGGGAGTTAGAAGCTTGGCTCCACATGACATCTGATAACTATTTTACTGCGGAGTCAGACAGTGCGAGTCGAGTAATGTTCTCGTCTCGGCATCATTTAACACGAAACAGTTCTTGCGGGTATATTTTCGTCCAGAATCACTGCGTTACGCGGCAGGATTACGCATTTCGGATTTTCCTCTCAAGGCATCAATATCAATTTGGGAAATGATATTGCGATATGCAGAATAGGCTCAATCAATATCAATGTATCGGTAGTGTGACGCGCGAAGCCAATATCCCGGTTATTTTTTGTACATTTTAACAGCTTATTGATGGAAGGTGGGTGCGCAAATTGTATGACGGCGTGACGGGCCGCGATTTCGCTTATCCATAAATCATCCTCTTAGCGCGTCTTGGCATCCAGCACGTATTTGTTATTACCCCGGAATTATCCAAAACATTAGGTACGTTGTAAAACGTCTAACGAAGGTATGCCTAATTTATAATCTCACTTTGAGCTATATTATAAACTAGCTGTGCCTGCGACTTCGCAATATTCTGTTGCAACTAAGCTTTAATCTACATATCTACATTCCAAATTAAATAAATAAATAAATATTTCACAACATCACATACATCGATCGATCCCGTTGTAAGTAGCTAGTGGATACACAAATACACTTAAATATATTTCATAACTCACCCAGACACGGAACAAACACCGATGTTCGTCACACAAATATTTGTCCCGAGTGGGAATCGAACCCACGACTCTTGGAACCGTAGGTAGTGAACCTGGGTCACTAACCACTGTTCCACCGAGCCAGTAAAATTTTCAAGTATCTTATTTGAGCGGTTTAGATTTTTCATACAACATCAAGATTACTTTATGAGCTCGTTTTGCTATCATCTAACGCGACGATATTGTTACGATTATCCAGCGGGTAGTGTGCGAAGTGACTTAGCCCCGTACCTACACGTAATGTAGCGTATTTGTATCTGAGTCGAGACGCTTACGTCATAATAAATCCCGAAGTTCCTCCAAGTCACTACGTGTGTTCTCAGAAGTTCGGCGAAGCTAGACTGATATATGGAACCTAACAACGGAGGGTACATAGCATTACGCTTGATTATGATGTCTCGATTTTAATTTAATGTCGATATTTCTTACTGGCTTAATCGTGCATTCGGTAGAGCCCCTGTCTACATAGCTTGAGATCTTGGGTTCCATAGCTGTTAGTAAAAATATATGTGTAAAGGACATCGTACTTTTGTCTGTGTGTAGTTTAACTAAGTAAGTAACTACGTTTGTATATTCCATTGTTGTTTCTGATATTCGTAACACAAGTTCATAAGCTACTTATTTCGGAATAAAATAACTTAGTATATCTCGTAGCTTGGTGATATTGCGAGATATTTATTCCAAGGCTTTTCCTCAGTTTTTGGTTACCAAAATACTCTGTATCTCTTTTTTAAATTAATCATAAAAAACCGGCCAAGTGCGAGTCGGGCTCGCGCACAAAGGGTTCCGTAGCAGCAAATATATTGATCTATCTTATAAGGTTCAGCCATCGTTTTCAGTGTAAGCACAATAACTTAACCAAAATTACAGTTAAATCAACCTATCTCAAAAACTATAAGAGATACTTTGATCAAACCAAAAATCGTTGAAAGAGTTAATTAGCATGCATCACCTCTATTTTTTTTAGAATTTTATTCCCCGTAGTTATAAAAATAGAGGGGGGGGGACATACTTTTTACGACTTTGAGAGCTGATATCTCAAAAACCGTTCACTTTAAGAAAAATGTTTTTTAGAAAACTTTATATCATTTTAAAAGACCTTTCCATTGATACCCCACACGGGTATGTACATCGAAAAAAAAAATTTCATCCCTCAGTTACATGTATGGGGGGCCCCACCCCCAATTCTTTTTTTTACTATTTAGTGTCATATTTTTGTAGCGGTTCATACAACACATATTCCCATCAAATTTCATCACTGTAGTACTTATAGTTTCCGAGTAAATCGGCTGTGACAGACGGACAGACGGACAGACGGACAGACGGACAGACGGACATGACGAAACTATAAGGGTTCCGTTTTTGCCATTTTGGCTACGGAACCCTAAAAAAGACGTGTGGCACTCGGGGACTGCCGCGGTATAGCTATTGCATAGCATCGTCCGATTTCGGAGCAGCTCGTCTCGATTCGTGCGAGTTTCGTAGAGTCGTACAATACGTCTAACCGCACGCACACAAACACCGTGCCGAAGTCTACCGAACTGAAACGACGTTAGACGAGTGGGGAGCGTGAGGTTTTTTTCGTTACGGAATTTCTACATTAGGTCCCCGCGCTCAAGGACCGCGATAAAAGCTATGCAATAGCTTAAAAAATATCTTCACTAAATCACCATGTATGTAGTCAATGCAAGTCCTACGTCATTCTTTGCCTATTTCGTACTTAGGCAAAGTATGACGTTCGACTTGCATTAACGAAAGGAATAACGCGATTAGCATTGTTTGCCAAATCGATATACGATTAGAAGCCCTACATCTTTGAATTTCTTTCCTCAGGTTTGAAAACCTCCACGAGAAATTCATTTATCCGCTCCGCCGCGCGTCGCTGCAATAAAATTTCATTCACAGGGAACTTTATGCGGGCGGGAAGCGCAACAAATAGCAATCGTTATCTTTGAATAAGTTATCTTAGAAGTTTGTTTACCTGCACAACGCGCACTCACTCACAAATTGAATCGGAACACTGAGTTTTGACTGAACATGCAATTATTGCATTATGACTGGCTCTGTGGAGCAGTGGTTAGTGACCCAGGTTCACTACCTCCAAGTAAGAGTCGTGGGTTCGATTCCCACTCGGGACAAATATTTGTGTGACGAACATCGGTGTTTGTTCCGTGTCTGTGTGTTTTTAAATGTATTTAAGTATATTTGTGTATCCACTGTCTTTTCTGATTTCCGTAACACAAGTGCTTAAGCTACTTACCACGGGATCAGATCGATGTATGTGATGTTCGCAATATGCGAGCTATGTTAGTGCCTGTGATAATTCTTAATCCTTACCTAGTTGGGAAGACCTTCATCATCAGCCCATAATAAGTCCCCTGCTGCTGCACGGGCCTACCCTAAACTAGGGCGGTCAGGCTTTAGTCAACCACCCTGGTCAAGCAGGCTGGTCGACTACATAACCTTAGGATTTCTTCAAAGATGTACGTCACGTCCAAAACCAAGCTCTAAGCAAACATACACCTTATTCATAACCTGAGGTTTTTCGTTTATTGTATCCGAAGCGAAGCGCGGGCAGGTCACTAGTCCTTACTAATATTATAAATCCGAAAGTAACTCTGTCTGTCTGTCTGTTACGCTTTCACGCATAGAGTACTGAACCGATTTAAATGAAATTTGGTACAGATATAGTCAAGAGCCTGAGAAAGGACATAGGCTACTTTTTAGCGACTGCGCGTCTCTACGCGGACGAAGTCGCGGGCGGAAAGCTAGTAACTAATACAACTGATACGCAAACAGAAACCACAAATACAAAATATGACATGTACTTGGTAAACCCATCCCCCAACTATTTATCTCTCACTGCAACATCCCATTCACACATGCCGTACTAAATGCGTCAGAAATCAATTAGGGTTCAAATAGTCATTTGTTAATTAGCAGAATGTTGGCCTGATGAGCGACAAACACACGTGTCGGTCCGGATCCGTTTGTAATGAAACGGTTTCCGGCGACCTAGCGCTAATAAAACCGCGATGGCGATTTCCCCGTTTGGCCGACAGAGTTCAATGGCGTAGTGCGTCGATTGATAATGAGTCGAGCGGACGAGCCGGCCTCGGCACGGCTTTGATCGGCCGTGATATTAACACGTCGTTAGATCGTTGGACACTGCTCCTGATTAGATGCGCGGGTCAGTTAAGCGTGGTTGGTTAACCTGGTATAAAGCTAGACTGTAGGGCTACCATGAGTTTAAAACTTACGCACTCGATATCGCCTACGTAAATATGTCTATGAAAAACTTGTACAGCGCCACTGGTGGTTACGCGAAGAACTTAAGGCCGTATGAAAAAAAACAACTCGATAGGTTTTTAACGTACGTAAGTTTTCGATAGCCAACTCATGGTAGGCCCTCTGGTCTGGTGGTGTAGGCTACTTTAAACTCTAAACATGAGTGACTCTGTTGATATGATTTCTGCAGTTCATAGACCCGTATACTAAGATGTTATTTAGCCGACTGAGCAAAGTTGAACCCAGTGGAACGGGGAGAGATGCCAATCGGAGACTTATTCTTTGGATAGGAAAATAGAAATCTCCCAGGTATGTATAAAGAATAACCCAGTGACGACAAGGTACAAAATCTTAGGTGAAGGAGATGAATGTCCTAGGAAAAGGTAGAGTAACAAGGTGTTTGAAATGTTCTTGTATGCAAGTATAATTTTAAAAAAGACGTGTGGCACTCGGGGACTGCCGCGGTATAGCTATTGCATATCAGCTCGTCTCGATTCGTGCGAGTTTCGTAGAGTCGTACAATACGTCTAACCGCACGCACACAAACACCGTGCCGAAGTCTACCGAACTGAAACGACGTTAGATGATTGTGAGGTTTTTTTCGTTACGGAATTTCTTGGTTCGGTCACCGCGCTCAAAGCCCGCGATAAAAGCTATGCAATAGCTTAATATATTTTGTATACGTACGTACATTGTATGACTCGTCGAAAATTTTAAAGAGGTCCCGATATTTCTGCACCCTGCAAGCGCTATGATCACGGGTGAATATCCTTGACACATTCAGTTTTCTAATGCGTGTAACCATGACAGTTTTAATTTATAGTGCAAGTAGTAGCACTCTATGGAATAGGCCTATTCTCAGCAGTGGGCAGCAATGGGCTGAGATGATGATGATGAGTAGGTAGGCACTCTGTTAGCTAGTAGCCGCTAGCTAGTACCGCTCAAGTCACCTCAAGTGGTCTTAAAAACAACAGAACATGCCGCGATCCGTACCGCCGGCGAATGAGCCCGCGCAAGCATTTGCACATTTGCATTTGTCGCGTTTTTTCGCAGTTAATCCATCATTTGTATGCGGGGACACGCGGCGGGGGGGGGGGGGGACCTCGATTCACTCGCCGCAGTTTAATTAAATTTGGAGAGCGGGCACTGTCGCGCGCTTCTAATAGTCTAGCGGGGAACAGAAGGCGCGCCGGTTTGTATCGGTGTGTAACTTTGAACTGTCATGGGTACTGGCTTGATCAGTCATGGCGCTTGCAACAGTGCACACACATCGGGAGCTCATTATAAAACAAAATTCGGTTTTCTGGTATCATTGTAGTTTGGTGTAACTGTGTTGGAAAAATAATGACAAACTCCTTAGTATTCACCCAATATGCATCGGACGGAACTTTTATAAAATTATTCAAATTCTCAACCAATACATTTTTGATTTGTATCAATTTTAGAAATTGTATTGTTGGCGGTGTATCTATACTAATATTATAAAGCTGAAGAGTTTGTTTGTTTGTTTGTTTGAACGCGCTAATCTCAGGAACTACTGCATCGATTTGAAAAAATCTTTTTGCGTTGAATAGACCATTTATCGAGGAAGGCTTTAAGCTATATAACATCACGCTGCGACCAATAGGAGCAAAGATACAGTGGAAAATGTGTAAAAAACGTGTAAAAAACGGGGGAAACGCGAACGAAGTCGCTGGCACAGCTAGTTCATTATATTTATTGTATTTTAGCTATATGCCCGGTTAGAAGATGCTATCTTGCAAGATATCGTACAAGTTTCTTTAATGTAGCATGTTCCATCTATCAACAGATAACTACATACAATTGATCGGTGACAGCTTATGTTTACAAAATATGACAATGTCCTACCATAGAAAGCTCATCTGTGTTCACATTAGCGCCCTGGAAGTAGGCATCGAACCTCCTTGCGGACCTGTCTCCTCGCGTCCTCGCCAGCAAAGCTGACGCAGCATCACAATTAGCCGCCGCTCACTAAATGTTTTTGTGGACTTTTAACGGACCCGGACGCCGGACGCTGCCAGTTGGCGCGTGATCCGGACTCTACCACGATTTGGTTAAGGGAGATACACTATTTGCTACCACTGTGTTATATGCTACTAGCTGTGCCAGCGACTTCGTTCGCGTTTCCCCGTTTTTTACACATTTTCCATTGTATCTTTGCTCCTATTGGTCGCAGCGTGATGTTATATAGCCTAAAGCCTTCCTCGATAAATGGTCTATACAACGCAAAAGATTTTTTCAAATCGAACCAGTAGTTCCTGAGATTAGCGCGTTCAAACAAACAAACAAACAAACAAACAAACAAACAAACAAACAAACAAACAAACAAACAAACAAACAAACAAACTCTTCAGCTTTATAATATTAGTATAGATGTACTTTACTACATACATAGTATAAAGGGAAATCGCTTCCCTTGACTGTCTGTATGTATCCTTCAATCTTTAAAACTACGCAATGAATGTTGATGGGGTTATGGAAGGAAGGTTTTTATGTTTCGGGTCTAATAGGCGAGACGAGTAAAAAAATATAATTAGTCCGTTATTTAGATTATTTAAAAATATTGTACTCGTATTTTTTATTTTGTTTCACAAACAAGAAAATCTATACTAATATTATAAAGCTGAAGAGTTTGTTTGTTTGTTTGTTTGTTTGAACGCGCTAATCTCAGGAACTACTGGTTCGATTTGAAAAAACCTTTTTTTTGTATAGACCATTTATCGAGGAAGGCTTTAGGCTATTTGACATTACGCTGCGACCAATAGGAGCAAAGATACAATGGAAAAACCGGCCAAGTGCGAGTCGGGCTCGCGCACAAAGGGTTCCGTAGCAGCAAATATAATAAAAATCAACCTATCTCAAAAACTATAAGAGATACTTTGATCAAACCAAAAATCGTTGAAAGAGTTAATTAGCATGCATCACCTCTATTTTTTTTAGAATTTTATACCCCGTAGTTATAAAAATAGAGGGGGGGGGACATACTTTTTACGACTTTGAGAGCTGATATCTCAAAAACCGTTCACTTTAAGAAAAATGTTTTTTAGAAAACTTTATATCATTTTAAAAGACCATTCCATTGATACCCCACACGGGTATGTACATCGAAAAAAAAAATTTCATCCCTCAGTTACATGTATGGGGGGCCCCACCCCCAATTCTTTTTTTTACTATTTAGTGTCATATTTTTGTAGCGGTTCATACAACACATATTCCCATCAAATTTCATCACTGTAGTACTTATAGTTTCCGAGTAAATCGGCTGTGACAGACGGACAGACGGACAGACGGACAGACGGACAGACGGACATGACGAAACTATAAGGGTTCCGTTTTTGCCATTTTGGCTACGGAACCCTAAAAATGTGTAAAAAACGGGGAAAACGCGAACGAAGTCGCTGGCACAGCTAGTATGAAGATATAGTGCTTAGAAGTTTCGTATCGTCATACGTGACGTCTCACGTTATGGTACAATTTTTGCCTAACCGCGACGTCACAAGCCCTCACTCCAGAAGTTTGATAAGCTATAATTTAGTAATTTTTCACTCAATTCAAAAACAAATAAAATATGTGTCCCATATTTTTGTTTAAACTAACTTACGGACTAAATAGAATAATAAGATTTTGACCCAGTTGTCACGCCTATTATGAAAGCGAAGCGAAGCGAGGGCGGGTCACTAGTAAGTAATTAAAGAGGGCGGGTCACTAGTAAGTAATTAAATATCAGACATCTTCGATTTCGAAAAAGCGTCGATGGCCGTGTGGTTAGGCTTGCCATTCGAGAGGTCGCTAGTTCAAATCCCGCCACGTACTACTACGTTTTCAACTATGAAATTCATAAGTTGGATTTTCGACGTTTTAACGGTATAGGAAAACATGAAACAAGAAAACCTGCAAACGTAAAAAGAAATTCTAAGTTTGTGTCGTCAGCCAACCCGTACTTGGCCGCGGTTGACTAAGGCCTGATCGCACTAGTTTAAGGCAGGCCCTTGCCCAGCAGTGGGGTGGTATAAATGGGCTGATGTTGATGAAATAAATATCAGACAGCTACATGTACATGTACTTACATTACTTTGATCACGTGGTATGAAGCTGACACACTTATACCGAAATCAAAATCAACAGTGGAATATACAAATGCAATTAAATTGTGAGATAACACACTAAAACACGGAAGTAACACCGATATTCATCACACAGATATTTGTATTTGGGTGGGGATTGCTATCGTGCCAGTCAGACTATTAGTACCCACCTGCTATTCCATTCACATCTGAGACCCATACTCAATTAAACGAAATTTTAGTTAATTTGAAACAAAATTTAATCGTTTATCGTCATCATCAACTTATATGATCTTCTGAAGCTTTACCCATATCTAACGTAGGAAATTAGCCACCCATACCGCAGATACCATAATACTAGGTATAGCATTACCACCCTACGGCTAACTAATTCAGATATCCATATCGCAACGGGCAAAGCTTACCAATTTGGATCATGGCTATATCAGACTACTGGTTATTATAAGCTTAGATCATATGAGCCAATCAATGTTACATGCTAAGTTATTGGATCAGTGGAAAAGTGATTACTGACCCTGGCTGCGGTTCCAAGAGTTGTGGGTCCGATTCTCACCCGGGACAAAAATATATGTGTCTTAAATATATTTAAGTGTATTTGAGTATACCACTGTTGTTTCTGATATCCGTAAAACTAGTGCTTAAATAACTTACTTCGAAATCAGAACAATGTATGTGATGTCGTGTGAGCTATATTTATATTTATGAGTTTTCGACTTGACCATAAATCAGAAAACAGCAGGTGGCTCACTGACCTAATGATTCCTGAAACCCGGCTCAATTACAATCGCTACATCCGCATCATCCATAAAACATCGGGAGCGGAAACACCCGGTGAAAATAAAACCTGTCGGGCGGCATCTCGTCCGTCGAAATCGGTGTCAATTTGAAGCAGGACATCATTACCAGGAACAAACAGCGCGGTGAATCATCGAGGAGGGCAATAATTGTGATTTGTGGCCGATGTCCGAATTACGCGGGTACAGGGCCGGACTGGGAGTTTAGGGGGCCCTGGGCTAATTTTACGAAAGGCATAAGATGGAAATGAAAGAGAGTTTTGAGAGACACTAGCATGATGGACATCGAATTAATAATAGGCGTCATTTTAACGGTCACTTCAAAGTGCTAACAACTGATGCTGAATTGAATGTATTGAAGGCTCTATTGAAGCCATCATCGTAGTCAGTTATAAATAAATAAATAATAAATAAATAAATAAATAAATATCTGGGACATTTCCACTGTTATGAAAAAAAACCGGCTGTACCAATTATGTAAAAAATTGTAAACAAAAAAAAACCGCCTTCAAAAACCCGACTCACTAAAAACAAAAAAAAAACCGCCTTCAAAAACCCGACTCACTAAAAATTACAAAATAATATAATGCGAACATTAATCTGGGTATGAATTTGATATGTTGTTGAAGGCGGTGCCGTTTATATTTCATGCACTTTTCCTCAAAACTTTAATTGGCACCGCCTTCAACAACATATCAAATTCATACCCAGATTAATGTTCGCATTATATTATTTTGTAATTTTTAGTGAGTCGGGTTTTTGAAGGCGGTTTTTTTTTTGTTTACAATTTTTTTTCATCCTTTTTAGTGTTACATTTTTTAGCACCCTATTAGTTCAGCTCACCTATAATTCTACTGATATTATAACTAGTAGTCTTAATATGTATACAGTATTGAAAGAATTATCCTTTTACTCCAAACAATTAAGGAGTTGACCTTCCATCATCAGCTCAACATTATAACATTATGATTACAAGAAGCAATGCCAATATAACTTCAGAAAATATGTGAAACGTGGTACATGTGCCTATAAAATTTAAGGGTTGCCCTCAATTTCTCCTGGATCCCATAATCAGATCCTAGATTGGACCCTATTAGTTCAGCTCACCTATTATTCTAGTGGTATTATAACTAGTAGTATTAATATGTACACAGATTTGAAAGAATTATCCCTTTACTCCCAACTATTAAGGAGTTGACCTTCCATCATCAGCTCAGCATCATAAAATTATGATTGCCAGAAGCAAATGCCAATATAACTTCAGAAAATATGTAAAACGCGGTACATGTGCCTATAAAATTTGAGGGTTGCCCTCGATTTCTTCTGGATCCCATCATCAGATCCTAGACTGGTCAACCTAATAGCTTAGCTCACCTGTAATGCTACTGATATTATAACTAGTAGTCTTAATTTGTATACAGTATTGAAATAATTATTCTTTTACTCATAACGATTAAGGAGTTGACCTTCCATCATCAGCTCAGCATCATAAGATTATGATAGCCAGAAGCAAATGCCAATATGACTTCAGATAATATGCAAAACGCGGTACATGTCCCTATAAAATTTGAAGGTTGCCCTCGATTTCTCCTGGATCCCATCATCAGATCCGAGACTGGTGAAAATGGGACCACCTCGGAAGTGAACTCTATCCAACCAAAAAAAAATTTTTGAAATCCGTCTATAATTGACGAAAATATCGGTGAACATACATAAAAAAAAAAAAAAATATTATACATACAGACGAATTGAGAACCTCCTCCTTTTTTTGAAGTCGGTTAAAAATTACAAAATAATATAATATGAACATTTATAATCATCTGGGTATGAATTTTATATGTTGTTGAAGGCGGTTAGAGACAGCAGACGGACGGCGGAGGCTTAGTAATAGGGTCCCGTTTTTACCTTCCAGGTACGGAACCCCTGTAGATCCGTCCCTGGCGTAGGTGTGCCTCGTTAGGAGCGCGATGTTTCGATATTCCGAAGAGGTCCGCTTCGATTGGCCGACGTGCTCTGCAGCTGCGACTCTCTGTAACAATCGATGCTGGCGTTAATTTGGTAGGTGGGAGTCGAGACTTTGAATATATTATGTAGAAGGAGATATTTTATAATCTTCTTCTTATAAATAAAAATGAATTGCTGTTCGTTAGTCTGACTAAAACTAGAGAACGCCCGGACCGATTTAGGTAATTTTGGTTTTAAAATGTTCGTGATAGTCCAGGGAAGGTTTGTAGTATTGGCGGTATGAAATTCGCCGGGACCACTAGTAAGAAATATTTTTTTAATGTTAACTGCGCAAAAAGGTGAAGAAATCATAATCAGAGAATAAAGTACAGAGATTTAGTTCCTCTTTTCTGCCACTTGTCATTAAGGCATGGAATGCCATTCCAGCTCATGTTTTCCCTCCCTCCTATGGTCCTGGGCTTTTCAGGCGGGGCGTGAAACGGTATAGTCGTGGCTGGGTCACAATTGCAACACGACGCATGAAGATTGAAGGAGTGAACCGAGAGGCAACGTAGCGTTTCAAGGCAGAAAATAAATCAAAAAAACATCTAACTAGCAAAACGTAAATTTAATTTTTTACAACAATAATGACAACAATGACAACACGTAAAGCAGCGCTTTTTAGGGTTCCGTAGCCAAAATGGCAAAAACGGAACCCTTATAGTTTCGTCATGTCCGTCTGTCCGTCTGTCCGTCTGTCCGTCTGTCCGTCTGTCACAGCCGATTTACTCGGAAACTATAAGTACTACAGTGATGAAATTCGATGGGAATATGTGTTGTATGAACCGCTACAAAAATATGACACTAAATAGTAAAAAAAAGAATTGGGGGTGGGGCCCCCCATACATGTAACTGAGGGATGAAATTTTTTTTTCGATGTACATACCCGTGTGGGGTATCAATGGAAAGGTCTTTTAAAATGATATAAAGTTTTCTAAAAAACATTTTTCTTAAAGTGAACGGTTTTTGAGATATCAGCTCTCAAAGTCGTAAAAAGTATGTCCCCCCCCCTCTATTTTTATAACTACGGGGTATAAAATTCTAAAAAAAATAGAGGTGATGCATGCTAATTAACTCTTTCAACGATTTTTGGTTTGATCAAAGTATCTCTTATAGTTTTTGAGATAGGTTGATTTTTATTATATTTGCTGCTACGGAACCCTTTGTGCGCGAGCCCGACTCGCACTTGGCCGGTTTTCTCTTTTCAAAGTTTTTGGTGAACTCTAATAAGGTCGTACACCAAAAAGTACAATTACGAAATATTAAATATAAATAATTTTATTAAATATAAAACTTAAACTAATTGAAAAAGGTGATGGTGGGACGCCACATCACCCCCCTCCAGAGACCGTGTTACGGGCGATAATAATCAGGAAATCGAACTTGTCGACCCGAACGTGTCGTTATCCCACCCCTATTACTATGTGAGATGTTCCCATCACCATTCACATTTGTGAGTGTAGTGTCGGGTGATGTTGTCGATGGTATAGGGGTGAAGTAATGTTGTGGTGGGGGAATGGTGTTAACTGTAGTGTCAGATAGTATGTAGGCTGGTTTCAACCGGTCTACGGATACTGTGACCTCCTTACCTCGCACCAGTAATTTGAAAACTTTATCACCTCTTTGCACAACTTGATGAGGCCCTGTGTATGCTGGCCTAAATGACTTGCTGGAGCTGTCATCCCTCAAAAAAACGTGGGTGGCCGTTGGCAAATCTTTGAACACAAAAACTGGGCGGTTGGCATGGTGACGAGATCCTGGCGATGGCAGAAGGCTTTGAACGTGTTTCTTAAGACGTTCTGTATATAAAGTCACGTCTTCTGTACCATCGATTTGTGGAACAAAGAAATCACCCGGCAACCTGAGAGTCTCGCCATACACCATCTCTGCAGGTGAGGCTTGTATGTCCTCTTTGAAAGCGGCTCTAATGCCTAATAGGACTAGTGGAAGGATTTCAAGCCAGTTGCTGCTCGCATGGCAAGTGATGGCTGCTTTCAGTTGTCTATGAAACCGTTCTACCAGTCCGTTACACGCCGGGTGGTATGCCGTAGTGCGTCTGTGCTGAAAACCGGCAATTTGAGCTAAGTGCCCAAATAGTGCCGACTCAAACTGGGCGCCGCGATCGGTCACGATGTCAGTTGGACATCCAAATCGTGCGATCCACCCTTGCAATAGAGCCTTAGCTACTGTCTCGGCCGTGATATCCCTGAGTGGTATTGCCTCTGGCCATCTGGAAAAGCGATCAACGGCTGTGAGACAGTACCTAAACTCTTGGGCTGGTGGCAAGGGACCGACGATGTCTATGTGGATGTTCATAAACCGGTGTCGTGGTAGCTTGAAACTACTCAGCGGTGAGGATACATGGCGAGTTACCTTCGCACCTTGGCAAGCAAGGCAAGTTCGAGCCCACTCTCGACAATCCTTCCTCATACTTGGCCATACGTACCTCTCTGCAACAAGTTTCGCAGTGGCATTAGCACCAGGGTGGCTAAGGGAGTGCAGGCTGTCAAACACTTGGCGCCGCATGGCGTCCGTCACGTAAGGTCTGGGTACGCCACCGCTCTCGTCGCAGTATAGTTCGGCTTGAGTCCCAGGTAGTTTTACCTTTTGGAGGCGCAAGGAAGTGTCACCACACAACAGCCGACTCAATTCAGGGTCGGAAAGCTGTGCATTGGCGAGGGCAGTCATGTCGATAGGCTGTGAAATTGTTTCGACGCGAGACAGAGTATCAGCCACCACATTGTCCTTCCCTGAAATGTGTCGAATGTCTGTGGTGAACTGGGCGATGAAGTCGAGGTGCCGAAACTGTCTGGGCGAGCAGTTCTCCTTACGAGAATGGAATGCAAAGACAATTGGCTTGTGATCGGTGTAAATTGTGAAATTTCGAGCTTCGATCATGTGCCGGAAATATTTAATTGCCTCGTAAATGGCTAAGAGCTCCCTGTCATACGGTGAGTACTTCCGTTGCGACGGCATGAGCTTTCGCGAGAAGAAAGCTAGAGGCTGTCATTCACCGTCTTTCAGCTGCTGCAAAGCCGCACCTATCGCCGTATCCGATGCATCGGTGACCAAAGCCAGCTTTGAGTGGCAGTCAGGGTGAGCCAGGAGAGCTGCTCTGCAAAGGCTGTCTTTGCAGGAGTTGAAAGCATTGTGTTCCTCTGCTGTGAATGTTATAGGATGTGAACCTTTAACGGAGTCAGTTAGAAGAGCGTTCAGCGGAGCTTGAAACTGCGCGGCACAAGGGATGAACCTCCGATAAAAGTTCAACATCCCTAAAAATCGCCGCAACTCCCTAACCGTTTTGGGGACTGGGAAGTCCTGGATAGCCTGGACCTTGGCTAGTAAAGGCTTAGAACCGGCCTCTGAGATCTGGTAGCCTAAAAACTTGACCGAAGATGCCCCGAAAACGCACTTGGACGTGTTAATGACCATGCCATATTCCTTCAGCCTGATGAACAGCTGGCGAAGGTGGTCCGCATGGCTGGACTCATCAGGCGAATAAACTAAAAAATCGTCTAAATAAGGGAAGCAAAAGTCCAACCCTCTTACCATGCTGTCAACGAAGCGTTGGAACGTTTGGGCCGCGTTACGAAGTCCGAACGTCATGAACGGAAATTCGTACAGGCCAAACGGGGTTGTGATTGCAGTCTTCGGAATATCTTCGGAATTTACCGGAATCTGGTTATAAGCCTTTACCAGATCGATGGTAGAGAAGACCCGACACCCAGATATGCTGTGAGCGAAGTCCTGGATGTGCCGGATGGGATACCTGTCGGGCACTGTTCGCGCGTTGAGCATGCGGTAGTCCCCACAGGGGCGCCAACCGTTGTCACCTTTGGGCGCGAGATGAAGTGGTGATGACCAGGGCGACTGCGAAGGCCTGGCTGTGCCGCTTTTCAGCATTCCTGCGAACTCATCCCTAGCGATTTTAAGTTTATCTGGCGCTAGTCGCCGAGGTGTACTTGAGATAGGAGGTCCAGGTGTGGTTTTGATGTGGTGTACTGTGTTGTGTACCGTAACCCTAGGAAGACCGTATGGGCGTGTAATTTCTGGAAAATCCCGAAGAATGTCATGGTAGCATGATACACCAGTGACCACTTTGACTGACGAAATATTGCACGGACTGTTGGCGGACGAAGCCGGGGAGGTGAGACTAGTCGTATTGTCTATTAATTGCTTATTTCGACAATCTACAATTAAATTATAGTGCGCTAAAAAATCTACACCGATAATTGCCTTCGTCACATCCGCAACAATAAATCGCCAAGCAAAGTCGCGGCGCAAGCCCAAGTTCAGAGCGAGTTGTACGTAGCCGTAAGTGAGGATTTTGCTACCGTTCGCTGCGCATAACTCGTAGGTGGTTTTCTGGCGTCGTTCCTGGAGTGCTGATCGTGGGAAGACACAGACGTCGCTTCCAGTATCGACGAGGAATTGCGTCTTAGTACCACGGTCAGTGACGAACAAGCGACCGGAACCCGGGCAATCGGCGGTCGCCATTACCGACTGCCTGCTGCGTTTCCCGACCTATAGTCGCACGGCTTTACGCATTTGTTGGCCTGGTCCCCAAACTTGTGATGGTACCAGCAAGTGGGAAACTTCCTGTAGCTGGATTGGGACCGTGTCGAGCTGGAACGACCTCGTTGGTCATTGCTGGAGCGCTGGCGTGGACGTGACTTCCGGTTCAGTTCCGCTGTCAGGTTTTGGACCTGCTTGGTCAGTGAAGCTACTTGCTGCACCAAAATGTCCATGGAGCTAGCTGGCAGCGGATTGGAGGTGGAGGCTACTTGAGGCGTCGTAGTTACGATGTCGTGGATTCGGTCCGCCAGATCTGCCAGGTCTTCTAACGATGCCGTCTGCGAAGCGATGATGGTCTGCGTACCACTGGCGTTGCTCATCGGTTAATTTATGTGCACTTCAGGGGTCACCAATATAGTCGTGGCTGGGTCACAATTGCAACACGACGCATGAAGATTGAAGGAGTGAACCGAGAGGCAACGTAGCGTTTCAAGGCAGAAAATAAATCAAAAAAACATCTAACTAGCAAAACGTAAATTTAATTTTTTACAACAATAATGACAACAATGACAACACGTAAAGCAGCGCTTTTTCTCTTTTCAAAGTTTTTGGTGAACTCTAATAAGGTCGTACACCAAAAAGTACAATTACGAAATCTACACTAATATTATAAAGAGGAAATATTTGTATTTTTGTATGTTTGTAATGAATAAACTCAAAAACTACTGGACCGATTGCAATAATTTTTACACCATTAGAAAGCTGCATTATTCAGAAGTAACATAGGCTATATTTTATCCCGGTACGGGAAGTAGTTCCCTCGGGACGCGGGTGAAACTGCGTGAAACAGCTAGTATTAAATATAAATAATTTTATTAAATATAAAACTTAAACTAATTGAAAAAGGTGATGGTGGGACGCCACAACGGCATTTAAGCAGGCCTTCAGGGTGAGTGCGACAGCCGCAATATGGTCTATTGTGCTTGTCGACCTAATATTTGGATCTCACAACCGCTTAACATCAGATGGAGTGAGGTCATCTAGTTAGTGAATTATAAAAAAAATTGCTTGAATACCATATGAAGCTTGATAAATATGAAATTTGTCAATTTTTCTAATTTATTATTGTACAGAACAATTTCCGACGATAAATGATTTAAAAAAATTAAAACAAGGCCGCCTCTAAATTTTTTTTATAATTTTTTGAAGTCTGTTCATAAATTGATAGATTTGACCAGCAAATCAGATAAAAAGCTAACGACGAAACACTAACCTAGTTATCGATGATCAGAATCGCCAACAATAGCCGGCTAGCTATAACACGGCTCCCTCGTACTCGTCACCAGCGGGTTTGTTTGAGCGCTGATTGTCCGCGGTCTGTGACGAGCGGCGCTCCCATATTGTGCCCGATAATGAATCAGTGCTGCTCTCCCAATCAGATGGGAAGTGTTGTCATTAGGGTTGCCAACTTTTTTTAGCAGAAATAAAGTATTTCTGATTTTAAAGGAGGTAAATAAAGAGTATACACTTTTAAAAAAGAGTATCATTTATTTTTATCTTTTATTACAGACGTGCACTAAACATTTTGTAAAAAAGAGTATTTTAGCGTACTCTATTAGTGTTATAGATTATAGAGTACGACCACATGAAATAGAGTACAATACTCTATTTTAGAGTACGGTTGGCAACCCTAGTTGTCATGGATTCGGCGCTACGAGAATTAGGCTAAGACTACACTAAATCGGAGATGTGTGCAATGCGAGAAAAAAAGCGTCGATAGCCGAGTGGTTAAGGTCGTTGCTTGCCATGCGAGAGGTCGCCAGTTCAAACCCCGCCAGGTACCAGAGTGTTTTTCAAATTTGAAATTCATATGTACCATCATTCGACGCTTTAACGGTGAAGGAAAACATCGTGAGGAAACCAGCACACCTGAGAGATTTCTCAACGGTGTGTGAAGCCATGTCAGAGGCCTACGGGCGGTTTAAACACTGACACCAGGTTGTTTGTTCATCAACCATACGATAAGAAGAAGAATGCGAGATATGTTAAGCTATTGCATAGGTTTTATCGCGGGCTTTGAGCGCGGCGACCAAACCAAGAAAATCTGTAACGAAAAAAACCTCACAATCGTTTAACGTCGTTTCAGTTCGGTAGACTTCGGCACGGTGTATGTGTGCATGCGGTTAGACGTATTGTACGACTCTACGAAACTCGCACGAATCGAGACGAGCTGCTCCGAAATCGGACGATGCTATGCAATAGCTATACCGCGGCAGTCCCCGAGTGCCACACGTCTTTTTTTTCAACTCAGGGGAGACTTGTAGGAGCAAGGCGGAGGTGTGTCTCTCCACTCCACGACCCCACTGCGTCGTCCGCGCACAGCTCACATCTCCGCTTTCACCGTGCCATACAAATATTAAGCGTTAATACATGGCACCGCGCGCCGCCGCCGTTGGCGGATGAGCGGATCTCGGGTTGCATTGGCTTCTATTGAATCCGTTGATTCCATATACGAAAATGTCTCGACCACCCGAGGGCCTACCATGAGTTGGCTATCGAAAACTTACTTACGTTAAAAACCTATCGAGTTGTTTTTTTCATACGGCTGATTTTAGTTCTTCGCGTAACCACCAGTGGCGCTGTACAAGTTTTTCATAGACATATTTACGTAGGCGATATCGAGTGCGTGAGTTTTAAACTCATGGTAGCCTCACCGGTCGACGTCGTGTGTTCGGAATGAAAACGGTATTGTTAGAAGCTAATGCAACTTGAGAATCGCTTGGCCATTAACCGCGGCGGTGCGCGGTGCCGTGTGTTAATCGCCATACACAGCACAGCACAGTGATCTCCACTGAAGTTGAGTGGTGATATGTGTCAATAATTCTATTGGTTGATTAAAACATATCTCTGCTTGCTTCCCTTTCGCTTTGGTGGAGTCCCGGCCTTAGTGGTTAGAGTGATCTGGCTGTATAGTCGCTCAAAACAGATTTAAGTCACCTTTTTTTTTTCCTAACTGACTAACGATGATGGCTTGGAGGAGCCTTGTCATCATCACCGGGCTTGCGGGGGAGCGGATGGCTCTCACCCCTAATTGTAATACTAGCTGTGCCAGCGACTTCGTTCGCGTTTTCCCCCGTTTTTTACACAGTTTCCATTGCATCTTTGCTCCTATTTGTCGCAGCGTGATGTTATATAGCCTAAAGCCTTCCTCGATAAATGGTCTATATAACGCAAAAAGATTTTTTCAAATCTAACCAGTAGTTCCTGAGATTAGCGCGTTCAAACAAACAAACAAACTCTTCAGCTTTATAATATTAGTATAGATTTGCTATTATTTTTGCACACGCAAAATTTTGAAGAAGTTGTCTCCCGTGACTACGAAATCTAATGAGTAAGTTTTTTTTATTTTTTATTTTATTTATTAATACACACGACAGATTACAATCAATATAAAAAAAAACATTAATGATACAGGCAATATTGATCTAGATCATAATCCAGATAAATGTGTATGCATAAAATTGTACAAAAGAAATTAATACTAAGTAATTTAACAATTCAAAAAACAAAAAAAACAACAACACTTAGCATATATGCCGGCCAGTCCCAGAGCTGGGTCCGACGGGAGCGGGATGGAGGACACTAGTCTTGTAAAACTGAGTTACCTTAATTGCTAATTTAGTTTAAAACAAGCTATCAATTGGTTTACGGCGCTTCAAGCGTACCTCCAAACGATCCCTCGCTTAATGTTATTCAAATGCTGCAAACTTGAGCTAGTAAAAAATCCTCCACCAAATCCGAAAGCTCATCGATTGATGAATACCAAACGGTGGAGCGGCAACAAAAAACAATATGAATAAGCAGATTGGAACGAATGGCCCATAAATAGTAATCAGAGAGCAGGGAGCGTTCGGGCCTGAGTCGACGAATATTAACGAAGCAAACATACGCAATCAGGAGCTGATAAGGGTCCCGAGCGGGTCTGGCTGACACAAGCATCGGTACACACTGATACGTGTTATCTGTATTTCAGATTTTTTTTATTGTCAGACATGAGTTTTTGAGTGTCGATATACGCAAATACTTTTTTGGGCGGGGCGTGGAACGGCATCTTAACAGACCTTCAGGGCGAGAGGCTCAATAGGGTCTATTGTGTCAACCTCATACGTAAGGCCCACATCTTACGGCTGCTTGCCATCAGGTGGAATGAGGTCATCCGAAACGGCCTTTATAAAAATAAATCCGATTGCGGACGCAACAAAAATAGTGAAGTACATGGTGTGCCAAAACTTTGGAAAAAAATTGGTTGTTTGTAAAGTAGGTTTACGATCGAGATGTTTACGTGATAACGTCTTATTAAGAGAAAATCTCCATTCGTTTGTATGCCGCTTGAGTGAGAGAGACGGAAGATCGGTCCACTCACTCGAACGCTATGCCAGCCTCCGTTCGTGAGGATTCCGCGTGACAAGTTTCACGGAATGACTGGCAGCGCTCGAGATGAGACGGGAGATCGGTCCGTCTCTCTCTCGTTATACCTGCGATCGCGCTCGTGAGGTTTTGGTGTGACACAAGTCTCTGAACATGTCACCCGACAAAACGATTTTAAAGACGTTATCACGTCAAAAACAAGTTTAATAACTAAGAACAGTCAATATCTAGTTGTTTATTAATTTAAGTCGTGCCTTATTTATTATGATAACTACTATTATTTTTCAAACATTCTTTTCTGTTACACGAAACTTACCTTGAAGTATAAAATAATAATCGTCAAAAAGATGTCGGTTGACGTCACACGATTATATCGTCCAAATATTCACGCTTTGCCTTCATAATCATTAATATTAAGTACTTATTCCGGAAGAAGACGAAAAGAAATGTTGGTCTAACAGACTCGATTAATTCCAATCAGAGGCACAATAAGGGAGCGTGCGACTCGACGGAAATTAGCGAGCAAACACAGGGCACAGGACTAGTGCGGGCAATCAAGAGGTGCTGAGACGATGTTTGCCGAAAATAGCAGTATTTTTTTTTCTCAATAGATCAAGATGTACATACATTTTTAGGGTTTCGTACGTAAAAGGTTAAAAACGGAATCCTATTACTAATCCTCCGCCGTCTGTCTGTCTGTCTCCAAGCTGTATCACATAAAGCTGAAATTTTCACAAATGATGTATTTCCGTTGGCCCTATAATAACAAATACTAAAAATGTATATTTTCAAGATATTCATAATTTGTTTTTTAAGTTTTCTATCAGATAGTTCATAGAATCAGCAACAATAACAACCAAAGATAAGTTTAAAAATCAATAATGATAATGCAAAAGACTAGTCATAGAAGATAAAAGTTCACCAAATATTTTAAGTGTCTTTCAACATAGAATGTTTATCCAGCATCTTTGCAGGCGCACGCATAAAAATACCCTCCAAGAGTAAGGCATCGATTTATTATTTTATACGTTTGGCGGAGTGCTGACAACAATGCGAGGTTTTTTGAGAGCGTTTTAGTGCTGCCTCAGAGCGGCATGAATAAGGCACGGGCCCGGCTGGTTAATGAGGACCGTCAGGATTCAGCCGGTAAATAAGTAAAGCCGCCACAGCGCGGCGCGCGGCGGCGAGGAGACTACGAAAGGCTACGACAGATGCCGTAGCGCGTTTGAATTTTTGAAGTGAAACTTCTTTACGGGCTTGGCTTGGGGAGTGAGCTGACGAACACGTGGCGTAGGCGTTACGAAAAGTGTGATCAGGCGGCTTAGACAAAGTAACAAGATCGAAACGATAACGAAGTTCGAAAAGAACAAAATGTATGGGATTGACACTAGACGCGATAAATCACGTGGTCAATCCCATACATTTTGTTCTTTTCGAACTACCTTATCATTTCTTTGTCCAAGCCCCCTGCAGCGGTACCATGAGTTAGCCATCGAAAACTTACGTATGTTAAAAACCTATCGAATTGTTTATTCATACTACCGATTTTAGTTCTTAGCGTTACCGCTATGGGCGCTGTACAAGTTTTACATTTTGTCACTTTTAAACTCATGATAGCGTTACAGGTAGAGCGAAAGAAGTTTCACTTTGGTCGTGCGGTCATAAGCACACTCACTTCGTTTTGATTAATCTGTTGTAGTATCCGCACATGTATTAATCGAACATTTTGTTTCAAAAGCCGCATTCAATACAACGCATTGTTTTGCATATTCATATTATTCAAGTTCTTTTTCTTACGAGTTCCGCCGTGGTCGTATATAAATTGAAGTCCCTGACTGCCTTATCATGGAACCACTAAAACAAAAAAAGAATTATAAACATCGGTTCACGGTAACGAAGTTATCCGCGAAAAAACATAAAAAACGGTAAAATTGAGAAACCTCCTTTTTTGAAGTCGGTTAATAAGTATTTAAAGACGATTGAAACGCGTTACTGCTGTCATTATTAACTGTGGTTCATTCATGGAGATACCTGGGGATTGAGACGCTACATAAAAGTTCCTCGGCGGAGTAACGAACTCAAACACAGTCATGTGATCGACGACGAGGAACACAAAGAGAAATGCTTAATTATATACAAGTACCTACTGAGCTTATTCGATCTTACGGCGAAGGAAAACATCGTGAGGAAACCTGCACACCTGCGGAGAAATTTTGAGTTAGGTAGTCGACCAACCCGCACTTGGCCAGCGTGGTAGACTAAGACCTGTAGCGGTACCATGAGTTAGCTATCGAAAACTTACGTACGTTAAAAACCTATTGAATTGTTTTTTCATACTAAGAATTTTACCTCTTAGCGTAACCGCTAGGGGTGCTGTACAAGTTTTTCATAGACATACACCGTGAAATTTTAGTGGTTGTTTTCCCGTGGCAGAATGATTTGCCTTTAGTAATACTATCGAATCATGCAAATATTCCTCGAAAAAAAAAATTTTTTTTTTCTAATTTTCAAATTAATAATTTTCCAACTCGAAAACGAGAGAAGCTATCGTTCTTTTATAAGATGTGACGTAATCAGGTACTGCTTGACGCATGAAACGCAGTTTAAAAATTTTCACTGGACCTAGTAAAGTAAAATGCTTTCGCTAAACCTTAAAAGCTGACTTTGCTGAATGCAGTTTGTGATTGCATGCCTGGGATTAGGTTTAGTCTTTTTCACGTCATATTTTCGGAAAATATTATGTTTGACTAGTGATCCCGGCGAGCTTCATACCACCAATATTATTTTTTCTGGTTAAGAATAAAATTAACGGATTTATTGAATTTACTCATAATATGTGTACTATTATACATATACACAGTGACGTGTGTCTTGCAACCATGGACTATCACGAATATTTCAAGACAAAAAGTTCCCTAATCGGTTCAGCCGTTCTCGAGTTTTAGTGTGACTAACGAACAGCAATTTATTTTTCTATACATAGATTTATACGACCGAATAGCTAAAAAGATAATTTAATATTAATAGACAATTTTGTTCAAATCAAGGCTCTATTATTTTATTGTCTTAAGTATTCAACTGTTAGGATCAAGAATTACTTATTTCGTTATATTATTTCCACCTTTAAAGAGGCTATCAGGGTGGGTTGTACAAAGCCGATTGCTATAGATGTATCCAAACTTACATTACGACATCTATTCATCTACATTATAATCCAATCAAAAACATAAATGTGAAATGAGAGCCAAGTTCAATATTATGACAATTGCCTTGGTTGTTGACTTCAACGACAAAAGAAGTGAGATCTAAATGGGTGCCAAGTTCAATGGTCAACCCTAAAATTTATTAATATGTAACACTATAACATACCTATCATATCTTCTTATAACATAAGATAATGTATGGTGGTAGCCTTTGAAGGTCTGTCTTGGCTAGTTTCTATAAACCTACCAACGTATTATTATGTTCGCTCGCCAGTTTCTACCAACAATCCAAATTTTCGAAATTCAAAAAGGAAAACTAGCCAAGACAGACCTTCATAGGCTACCACCATACATTATCTTATGTTATAAGAAGATATGATAGGTATGTTATAGTGTTACATATAAATAAATTTTAGGGTTGACCATTGAACTTGGCACCCATTTAGATCTCACTTCTTTTGTCGTTGAAGTCAACAACCAAGGCAATTGTCATAATATTGAACTTGGCTCTCATTTCACATTTATGTTTTTGATTGGATATCATTACTTTTTGTAGAAAAGTATATATCATCGTAACGCCGTGGGTCCTTTGAAAAGGACAAATTCAAAACTAAAACTAGACTTTATAAATATAAAACAATTGAATCAGTTACTGTATTTTCCTACGTTTACGGGGTATAACCCTAAGTAATAAATATAAAAACCGACTATAAGTACCTACTCTTAATTGTAAATAAGTAAGTATACCTAAATATATACTTAGTGCTCTGCCTTCCCCGGTATATAGGCGTGATTAGGCACTAATTAGGTGAATGAAATGAAATGAAATGAAATAAAATCCGGTTTGGAGTCGACCGGTTGCTGTTACCACCATACAGTTGCGTAAAACCCGCCAAGTGACTCTGACCTATCTCGGTCAGGTCGCGTTCCGGGATCAGCAATGTACGAACCGGAGCCAGGGGGGACCATTGCTGCGGCAAGCGCCGGACCAGTGGAGTCTTAGCGGCGGTATTGTGCGGGCGGAGCGGGTCAGCCCGCCCGCCAGGGAAAGCCGTAGAAACGGTAGTGCCTTCCGTTCGGCGGATTGGCCAACTCCGACCCGCACAGCTCAATACCAATGCGAGACTCCACGCCTTGTCTCGTTGTTGCCGCAGCAGTGGTCTGGTCTCCTCTTTCACGTCCCCATTTCCCTCTCATATCGATGTTCCGGGAGGGAGGGGTGAAACAGCTTTCAGGGTGAGTGCGACAGGCTCAATATGGTATATTGTGCCTGTCGACCTCATATTTGGATCTCACTACCGCTTACCATCAGGTGGAGTGAGGTCATCTTGTTAGCTCATTATAAAAAAAAAAAAAGTTGCCAGTTTTTTATTTTTTCCTTTGTATTCATGTAATTACCTATCTGCATACCAAATTTCATCTCTCTAGGTCATTTGGAACTGGGTTAGAATTTTGATCTGTCAGTCAGTCAATGATAAAAATGAGGATTTTTGGACATTAATATCTAAATAACTGTTTGAGATAAGCTTATGAAATTTAGAACACATATTTATCTCGCAAGTCACAATATATGAGCCAAATTCGATACGTTTATGTGAAATAGTTTTTGATTTATGAGGGGTTCAAAAGTGGTTCCAAATGGTTCGTGTAATATTACACACGGTGCGGCTCGCCAGTTCTGTTTCTTGAACTTGGCTTGACACGCTACCGCGTGTCTAGATCATAATAAAATCTTATCTTATGAAAAAAGGTTATTACAATGTAGAAGACTACCTGAATGACAAAATCTATGGACATAATGATGACAGGACAGATGCTCGCTGGGACATCCAAGAATATACAAATAAATAAATAATACAAATACTTATTATTTATTTATGATTAATTGACTTGTCGTGCCAAAGTACTGGAAGAATAAATTAGTTCGTGTTTCATATAGTTTAGTTAAAGTTATACTATAAAGTTATACAGTAATACGCGCGTTTTTCCTAGTCTATGCGGTTACCATTGTGGCGCTCGCGGGCACGTAACGCGCTTGCCACGGGAGCTGCTGCGGCCCGTGTGGGGCCACTAACAACGCGGGCACAGGTTTCAAAGATCTAGAAAGACGTGGAAATTGTAGACTACTGCGATCGTATGTAAATCTTGTCAATCACATCCTTATGTGATCGATAAAGATAGCTCAGTACTATTAGGAATCACTACCCTGAACACGTATATACGATAGTATTAGTGTATAAGATGACTACTTAAAGTAAATGGAAGGGATTCCACAATGGACAGTGTTTAACTCAACTCCCAGTGTTGGCGTAGACCTGGAGCAGTAGACATGCGACAAACAAATACAGCAGCTTACTCCTTGTGGTGCAGGCCTCTGTATACAATCGTACGATACGTTGTCTACAGTTTTTTTCTCTTGTTTATGTATTTACATTTGTTTTTAATTGTAATATATTTAGATTGTCTATTTTTATTTGCGCGAGCACTACACATTTGAGTGAGTTGGTCACGGTTAAGACCACGAGCGCTGTCAAGAGCTCGAAACGTCGGATCTCTAAATAATGTTTAGAATACCAATACACGTGAGTTTAATCCGTAAAATTAGTTTTATTTCAAATGTAATATATTTATATATTTTGTTACTTTGAAAAATGTATGAAAATTTGGAATATGGTTTTCGCACTATATTGCGTTCAATTATTTTAATTCTGCATTCAAGTACTTAGTCAAGATTCTCGATTCAACTGAAAAAGAGTTTTGACAGACATACGGACAAAAAGTTGTCCTTAAGGGTTCCGTCATATTAAATTAAGTGTTTTTTCGTTTTAAGTTAAGAACTGCGAAGGGTTTTTATAAGAAAGCCTTCCCGCTATTATCGTGGCCGCACCGCGGTCGCTGCAACCGCCATACATAATTGACTAAATAGCGGCCATTTTGAATAGCTAACTGCGCAACTTTTTAACTTCGCCTAACTACTGAATATTTGCGCGAAACTTCGCCGCATTTAAATCTCCGTCGAGATTGCGCTTCACTATTTTAAATATTTCGCCGCTAGAAAAAGTTGCTTCTAATAATTATGTGGCGACTTGGTGCAGGAATCGGAAAATGGATTTCAACATCCAACAATACGAGTTTAAATCTTGTTCTTAGCGTGGATTTCCGCTAAGTTTAAGCTGTAATAGCACGAACATTTATGTTAAGGCTGGTGCACAAATTCTATTATTCTACCACTCTACCGGTTTAATACCGAAGAATTAAACGCTTGTTACATAAACTTTTAAGCACTGACTTTACGATCAAAATGTTTATGTTTTGGTCGCACTCAAAATGACTTTAATGAATCTTAATCAAATATTGTAGTAAATATAAAGTTATAAACCATAACACTTTTTTACATGAATTTTTATGAACATTCAGAAGTCTATCCGCCAACATTTTACAATTTCTTTTTATCAATTGTTTAAAACTGTTAGAAAGTACAGCAAATTAAAGATAAGGCAATCCAAATGTTAAAGTTTAATGAATAAATACAAACGTATGTTTGTAAAACACTATATTCTTTCTCTCAGCTTCATCCCTTTTGCATAGGTACAGTTACAGCATAAAAGTGAGATTTTTTATTCCAATGGGCCTGAAAAATATTCAGCGCAGTACAAAGTAGTAATGAAATTGAAAGCAGGTTGCTAATCCAGGCGAGCATTAGCCGATTGCCGGAGGGGACTCTTTGTCTCAGGGAAGTGTATTAGCGACTGACCCTTAAAACTTTTTATACTATTGCGCTTAGGTCTCAGTCTGTAATTAATTTGCAGCCAGTATTGCAATGGCTAGGTGATACATATTGTGTTAGAATCTGCTAGTGGTGAGAGCCATGTGCTCCCCGCAAGTCCGGTGATGATAACGAGGCTACTCCAAGCCATCATCGTGTGTCAGTTAGGAAAAAAACATGTGTTAGAATCGAAATTCTTTATAACATAAGGCGTGAGAGCTATCTGCTCCCCGAATATTCGATGACGATGACAAGGCTACTCTAAGCCACCATCGTAGTCAGTCAGAAAAAATAAGATGTTTGGAATATCAAGCTTAATCCTTACTATTATAATAAATTCAAGCGCAAATAATACTTAGCTCTTTTTGACTGTTTTGCGCTTTCTTGTTACTGAGTCGATTTAATTGTGGGGAAATACATTTTTAAAAGACCGCACAATAAGTGCTATGTTTTAGGCTATAAACGTTGTCACGCGGTCGGAGTCGCGGGTGTATGAAGCCGGTTAGTGCTGCATAAAGCTTACAAAGACTATTTAAAATACTTAAAAAGCTTGCAAGCTGAAGCTTGCATAGTTTAAATTTTTGAATAAATAGATATGGTGAGAGTCACACTGCTCTCTGTATTCAACGGAGCTTTTAAAATGTACTTATAATAAACCTGTACTTTATTTAAAGAAACGTTGACTTTAATATTAACATTTCAATTAAAATATGTTTCATTTTCCGCTAAATCCTAAGCGGTTTTCCGCGTCCGGGCTGTGGCGGAGTAATCCGCGCGTCAAATGAAACAACATTTTGTTTCAAATCTCGCAGAAACGCCCTCGAGAGCCATGTGTCGAGTAAGCGAGTTAAATTACATGTTTCTTTCTTTAATTCATTGGTTTCAATGCTGGTTTCATTTATAACAGGGCATTTTGACGAATGTTAACCTTAATAGATCATTTTGAAGCATTATTCAGTGAACTTATTTGTGTTTAGACACAATGGTTAGATAGATTTTACGAAAATAATGTGTTTTAGGCAATTTATTCATTAAGTAATGACAGGACACGTTATTATCAAACTCATTATAAAATACACCTTATTGAGATAAACGTAAGCGTGTAGAAAAATTTGTGGGTAACTCAAATAAACTAATACAGATCCTGTAAATATGTTTTATTTTTTCCTTTTCATAATATATTTATATGTAACCTACCTCCTAGTCGGTAGGTTCCACGAGGGCTACAAATGGAATAACTGATATAGAATCGAGGTAAGCTTGTATTTCCGGCAACTATAAAACGTTCATATTATAGACTTGATACAGAATCCATTCTCGGAAAATATTTCCTAGATCTCTACAGAAGCAACAGTATTGAGAATCTATATTTATTATGTTACAGGTGACCAAAGTGATCATTTACCATTTGCTATTCTAAGTTTGTACCTACACTGTGGTCTAATTTGTGTGAATATTATGTCGTTTGTTAAGATTCAATTTATAATTACTTGGTTTCTTTTTAAATTCAAATAATATAAGTGTGTCTTATTTAAAACAAAACCAATTTAAACTTGTAAAGTTTTACCGAATTACCGTTTCTGGTCATCAACAGGTAATTTTATTTAGGTAATACATTTTTTTAATGCAAAGTGAATTGCTTTATATGTATAACTTGGATTTGAACCACGATAACCGATTGCCAATAATCTAACGGATTCCGCTGTATCTTAACCTAAACGTCCATAAGGGAAGCTCTGGTTTTTCGCATCCTAACCTCAGGAAAACGTTGGTAAAAGCAGGAGACCTGTACGCTGTTTTATCGTTGTAGTGTGAAATGCAATAAATAATTTTATAATATGATTAAACACAAAGCTCGAAGGCGCACGTCGGGAGCATAAATAACAGTATCCATTACGGAGCCGCGCGGAAACATCGAAACATCGCTGCCGATACGCACGGAATAATAACACTACACGCCCAAGAATAGAAAACATCCATTGATTTTGAAACTATCCAACATTTAAGAATAAACAATAGAATTACAGAATATTTCTTTCCTATTACTCATCCTTAAAACTAGGGAAGCCATTTTGATTGTCTTGCTCTTTATCTTCTGGTGTCCTGAACTAAATTTTCTGATAACACGTGTATTTAAAATAAAACTAATTTTTAACCGACTTCAAAAAAAGGAGGAGGTTCTCAATTCGTCTGTATGTATAATATTTTTTTTTTTTTTTTTATGTATGTTCACCGATATTTTCGTCAATTATAGACGGATTTCAAATTTTTTTTTCGGTTGGGTAGAGAGTTCACTTCCGAGGTGGTCCCATTTTCACCAGTCTCGGATCTGATGATGGGATCCAGGAGAAATCGAGGGCAACCTTCAAATTTTATAGGGAGATGTACCGCGTTTTGCATATTATCTGAAGTCATATTGGCATTTGCTTCTGGCTATCATAATCTTATGATGCTGAGCTGATGATGGAAGGTCAACTCCTTAATAGTTATGAGTATAAACAAAAAAAAACCGCCTTCAAAAACCCGACTCACTAAAAATTACAAAATAATAAGTAAAAGAATAATTATTTCAATACAGTATACATATTAAGACTACTAGTTATAATATCAGTAGCATTACAGGTGAGCTAAACTATTAGGTTGACCAGTCTAGGATCTCATGATGGGATCCAGGAGAAATCGAGGGCAACCCTCAAATTTTATAGGCCCAAGTACCGCGTTTTACATATTTTCTGAAGTTATATTGGCATTTGCTTCTGGCAATCATAATGTTATGATGCTGAGCTGATGATGGAAGGTCAACTCCTTAATAGTTGGGAGTAAAGGGATAATTCTTTCAAATCTGAGTACATATTGATACTACTAGTTATAATATCAGTAGAATCATAGGTGAGCTGAACTAATAGGGTGTAAAAAAATGTAACACTAAAAAGGATGAAAAAAAATTGTAAACAAAAAAAAAACCGCCTTCAAAAACCCGACTCACTAAAAATTACAAAATAATATAATACGAACCTTAATCTGGGTATGAATTTGATATGTTGTTGAAGGCGGTGCCAATTAAATTTTTGAGGAAAACTGCATGAAATATAAAAAGCACCGCCTTCAACAACATATCAAATTCATACCCAGATTAATGTTCGTATTATATTATTTTGTAATTTTTAGTGAGTCGGGTTTTTGAAGGCGGTTTTTTTTTTGTTTACAATTTTTTACGGATTTAACTCACGTGTATTGGTATTCTAGAGGAAGATCCCAGAGCCGCCAGACATCACTTATTTTCTAATGGACAAAATATATACGATTGAGTAGTGGTGGGGTGTACTATCATCATATGACTAGTTACTACCTTGACCAGACGGCCATTTTTCAGATACCAATGTGTTTTTCAAATTTCACACAATATCATTAAAAATCAGGATTCATTACTCCCAGACACATGCGTCGGCGGTTTTACCTTACAGACGCTTTAAAGCTATGAAAAAATTTTTACTTTTACTTAATTTTACTTATTTTGTGATGCTTGATTTTTATATATGTTATTCAAACAACTATTTTAAAACGTTTTGCAAACGGACAGACCGATCCAAGGGGCCAAACATTCACCAGACCCAACTGTTTTAGATTTTTTTTTTAAATTGAATTTAGTTAAGTTTTTCTAATAAAATAGTTTGTAAGGTACAATTCTATAATTATTGCGGTCAGATGAGCACTTTTAAGTTGTTTGAATAACATATATAAAAATCAAGCATCAGAAAATAAGTAAAAGTAAAATTTTTTTCATAGCTTTAAAGCGTCTGTAAGGTGAAACCGCCGACCGCATGTGTCTGGGAGTAATGAATCCTGATTTTTAATGATATTGTGTGAAATATATGTTAAAATCAGCCATCAGAATTTAAGTGAGGTGAGC
The DNA here is from genome assembly GCA_039566165.1 of Maruca vitrata. Classification (NCBI taxonomy): domain Eukaryota; kingdom Metazoa; phylum Arthropoda; class Insecta; order Lepidoptera; family Crambidae; genus Maruca; species Maruca vitrata. The sequence continues at coordinate 11,436,006 of CM076936.1, read as the reverse complement.
AGTGTTTCTATGTACCTTGATTGGTTGATATCTGAAAAATGGCCGTCTGGTCAAGGTAGCAACTAGTCATATGATGATAGTACACCCCAACACTACTCAATCGTATAATATTTTGTCCATTAGAAAATAAGTGATGTCTGGCAGCTCTGGGATCTTGGACCATTCTAAACATTATTTAGAGATCCGACGTTTCGAGCTCTTTACAGCGCTCGTGGTCACGGTTAAGACTAAAGTTGACAGGTGTCTTCATAAGTGAGTTTAATTACTACCGTCATTTGGTGTGATATTTTGTGTGTTCCGGTTCACGCATACAGAACTCACAACATTGTTACAACATAATATATGGTGGTAGCCTATGAAGGTCTGTCTTGGCTAGTTTTCATATATGAATTATAGCCGTCGCAAGTTCTAAGCCTACAAGTATTTGTCGGTTTTTATTTAATAATTCCGAAAATTTGGATTGTTGGTAGAAACTAGCCAAGACAGACCTTCATAGGCTACCACCATACATTATCTTATGTTATAAGAAGATATGATAGGTATGTTATAGTGTTACTTATAAATAAATTTCTGGGTTGACCATTGAACTTGGCACCCATTTAGATCTCACTTCTTTTGTCGTTGAAGTCAACAACCAAGGCAATTATCATAATATTGAACTTGGCTCTCATTTAACATTTATGTTTTTGATTGGATTAGTTTTATTTCAAACTAGCTGTGCCAGCGACTTCGTTCGCGTTTCGCCCCGTTTTTTACACATTTTCCATTGTATCTTTGCTCCTATTGGTCGCAGCGTGATGTTATATAGCCTAAAGCCTTCCCCGATAAATGGTCTATACAACGCAAAAAGATTTTTTCAAATCGAACCAGTAGTTCCTGAGATTAGCGCGTTCAAACAAACAAACAAACAAACAAAAACAAATAAAAATAGACAATACTATAACACCTGTATTGACAATCTAAGAAGTTGCAGTTTGATTCAATGCTTTTTCCGTTTAACGATTTTTGGTGGTTCCTAATTTTAAATAATGATCTTCATTTAAACACTCTACATATCTTTACTGCGTAATAATGTGTATGTCACTGAACTCCTAATCGGCGGGACCGATTTGAATGTTTCTTTAATGCGTTTGGGTGGCGCTCTGTATAGTTTAAGATTCACAAAGAGCCCTGGTAGAAAGCGTTGCACTAAAACGTCTTATGGGAAATTTTATAAAGCTACTATAAAATGTTTAATATTTTTTTTGTGTTTATAGGCTGGCTCTACTAGAGGCAATCAGTCGTTCACTGCAAGTAAATAAGGTCACCATAGTCATCATGTTTCCTACCCTTTGAACTATAGTCGTAAGGTAAGTCATGTAGAGATCCCACCAACGCCCATCGTATAGCACTTAGTATTCTCTGCGCCCAATGCCCAAAGGAAGCCTTCTGTATTCATTGATTATGTCGATTCCCGATGTAACATACCTTTAATTTCATACCAAATAAAGTATTTCTTTCTTTTCCATACCTGCTTCCGTCACAAACCAAACATCGGAATCTAGACACGCGGTAGCGTGTCAAGCCAAGTTCAAGAAACAGAACTGGCGAGCCGCACCGTGTGTAATATTACACGAACCATTTGGAACCACTTTTGAACCCCTCATAAATCAAAAACTATTTCACACAAACATATCAAATTTGGCTCATATATTGTGACTTGCGAGATAAATATGTGTTCAAAATTTCATAAGCTTATCTCAAACAGTTATTTAGATATTAATGTCCAAAAATCCTCATTTTTATCATTGACTGACTGACCGATCAAAATTCTAACCCAGTTCCAAATTACCTAGAGAGTTAAAATTTGGTATGCAGATAGGTAATTACATGAATACAAAGGAAAAAATAAAAAACTGGCAATTTTTTAATAATTAAGTTTTTTTTTTTTTTTTTATTTTTATAAGAGGCTAACAAGATGACCTCACTCCACCTGATGGTAAGCGGTAGTGAGATCCACATATGAGGTCGACAGGCACAATAGACCATGTTGAGCCTGTCGCACTCACCCTGAAAGCCGTGAAAAAGGAGACCACTGCTGCGGTTAGGTTCTATTATGAACGCTTAACATAAATACCTAATTAGTGCCTAATCACGCCTATATACCGGGGAAGGCAGAGCACTAAGTATATATTTAGGTATACATACTTACTTATTTACAATTAAGAGTAGGTACTTATAGTCGGTTTTCATATTTATTACTTAGGGTTATACCCCGTAAACGTAGGAAAATACAGTAACTGATTCAATTGTTTTATATTTATAAAGTCTAGTTTTAGTTTTGAATTTGTCCTTTTCAAAGGACCTACGGCGTTACAATGATATATACTTTTCTACAAAAAGTAATGATATCCAATCAAAAACATAAATGTGAAATGAGAGCCAAGTTCAATATTACGATAATTGCCTTGGTTGTTGACTTCAACGACAAAAGCAGTGAGATCTAAATGGGTGCCAAGTTCAATGGTCAACCCTGAAATTTATTTATAAGTAACACTATACATACCTATCATATCTTCTTATAACATAAGATAATGTATGGTGGTAGCCTATGAAGGTCTGTCTTGGCTAGTTTTCTTTAGTTAGTTAGTTAGTAGTCTTGTTAGTTGTCTTGGTTAGTTTGGTATTTGTCGGTCGAAAATTTGGATTGTTGGTAGAAACTAGCGAGCGAACATAATAATACGTTGGTAGGTTTATAGAAACTAGCCAAGACAGACCTTCATAGGCTACCACCATACATTATCTTATGTTATAAGAAGATATGATAGGTATGTTATAGTGTTACTTATAAATAAATTTCAGGGTTGACCATTGAACTTGGCACCCATTTAGATCTCACTGCTTTTGTCGTTGAAGTCAACAACCAAGGCAATTATCGTAATATTGAACTTGGCTCTCATTTCACATTTATGTTTTTGATTGGATCCCATTTGCTACATAAAGGTCCCTGGACCGGGCAGCGGTGGGGTCACTATAAGTAACTTACATCCGTATCATAATAATAATAATCGTATTATTTTCGATGTGCTTTTGTTAGGAAATATACAATTCAGCTGGTTCGTATGAGCGTCTTCGTTCTTGTGTTTGTGGTAGAGGTGTAGGTGAATTCTCGATATTTTTTTTAGTCATGATCTTAGTATTTGTTGTTTAAGCATTTAGGAAAATCTCAACTGTATAGCTATAGGTTCTTGGACTACGGCCTGGTATTTTTTTTTATTGCTCATCATCACATACATTGATCTGATCCCGTGGTAAGTAGCTTAACTGTGTTACGGATATCAGAATTAACAGTGGATACACAAATCTACTTAAATAAATTTAATAACACACCCAGACACGGAACAAACACCGATGTACGTCACACAAATATTGTCCCGGGTGGGTATTGAACCCACTACTCTTGGAACCGTTCAATGGCAAGAACCTGGGTCGCTAACCACTGTTTAACCGAGCCAGTCATTGGTATTATGGTCACGTTTTCACCTTTGGGTACGGAGTCCTGAAATACACAAAGTAAGTATTTGTATCCATCTCTACCTTGAAAATATAATTTTATAGCACCCAAAATTATTTACTTCCTCGCGCCTTAGCAGTCGTTCTGCTAATTACAAATGTATCTCAGAGACTGCGAAGTGGGAATATTTTAACGGGCATGTCATAAACGGGCATCGAGTCTTCGCGTAGGCGGCTAATGGCTGCAGTTATACTGGGAAAAACGGTGAGGTGGGCTAGAGTAGATGCTGTTCCATATACACATACACATAATAGAACTATTGAAAGGTTATTTTTAAGCTATTGCATAGCTTTTATCGCGGGCTTTGAGCGCGGCGACCGAACCAAGAAATTCCGTAACGAAAAAAACCTCACAATCGTCCAACGTCGTTTCAGTTCGGTAGACTTCGGCACGGTGTTTGTGTGCGTGCGGTTAGACGTATTGTACGACTCTACGAAACTCGCACGAATCGAGACGAGCTGCTCCGAAATCGGACGATGCTATGCAATAGCTTTACCGCGGGAGTCCCCGAGTGCAACACGACTTTTTTTTCATAAATGTCGTTCACGATGATCCCATTCCACGCACGGGCACGGGCTGCCCTAAACTAGGACGATAGGGCCTTAGTCAACCACGCTAGCCAAGTGCGGGTTGGAGACTATACAAACTTAGAATTTTTTCGCAGGTGTGCAAGTTTCCTCACGGTGTTTTGCTTCACCGTTAAAGCATCATTACATATGAATTTCTAATTTGAAATCACAGTCGTAGGTGGCGTTGTTTGAACTGGCGACCTCATTGCAAGCAACGACTTTAACTACTCGGCCTTACCTAAACAAACCTTATACCTTTATTCATTTAATTCAATTAAACTTGCGTATAATTTAAATCTAAACATAATTAATTAGTGGTCCCGTAAATACCTCGAAACATCGGATCACTAAACAAATTAGTACGTAATTACGTTCAAATTATACGCCAGTTGGATTTGTAAAATTTGTGTTATTTAAATGTTTAGTGTTCACGCAAATCGTAGACAATACTATCCAATCAAAAACATAAATGTGAAATGAGAGCCAAGTTCAATATTGCCTTGGTTGTTGACTTCAGCGACAAAAGAAGTGAGATCTAAATGGGTGCCAAGTTTAATGGTCAACCCAGAAATTTATTTATAAGTAACACTATAACATACCTATCATATCTTCTTATAACATAAGATAATGTATGGTGGTAGCCTATGAAGGTCTGTCTTGGCTAGTTTTTATAAACCTACCAACGTATTATTATGTTCGCTTGCTAGTTTCTACCAACAATCCAAATTTTCGGAATTATAAAATAAAAACCGACAAATACTTGTAGGCTTAGAACTTGCGACGGCTATAATTCATATATGAAAACTAGCCAAGACAGACCTTCATAGGCTACCACCATACATTATCTTATGTTATAAGAAGATATGATAGGTATGTTATAGTGTTACTTATAAATAAATTTCTGGGTTGACCATTAAACTTGGCACCCATTTAGATCTCACTTCTTTTGTCGCTGAAGTCAACAACCAAGGCAATATTGAACTTGGCTCTCATTTCACATTTATGTTTTTGATTGGATATCATTACTTTTTGTAGAAAAGTATATATCATCGTAACGCCGTGGGTCCTTTGAAAAGGACAAATTCAAAACTAAAACTAGACTTTATGTAGGTACCTACCCTAAGTAATAAATATGAAAACCGACTATAAGTACCTACTCTTAATTGTAAATTAGTAAGTAGACCTAAATATATACTTAGTGCTCTGCCTTCCCCGGTATATAGGCGTTATTAGGCACTAATTAGGTATTTATGTTAAGCGTTCATAATAGAACCTAACCTAATTATTAAAAAATTGCCAGTTTTTTATTTTTTCCTTTGTATTCATATAATTACCTATCTGCATACCAAATTTTAACTCTCTAGGTCATTTGGAACTGGGTTAGAATTTTGATCTGTCAGTCAGTCAATGATAAAAATTAGGATTTTTGGACATTAATATCTAAATAACTGTTTGAGATAAGCTTATGAAATTTAGAACACATATTTATCTCGCAAGTCACAATATATGAGCCAAATTTGATACGTTTATGTGAAATAGTTTTTGACTTATGAGGGGTTCAAAAGTGGTTCCAAATGGTTCGTGTAATATTACACACGGTGCGGCTCGCCAGTTCTGTTTCTTGAACCTTGGCTTGACACGCTACCGCGTGTCTAGATGTATGCTAGTTGTTATTGCACAATATAATCAAGTTCGAAGTAAATCATGCTTAAATACCATTTTATACTATACTAGCTGTGCCCGCGACTTCGTCCGCGTGGAATAGTTATTTATGCGGTATAGATTTTTTTATCCAAAAGCTTTTTTTCCGCTAATTCCCGTGGGAATTAGGAAATATCAAGTTTATTAAGATACCTGCATGCCAAATTACAAGCGTCTAAAGAACTTATGCGGCTTAGATTTTTAATACAAAAGGATTTTCCCGGTAATTCCCGTTCCTGTGGGAATTTCCGGCTTTCTTAGTGCACCTCTATGGTACCTAAGCAACGTCCTTCTTGATTTTCAAGTGCCTACGTTTAGCCTTTTAACCTGTGCGTTGTTATGTCAGTCAGTCAGTTTCTCCTATACCTAGGCAGACTTAGCAAGAACTGCTTTCTTGAGTTCACCCAATCATTGCATCGCCCGTTCCCTCGGGATCCCCTACACGCAGTTAGTGCCACGCGCGCCCAAACGACTCCGTCGCACTTAACCCAATCCTTATCCTCCGGGAAAATAAAGTTACCTTCAATGAAATTCATTTTATGTCTTCCTAAGTAAATATATTTGAAATCGAAGTTATTTTATGGGCCATCAGCGGCGTTTCTGGGGACCTGTAGCTATTGATTGCAGTACATTGCCTTTTTGATACGACACTTCCGGTTTCAAGACTTGCGTAAGCGGTAATGCAAGTTAGTCACTACTGTAACGTCGTTCTAGAGAGCCAGCAAAGGAGTGTGTTCAGGTAAGCGTTGGGAGGTAACTCGTAATATATTTTTTCTTGTCGCTCATTTGTCTGGCGCACGTGGGTTTTTGCAGACATTAAGCGCCTTAAAAAGGGCGTTTACCTCTGAGCTGGCGCGGGAGGGCGCTCAATTGTTTCCGTTAGCCGCGGCTTCTGCAACGAAGCCTCAAGGGTCCCGATAAACCTATTAATATTGGCTTCTCCACATGCATTACTCGGGACTTGTACCCCTTTACAGGATAAATAGTAAACGGAATAGGATTTGTGAGCGAATTCACGTTTCTTTTGTTACAGTGAAGGATCTTGAGATCGACAAATGCTGAGTAAGTGGCTTTAAACGGCACACTGATGGTATTTTGTTTTCTTTTTAACCAAATCCGCATAAAGGTAATTAAAAAAATCATATTACCTTGAATCATAGGAAGGAGGAAAAACATGAGATGGAAGGGCATTCGAGGCATTCCTTTGCTTGCGAAAACATGCCATCATCTTATCATCTTACCAAATTGAATAGTAGTCATTTGAAAACCCATAAAAAGCTTTCAACACAAAATTTCAAGTCAGGTTTAGAACCTCTATCGCTCCGTAAGAAAATATCCGTATGAAATAAAAACGGTGCCGCCTGGAGCGCGGTTTGATACACCGCTAATGCGGCGGCGGCGGCGGAAAAACAGACACACACTTCTGATGAATGGAGGATAATGGAGCGGACTTCTGACTCGCGCGACATGGAGCTTATGTAAACACGTTGGTACTTACCTTTTCGATTAGTGCAAGTGTACTGGGCCTGGGTGTATGGAATACAACAAGTTATTGTTTCGACAACTGCACTTTATTCATCAGCCCGTATACGTTCCCATTGCTGGAGCACGGACCTGCCTTTAACTAGAGCGGTATGGCCTTAGTCAACCACGCTGGTCAAGTGCGGGTTGGTTTAACGGTGAAGGAAAACATCGTGAGGAAACCCCTGCGAAGAAATTCTTAGGTTGTGTATTAGACTGTTGCAACAGTGCCGAAATATCGGGAGCTCATTAAAACAAAACAACATGGTGAATATCCCGGACAGTTTCAGTTTTCTAATGTGTGTAACCATGACAGTTTTAAAATTACGGGCCTACTCTCAATTAAGTTGGTCAACTTAACCCTAGAAAGATAATCTTATTTAGGTGTACGGAAAAGATAATCATACGTCAAAATGACTCCTTAGTTTTAAATCGCTATTTTTTCTAAGATTATTTACTTAATTTGATAAAGTATTGTGTGTATGTATTTCTCATATTAGTTTTAATAAAAATACAACTTAGTTATGTATTAGTTTTCCTAAATAATTATTTTAAAAAGCACCAAACCATAATGGGTACCAATTTAAAGGTAACGAAAAATAGGTACTTCTCTTATGAAAATAAAATGATATTTTTCGACAGATCAATCATTTCTAGTTATATTGTTACTTTGGAACAAGTGACCTATATATTTATAATTCCTCAATCTACTGAGATCTATAAGATGCAGCTCAGGCACATGTCAATGTTATGTTCACGGCAAATTGATTTTTTTATACCTTTTACAACATCCGCTAGCCTTACGCTTTTTAGAAGGGCTATAAACACAGTAAGTAATACGTGTCTTTGGATTGGGCTCTTCTATGTCGTCTCCGGTTGGTCCAGGACCAGCTTTGGGTACCATATTCTTTATCTTATCTCGAAAATACCTCTTCACAGTGAGCGCTTCCAAGATCATGTCCATATAGTGTGAAGGGTAAGCCGTGCTCAAGTATTCATGATTGGCGGCGGTTCAGAGGCTTCTTGTCTTTAGTGAGAACATTGTGCCTTTATATTATATGTGTATTTATGAATGAAACATTCAGTATTACATAAAAAAGGCACATGGGCCATCTGTTGGTCCTCCTACTGCACCAGAAAAGGGAGCACATCTGATCACGACAAGAAGCTGTTGATGAAGGTACTTGTGCAGCATTTTCTTCAGGTGGTAGACTGTATACTATTGCCTATTGGTCCCCTTCTAGTTAACGAATGCCTCCTCAATGTCACTCTGCACATGGTTTTCGCTCAAATGTTCCTCGAGATTGCTGACAGTATCGTCAGGTGAAATATCCTCATCGCTCTCTAAAAAAACCAACAAGATGCTTTCGTCTATGTAAATTCCAATTTTTAAATGCGATCAGATATTCTACAATACTTATAAATAATATTTAAAGGTAAAACTATCGCTAAAACTAAGAAAAGTTACCAAAATGACCCTAATTGAAGCACATACCCAATTCCGAAAAGTCACGTAAAAGATAATCATACGTCATTTTGACTCCAGCAACTGTTGTATTTCGAAAATGGGACAACTTACTTCGGTGCCGCGACCACCATTCGATAGCTCGGCCAGGCCGAGGAAATGTCCGTGAAGCATGGCGCCAAATTCGTGGAAATTAGAGAGTGACAGCATTTTTTCGAAATGCATGGAGTCATTTTGACGTAGATTATCTTTCTAGGGTTAATTGAGAGTAGGCCCGTGCCCCAGCAGTGGAGACGTATATGGGCTGACAATGATGATGATGATTCATCATCATGATGAACACGAAGGTACACTGGTTCGTTTTATAAAATGAATTGATTGTAACCACGTTTTTACGCGCCATTCCAAACCAAAGAAAAACTAAAACCGGCAGATAGGGTTCTTAAACGGGTTCCGTTCGAACGAAAAATGTCAATGTACTTATTACATTAGTAGCTGTCCTGTGATGTTAAAGAATCCATGGATTAATAAATTCTTGCCCATCAATCGGATTTTACATTTATCGTGCATCCAGCTTTTGAGATGTACCTTAAATAAAACTCATTTGACGAAAAATCTGTTGCACAGTACTTACACAAGAATTTCGTTTATCTTTGTACGAGAAAAATTTAAAACATTTTCATTACTCCGAATGGGAGATTGTAATTTTTAATTTTCCATCTTTTTGTGCGATTATGAAGAGAGGTAAGTAGTATCTGCTTGTTGATCTCCAGACAAAGCGGGTGGAAGCTGACTCCGAGAGGCAGACGCTAGTTTTTTTGCCGCCCGTTATCTAACTGGCTTTGAGACTGAGGTCGGCCGGGGTTCTTTCACTGAGATTCCTTTTGTCAATGTTGGGAGCTGTGTAATAACTACATAGTATAAAACAAAGCCGCTTTATCTGACCCTAAATCGCCATGTATGCTTAAATCTTTAAAACTACGTAACGGATATTGAAAGTTTTTTAAATAGAGAAAGGGATTTAAGAAGGTTTACCCGAAGTCTTGCAAATTCGAAACAGCTCTACCAATTTCAACGGGACTTTCACTAATAAATTTACAAGGTACATCACCTACTTTAATAAATCATTGCAGCCAATAGTTACTATTCCACGCGAACAAAGTCGCGGGCGGCCGCTAGTAAATTAAATAAGACCGAAAGTATCCCATTGAAGTAAGCCCTCAGGTCGGCAGGTCGTGCGACAGCTTATCTGATCCACTTTTAACTCGCTCCAACTTACCCTGAGTAAACGTTACTTATCTTGTTGTGCTCATGAATTACGCTAGCGACACGCGATAGAAACGCGACAGGTGAAACGATGAGAAAAATGCTTTTAACTGCAACCCATACGTAAATAGAAACGGGTAAGTGAGAGTCGGACGCGCGCACGAAGGTCCCATACCAACGTTGTAAAAAATAATTGTAACCTATGGGAGACATACGTTTATAAACTTTGAATTTTGTAGTTGTTGTTATAGCAGCTACTGTCTAGTTATCGCAGTTTTTGACGAGCGGAGGGAAAGAGAGGCTTAGGGCCGACTTACACGGACAGCTTCAAGCAGTCAGGACGGACTGCTTGAAGGTGCTACTACATAGTAAACTATAGATTCAACGTCCTCACAAACACGGAACCGCTCAAGGAGTCGTGACTACGAGCAGTTAGCACGATAAAATCTCAAGCAGTCGCCAGGCATAAGCTGTTGGCTATGACTGCAAGAGGCGTCCGTGTATGTTGATCACTGGCTAACTGCTCGAGCGGTCCATGTATGGCGGGACTTAGTAATAGTGTCCTGTTTTTACCCTTTAATTACGGAACCTTAAACATTAATGCAAACATTAGGTACGACTTCTAATTATGTTTTATATTTGGTCCGAAACTTAGCAATATCATGTTACATGTTTATTACATTGCTTTTAGCTTGAAGTGAAGTAGTTTCTTTTCGAAGGTATTATAAAGTCTATTTCGCCTGTTTTCTGTTTGCGTCTCAATATTAAAGCTAATGGATTTCGATCGTTTTTGCATGCAACTTCCAAATATCTATTTATCAAGGCTAACTATGGATTTTATTTATTGTTCCAATTAGTAGAATACGTTTAATTTTTAAACCCGTATCATCCCACTGCTGGGCAAAAGTATCCTCCAAACTTGTCCTTGTGCTCTCTATTGAAGGCTTGGGCTTAACAATTCCTTGATAGCTGTAGCAAATCGTCACCCCATCTTTTCTTAGGCCTATACATATCGAGCCTTTTCTGTAAGAAGATTGTAACCGTCATTTCGCATATTTTACAGGAGAGGTCCTATAAGGTGCAAAATCAGTTGACCTGGCGATTAATATTAAAACAGTTTTTTGCCATTTTTGGCGCTTATGATCCATCATATGATCCTGAAATGGCTCGATGTGTGTAACATTTGCTCCAAAATATTAAATACGTATTATTTTGAGGCTACGTTGGGTGTCCTTCCGGAAATAGCTTATAAGCCTTAAGTGCCTCGGTTACGATTTAATAATGAGGTGATTAGACGCCGGTCAGGGCGTTATTAAGGCTCTAATGTGTTTGGGTTGGCCTCGGAGCAGACGAACCTAATTGATAACTACAACCGTGGGCGGTAAAAGACCTTAATAATGCCCTCTATGAAATGATAATTGCTTCATTTAAAATGTATGTTCGGTATATTACGTTTCATCGTAGGTCTTGAATGAGTACTGATTTAAAATCGACTAGCTTTCCGTCGCTTTTCAAAACACCAACAACTTTAAGGGAATAACCCTTAATGTGAAGTTGAAAAGTAGGCTATGTCCTTTCTCAGGATTTAGCTAGACTATTTTATTGGTAGCGAACGCTACGTAAGGACCGAGAGGTCCCCGGTTGGAGTCCGGGGTCGGGCAAAATTTGTGTGAGTTTTTCGGTAAAGAAATTATTCAGCCAGGAGTCAGGAAGTTCGCGATTGCACGCCCGTGCCTCGGAAAGCACATTCAGCCGGTGGTCCTGCTCGATCATGCCGGATCTCACCGAACTATGAGGGTAAGGGAACACAGAGTGCACCTGTACGTGCACTATAATATGTCCTGCGCACTTGGCTGATCTTAATTGAGTTCGGCCACCATGACCGGAATCGTTCAGATGCCTTATTAAGCTATTGCATAGCTTTTATCGCGGGCTTTGAGCGCGGCGACCGAACCAAGAAATTCCGTAACGAAAAAATCCTCACAATCGTCTAACGTCCTTTCAGTTCGGTAGACTTCGGCACGGTGTATGTGTGCGTGCGGTTAGACGTATTGTACGACTCTACGAAACTCGCACGAATCGAGACGAGCTGCTCCGAAATCGAACGATGCAATAGCTATACCGCGGCAGTCCCCGAGTGCCACACGTCTTTTTTATTTTATGAGTACATTTTGATTAGACACGGTTCAGTAATTTTTGGGTCAGTTTCTTACGCATTTATAACATGACTAAGGATATGAGATAGAAACGAGTCTCACAAAAAGCTTAAAAAATAAAATATTTTTGCGACTTTGAGTCAGATAGGAATGTATGGAATGATTTGTTGAAATCCATCCAGCAGTTTCGGAGATACGCGGCAAAAATACTCGTAGAATTTTACATACGTCTACAAAACGCGGTCGAACATAACCGTTCTTGGCACGTCGCGTTCGGGTGGAAATTGAGCCAAATGTTGATCCATTCTTTTCGGTTTGAAAATATGTATTACCGCTTAAAATACCGTATCAATCAACGCGGCTTGAGAGCAATCGTGCCACGACGCCGCTAAGACACGACACATATCATTTAACCCAACGCCACACGGCGTTGCCAGATTACACTTGATTACCTATTAATCGTGTTCCTTGTACTGATCTTGTAAGGACACTATAAGATTTAAGACTTTCGCGTTCAATTACACTAAATATTAGTCATTATGGTTCTGCACGAGATATTCACCAGTCGCTCGCGACCATGATTGGTATAACCCAGTCGAAACGTCGGGCAGTAAGTAGATATGTTTCCTACTCCTAATATCGCATGTAGACCCATAAAAGACTAATATTTGGGATACTTTAAGTCTGATCTCACCAATGGGCGCATTTAAATTAGCCGCAAAGTGCCGCGCGACTGCTGCGCTTCAGCGGTGCGGCTCGGTAGTATCGTGTTCCCTAATTTATAAACGCGCGTGACTTCTAGCAATCTAGTGATGGTTTAAAAAGTTTGAAATGTACTAGTATACACAGTGAAATTTCAGTGATTGTTTTCCCACAGTAAAATGATTCTATCTTAGTAGTACAAAGACTTGTGCCGTTTTTTTTTCATTTAAATAAATTAATACCGGTTTTACGAAAGGGAGAAAAGTCAAAGGATTGACAATTTAACCAAAAGCGACTTAACTCCATTAAAAGTCATAAGCGACTTTTAAAAAGAGGCTTGCCATGGCGATCTGGGTAGAAAGGTATACAATATACATACATAGCTTGCAACATATAAAGAAAAGCCCTAAATTACCCTCAGCACTTACCATCATCCCTTGACGCGGGCCGCAAGGCGCGGTTGCGGCCTCGGGCGCTTTTTCAAACGCTCTAAATGCAAATGGCGTCATAAATCTGGCAGATTCGCGAAACGCGTCTAATTTGAGAGCGGTCGCCGTGAGCGATGATGAGAGGCCGGAGACGCTGTTGCCTAAGATATACACACATAGTTGCGGCGAGGAGGATCAGTCCTATGGGGTTCAGGATGCTTGTAAGTAAGTCAAGTGCAGTAAGTCGATCTTTCTGCAGGAAACTATACTCAAATAACTCCTATTAAAATTTAAATAAATTATGCTCCGAATTATACTGATTAATTTATTGTTGTAATTCGACTTAATAATATTCCAGAAATTGTAAATGATGTAAAAAATTATGTTTATGGTTTACTAAACCAGATAAGCTATTTGAAATGTATGCTCTGAAAATACTTCGTGCTGATATAGTAGTGAGTATTTTCTTGAGTGAATGTGATTTTCACCTCAAGGATTGAACAGACGATTTCCAGCCCAGGGGTCATTGCCACGCGTGATATTGAGTGTCATCTCAAAGCGACGCCGTCTGTCCCCGGCCGCAAGACAAACCGTTTGGCCGCAAAACAAACGGCCGGCCGCAAAACCCGGTCCCGCGGCGCCGTGACAAGTGACATTTTTTCGCAACTTACGCTTCTTTTACACGTCTTGTTTTTGTGCCAGTGTGTTTTCCGGGACATCTTATTTCGCCCGATAAGCCGACATGACGGTTTTGGGCTGTTTTGTTTCCTGTTTAAATCATCTTCCACCTGTGGAGAATACACGCTTAATGGCGTTTTAAAATTTAACTTGTGTTTTGCGAGAATTTCTTGAGTGCGTAAGAAAATCAGCAAATACTGTCCCTTAATTAAAGTTGAGAGCACAGTTAGTGCTTCCTTCGTTTGGAAAAATAAGATAACTAATTTAGACACGCGGTAGCGTGTCAAGCCAAGTTCAAGAAACAGAACTGGCGGACCGCACCGTGTGTAATATTACACGAACCATTTGGAACCACTTTTGAACACCTCATAAATCAAAAACTATTTTACATAAACGTATCAAATTTGGCTCATATATTGTGACTTGCGAGATAAATATGTGTTCTAAATTTCATAAGCTTATCTCAAACAGTTATTTAGATCTAGACACGCGGTAGCGTGTCAAGCCAAGTTCAAGAAACAGAACTGGCGAGCCGCACCGTGTGTAATATTACACGAACCATTTGGAACCACTTTTGAACCCCTCATAAATCAAAAACTATTTCACATAAACGTATCAAATTTGGCTCATATATTGTGACTTGCGAGATAAATATGTGTTCTAAATTTCATAAGCTTATCTCAAACAGTTATTTAGATATTAATGTCCAAAAATCCTCATTTTTATCATTGACTGACTGACAGATCAAAATTCTAACCCAGTTCCAAATTACCTAGAGAGTTAAAATTTGGTATGCAGATAGGTAATTACATGAATACAAAGGAAAAAATAAAAAACTGGCAATTTTTTAATAATTAGGTTTTTTTTATTTTTATAAGAGGCTAACAAGATGACCTCACTCCACCTGATGGTAAGCGGTAGTGAGATCCACATATGAGGTCGACAGGCACAATAGACCATGTTGAGCCTGTCGCACTCACCCTGAAAGCCGTGAAATAGGAGACCACTGCTGCGGTTAGGTTCTATTATGAACGCTTAACATAAATACCTATTTAGTGCCTAATCACGCCTATATACCGGGGAAGGCAGAGCACTAAGTATATATTTAGGTATACATACTTACTAATTTACAATTAAGAGTAGGTACTTATAGTCGGTTTTCATATTTATTACTTAGGGTTATACCCCGTAAACGTAGGAAAATACAGTAACTGATTCAATTGTTTTATATTTATAAAGTCTAGTTTTAGTTTTGAATTTGTCCTTTTCAAAGGACCTACGGCGTTACAATGATATATACTTTTCTACAAAAAGTAATGATATCCAATCCAAAACATAAATGTGAAATGAGAGCCAAGTTCAGTATTATGATAATTGCCTTGGTTGTTGACTTCAACGACAAAAGAAGTGAGATCTAAATGGGTGCCAAGTTCAATGGTCAACCCTGAAATTTATTTATAAGTAACACTATAACATACCTATCATATCTTCTTATAACATAAGATAATGTATGGTGGTAGCCTATGAAGGTCTGTCTTGGCTAGTTTTCTTTAGTTAGTTAGTTAGTAGACTAGTTAGTTGTCTTGGTTAGTTTGGTATTTGTCGGTCGAAAATTTGGATTGTTGGTAGAAACTAGCGAGCGAACATAATAATACGTTGGTAGGTTTATAGAAACTAGCCAAGACAGACCTTCATAGGCTACCACCATACATTATCTTATGTTATAAGAAGATATGATAGTATGTTATAGTGTTACTTATAAATAAATTTCAGGGTTGACCATTGAACTTGGCACCCATTTATCTCACTTCTTTTGTCGTTGAAGTCAACAACCAAGGCAATTATCATAATACTGAACTTGGCTCTCATTTCACATTTATGTTTTGGATTGGTATTAATGTCCAAAAATCCTCATTTTTATCATTGACTGACTGACAGATCAAAATTCTAACCCAGTTCCAAATGACCTACAGAGTTAAAATTTGGTATGCAGATAGGTAATTACATGAATACAAAGGAAAAAATAAAAAACTGGCAATTTTTTAATAATTAAGTTTTTTTTTTTATTATTATTTTTTTTAATTTTTATAAGAGGCTAACAAGATGACCTCACTCCACCTGATGGTAAGCGGTAGTGAGATCCACATATGAGGTCGACAGGCACAATAGACCATGTTGAGCCTGTCGCACTCACCCTGAAAGCCGTGAAAAAGGAGACCACTGCTGCGGTTAGGTTCTATTATGAACGCTTAACATAAATACCTAATTAGTGCCTAATCACGCCTATATACCGGGGAAGGCAGAGCACTAAGTATATATTTAGGTATACATACTTACTTATTTACAATTAAGAGTAGGTACTTATAGTCGGTTCTCATATTTATTACTTAGGGTTATACCCCGTAAACGTAGGAAAATACAGTAACTGATTCAATTGTTTTATATTTATAAAGTCTAGTTGTAGTTTTGAATTTGTCCTTTTCAAAGGACCTACGGCGTTACGATGATAAATACTTTTCTACAAAAAGTAATGATATCCAATCAAAAACATAAATGTGAAATGAGAGCCACGTTCAATATTATGATAATTGCCTTGGTTGTTGACTTCAACGACAAAAGAAGTGAGATCTAAATGGGTGCCAAGTTCAATGGTCAACCCTGAAATTTATTTATAAGTAACACTATAACATACCTATATCTTCTTATAACATAAGATAATGTATGGTGGTAGCCTATGAAGGTCTGTCTTGGCTAGTTTTCTTTATTTAGTTAGTTAGTAGTCTAGTTAGTTGTCTTGGTTAGTTTGGTATTTGTCAGTATTTATTTTATAATTCCGAAAATTTGGATTGTTGGTAGAAACTAGCGAGCGAACATAATAATAATACGTTGGTAGGTTTATAGAAACTAGCCAAGACAGACCTTCATAGGCTACCACCATACATTATCTTATGTTATAAGAAGATATGATAGGTATGTTATAGTGTTACTTATAAATAAATTTCAGGGTTGACCATTGAACTTGGCACCCATTTAGATCTCACTTCTTTTGTCGTTGAAGTCAACAACCAAGGCAATTATCATAATATTGAACGTGGCTCTCATTTCACATTTATGTTTTTGATTGGATTCATGCTACGTGCACACGACACGTAAGAGGCTGATGAATTTTCCAATGAATTCGTTGCTAAATTGAACACTTATGGAATCAGTTAACAAAAAAATTAAGGTAAAAAAATCTTTAAAAACAAGCTTTTATTTAAATGCGCTAAAAAGAAAAAAATAAACTTTTACACTATAACTTTACTGTCAACTTATAACATTTCAAATTCAACATATTTGACACAATTTATATGTTTTAAAAGCTTGTCGCGAGATTTAAGTACTCGTATTTACTTTCTTAGTTTAAAATTTTTAATAGGCAGGTATTTTAAAACTTGCTTTTAAAATTACGAGTAGGTACTTAAATCTCGCGACAAGCTTTTAAAACATATAAATTGTGTCAAATATGTTGAATTTGAAATGTTATAAGTTGACAGTAAAGTTATAGTGTAAAAGTTTATTTTTTCTTTTAGCGCATTTAAATAAAAGCTTGTTTTTAAAGATTTTTTTACCTTTAATTTATTTTATACTTTTAGTTTTCACCTTGTAAGTTCCTAAGTCTGTTCATCTCATTCAACGCATCATTATTGCAAGGTCGTTTGGCTGTCTTCCGGCTCCATCATCAGACCCTGGTTACCATCTAGATCCAAAGTACTCATCTAGGCGAATCAAACGAGCCCAAACTCGATGGGGTTGTGTCGTTTAAGTACTGAGTTCGTTTGGCTATCTTCCGGCTCCACCATCGAACCCTGGCTACCATCTAGCTCCAAAGTACTCATCTAGGCGAATCAAACGAGCCCAAACTCGATGGGGTTGTGTCGTTTAAGTACTGAGTTCCTTTGGCTGTCTTCCGGCTCCATCATCAGACCCTGGTTACCATCTAGCATCTAAGTACTCATCTAGGCGAATCAAACGAGCCCAAACTCGATGGGGTTGTGTCGTTTAAGTACTGAGTTCCTTTGGCTGTCTTCCGGCTCCATCATCAGACCCTGGTTACCATGTAGCATCTAAGTACTCATCTAGGCGAATCAAACGAGCCCAAACTCGATTTGGTTGTGTCGTTTAAGTACTGAGTTCCTTTGGCTGTCTTCCGGCTCCATCATCAGACCTTGGTTACTATCTAGCACCAAAGTACTCATCTAGTCGAATGAAATGAGCCCAAACTCGATGTGGTTATGTTATTTAATTACTGAGTTGCTATGGCTATCTTCCGACTTCATCATCAGATCAGCTCCATGTCATAATAATATTGCATTGTCATCGGATATACACGTGCATGCAAAATTTCAGCTCAATCGGTTGAGGGCAAGTGCCTTAAAATTGAGTTATAAAATTCCACCCGAACACACAAACATACATACATACATACATACATACATTGCAAGTTAAATAAAAGCTTGTAATAATAAGTATCAAATCATAATCATTATATTTAATCACAGATCGAACGAACTACTCTTCGTACAAGCCCTTAAATGTCTTTCACTAAACGTCAGCGCTTGTTATTCATTACCCGACTACGGCAAAGCAAAAGGAGGGTTATGATTTTGACAGGCTATGTATGTATGTATGTATGTATGTATGTATGTTTGTATGTATGTTTGTATGTATGTATGTATGTTCATCTGTTTCCACATAACTTCTAAATTGCTTGTCAGAATTCGACAAATCTAGACACGCGGTAGCGTGTCAAGCCAAGTTCAAGAAACAGAACTGGCGAGCCGCACCGTGTGTAATATTACACGAACCATTTGGAACCACTTTTGAACCCCTCATAAATCAAAAACTATTTCACATAAACGTATCAAATTTGGCTCATATATTGTGACTTGCGAAATAAATATGTGTTTTAAATTTCATAAGCTTATCACAAACAGTTATTTAGATATTAATGTCCAAAAATCCTCATTTTTATCATTGACTGACTGACAGATCAAAATTCTAACCCAGTTCCAAATTACCTAGAGAGTTAAAATTTGGTATGCAGATAGGTAATTACATGAATACAAAGGAAAAAATAAAAAACTGGCAATTTTTTAATAATTAGGTTTTTTTTTTTATTTTTTTTATTTTTATAAGAGGCTAACAAGATGACCTCACTCCACCTGATGGTAAGCGGTAGTGAGATCCACATGTGAGGTCGACAGGCACAATAGACCATGTTGAGCCTGTCGCACTCACCCTGAAAGCCGTGAAAAAGGAGACCACTGCTGCGGTTAGGTTCTATTATGAACGCTTAACATAAATACCTAATTAGTGCTTAATCACGCCTATATACCGGGGAAGGCAGAGCACTAAGTATATATTTAGGTATACATACTTACTTATTTACAATTAAGAGTAGGTACTTATAGTCGGTTTTCATATTTATTACTTAGGGTTATACCCCGTAAACGTAGGAAAATACAGTAACTGATTCAATTGTTTTATATTTAAAAAGTCTAGTTTTAGTTTTGAATTTGTCCTTTTCAAAGGACCTACGGCGTTACGATGATATATACTTTTCTACAAAAAGTAATGATATCCAATCAAAAACATAAATGTGAAATGAGAGCCAAGTTCAATATTGTGATAATTGCCTTGGTTGTTGACTTCAACGACAAAAGAAGTGAGATCTAAATGGGTGCCAAGTTCAATGGTCAACCCTGAAATTTATTTATAAGTAACACTATAACATACCTATCATATCTTCTTATAACATAAGATAATGTATGGTGGTAGCCTATGAAGGTCTGTCTTGGCTAGTTTTCTTTAGTTAGTTAGTTAGTAGTCTAGTTAGTTGTCTTGGTTAGTTTGGTATTTGTCAGTCGAAAATTTGGATTGTTGGTAGAAACTAGCGAGCGAACATAATAATACGTTGGTAGGTTTATAGAAACTAGCCAAGACAGACCTTCATAGGCTACCACCATACATTATCTTATGTTATAAGAAGATATGATAGGTATGTTATAGTGTTACTTATAAATAAATTTCAGGGTTGACCATTGAACTTGGCACCCATTTAGATCTCACTTCTTTTGTCGTTGAAGTCAACAACCAAGGCAATTATCACAATATTGAACTTGGCTCTCATTTCACATTTATGTTTTTGATTGGATGACATATCATTAGAAGCGTCTTAATTGTCCGCTGGTTATAGGCTATATAGGGTTTCACAAAATCTAATGTGGCGCCCACTAGCGGACAAAACATACAGAGTAAAAAAATAAAGTTAAGATAAATACGCCGTGTTTGGTATCATTGGAAAGCGCTTTACTTGTACATTTTAAATATATATATATTACTAGCATTTGCATGTGACTTTACGTATATTCATGGACTGATTGCATATAGTTCACATCTTTTTAACCGACTTCAAAAAAAGGAGGAGGATATTTTTTTTTTTTTTTTATTTTTTTTTATGTATGTTCACCGATATTTTCGTCAATTATAGACGGATTTCAAAAATTTTTTTTTGGTTGGATACAGTTCACTTCCGAGGTGGTCCCATTTTCACCAGTCCCGGATCTGATGATGGGATCCAGGAGAAATCGAGGGAAACCCTCAAATTTTATATGAACATGTACCGCGTTTTGCATATTACCTGAAGTTATATTGGCATTTGCTTCTGGAAATCATAATCTTATGATGCTGAGCTGATGATGGAAGGTCAACTCCTTAATACTTAGGAGTAAAAGGATAATTCTTTCAATACTGTATACATATTAAGACTACTAGTTATAATATCAGTAGCATTATAGGTGAGCTGAGCTAATAGGGTGACCAGTCTAGGATCTGATGATGGGATTCAGGAGAAGCCGAGGCCAGCCCCTCAAATTTTATAGGGACATGTACCGCGTTTTGCATATTATCTGAAGTTATATTGGCATTTGCTTCTGGAAATCATAATCTTATGATGCTGGAGCTGATGATGGAAGTGCAGCTTCTTAATACTTAGGAGTAAAAGGATAATTCTTTCAATACTGTGTACATATTAAGACTACTAGTTATAATATCAGTAGCATTATAGGTGAGCTGAACTAATAGGGTGACCAGTCTAGGATCTGATGATGGGATCCAGGAGAAATCGAGGGCAACCTCAAATTTTATAGGCACATGTACCGCGTTTTATATATTTTCTGAAGTGATATTGGAATTGCTTCTTTCAATCATAATGTTATGTTGCTGAGCTGATGATGGAAGGTCAACTCCTTAATTGTTTGGACTAAAAGGATAATTCTTTCAATACTGTATACATATTAAGACTACTAGTTATAAAATCAGTAGTATTACAGGTGAGCTGGAATCTAATATGGTAAGAAAAAATGTAACACTAAAAACTATGAAAAAAAATTGTAAAGAAAAAAAAAACCGGCTTCTAAAATCCGACTCACTAAAAATTAGAAAATAATATAATACGAACATTTATAATCATCTGGGTATGAATTTTATATGTTTTTGAAGGCGGTGCCAATCAAAATTTTGAGGAAAAAGAAGCACTCTGTGCTTGTCTGTTTGAAATATAAACGGCACCGCCTTCAACAACATATAAAATTCATACCCAGATGATTATAAATGTTCGTATTATATTATTTTGTAATTTTTAGTGAGTCGGGTTTTTGTAGGCGGTTTTTTTTTTGTTTTCGTTCATAGCTTCTTTACTACTTACTAACACCAAAATAGTACAAATAATAAAAAGTTAAAAACTAAAACCCAACTACGACAAAAAACGACGCTGAAAAAGTATAAAAAAATTGTAAACAAAAAAAAACCGCCTTCAAAAACCCGACTCACTAAAAATTACAAAATAATATAATACGAACATTTATAATCATCTGGGTATGAATTTTATATGTTGTTGATGGCGGTGCCGTTTATATTTCAAACAGACAAGCACAGAGTGCTTCTTTTTCCTCAAAATTTTGATTGGCACCGCCTTCAAAAACATATAAAATTCATACCCAGATGATTATAAATGTTCGTATTATATTATTTTGTAATTTTTAGTGAGTCGGGTTTTTGAAGGCGGTTTTTTTGTTTACAATTTTTTTCATACTTTTTAGTGTTAAATTTTTTGTTACCCTATTAGTTCAGCTCACCTGTAATACTACTGATATTATAACTAGTAGTCTTAATATGTATACAGTATTGAAAGAATTATCCTCTTTACTCCTAAGTATTAAGGAGTTGACCTTTCCATCATCAGCTCAGCATCATAAGATTATGATTTCCAGAAGCAAATGCCAATATAACTTCAGGTAATATGCAAAACGCGGTACATGTCCCTATAAAATTTGCGGGTTGCCCTCGATTTCTTCCTGAATCCCATCATCAGATCCTAGACTGGTCACCTCTATTAGTTCAGCCTCACCTATAATGCTACTGATATTATAACTAGTAGTCTTAATATGTATACAGTATTGAAAGAATTATCCTTTTACTCCTAAGTATTAAGGAGTTGACCTTCCATCATCAGCTCAGCATCATAAGATTATGATTTTCAGAAGCAAATGCCAATATAACTTCAGGTAATATGCAAAACGCGGTACATGTCCCTATAAAATTTGAGGGTTGCCCTCGATTTCTCCTGGATCCCATCATCAGATCCGGGACTGGTGAAAATGGGACCACCTCGGAAGTGAACTGTATCCAACAAAAAAAAAATTTTTGAAATCCGTCTATAATTGACGAAAATATCGGTGAACATACATAAAAAAAAAAAAAAAAAAAAAAATATTATACATACAGACGAATTGAGAACCTCCTCCTTTTTTAACCGACTTCAAAAAAAGGAGGAGGTTCTCAATTCGTCTGTATGTATAATATTTTTTTTTTTTTTTTTTTTTTTTTTTTTTATGTATGTTCACCGATATTTTCGTCAATTATAGACGGATTTCAAAATTTTTTTTTTGGTTGGATACAGTTCACTTCCGAGGTGGTCCCATTTTCACCAGTCTCGGATCTGATGATGGGATCCAGGAGAAATCGAGGGCAACCTTCAAATTTTATAGGGACATGTACCGCGTTTTGCATATTATCTGAAGTCATATTGGCGTTTGCTTCTGGCTATCATAATCTTATGATGCTGAGCTGATGATGGAAGGTCAACTCCTTAATAGTTATGAGTAAAAGAATAATTATTTCAATACTGTATACAGATTAAGACTACTAGTTATAATATCAGTAGCATTACAGGTGAGCTAAACTATTAGGTTGACCAGTCTAGGATCTGATGATGGGATCCAGGAGAAATCGAGGGCAACCCTTAAATTTTATAGGCACATGTACCGCGTTTTACATATTTTCTGAAGTTATATTGGCATTTGCTTCTGGCAATCATAATGTTATGATGCTGAGCTGATGATGGAAGGTCAACTCCTTAATAATTGGGAGTAAAGGGATAATTCTTTCAAATCTGTGTACATATTGATACTACTAGTTATAATATCAGTAGAATTATAGGTGAGCTGAACTAATAGGGTGTAAAAAAATGTTACACTAAAAAATATGAAAAAAAATTGTAAACAAAAAAAAAACCGCCTTCAAAAACCCGACTCACTAAAAATTACAAAATAATATAATACGAACATTAATCTGGGTATGAATTTGATATGTTGTTGAAGGCGGTGCCGTTTATATTTCATGCAGTTTTCCTCAAAAATTTAAGTGGCACCGCCTTCAACAACATATCAAATTCATACCCAGATTAATGTTCGTATTATATTATTTTGTAATTTTTAGTGAGTCGTGTTTTTGAAGGCGGTTTTTTTTTTGTTTTGAAGTATCTAGACACGCGGTAGCGTGTCAAGCCAAGTTCAAGAAACAGAACTGGCGAGCCGCACCGTGTGTAATATTACACGAACCATTTGGAACCACTTTTGAACCCCTCATAAATCAAAAACTATTTCACATAAACGTATCAAATTTGGCTCATATATTGTGACTTGCGAGATAAATATGTGTTCTAAATTTCATAAGCTTATCTCTAACAGTTATTTAGATATTAATGTCCAAAAATCCTCATTTTTATCATTGACTGACTGACAGATCAAAATTCTAACCCAGTTCCAAATGACCTAGAGAGTTGAAATTTGGTATGCAGATAGGTAATTACATGAATACAAAGGAATAAATAAAAAACTGGCAATTTTTTTTTTTTATAATGAGCTAACAAGATGACCTCACTCCACCTGATGGTAAGCGGTAGTGAGATCCAAATATGAGGTCGACAGGCACAATATACCATATTGAGCCTGTCGCACTCACCCTGAAAGCCGTTTCACCCCTCCTTCCCGGAACATCGATATGAGAGGGCAATGGGGACGTGAAAGAGGAGACCACTGCTGCGGCAACAACGAGACAAGGCGTGGAGTCTCGCATTGGTATTGAGCTGTGCGGGTCGGAGTTGGCCAATCCGCCGAACGGAAGGCACTACCGTTTCTACGGCTCTCCCTGGCGGGCGGGCTGACCCGCTCCGCCCGCACAATACCGCCGCTAAGACTCCACTGGTCCGGCGCTTGCCGCAGCAATGGTCCCCCCTGGCTCCGGTTCGTACAGTGCTGATCCCGGAACGCGACCTGACCGAGATAGGTCAGAGTCACTTGGCGGGTTTTACGCAACTGTATGGTGGTAACAGCAACCGGTCGACTCCGAACCGGATTTTATTTCATTTCATTCACCTAATTAGTGCCTAATCACGCCTATATACCGGGACAGGCAGAGCACTAAGTATATATTTAGGTATACTTACTTATTTACAATTAAGAGTAGGTACTTATAGTCGGTTTTCATATTCATTACTTAGGGTTATACCCCGTAAACGTAGGAAAATACAGTAACTGATTCAATTGTTTTATATTTATAAAGTCTAGTTTTAGTTTTGAATTTGTCCTTTTCAAAGGACCCACGGCGTTACGATGATATATACTTTTCTACAAAAAGTAATGATATCCAATCAAAAACTTAAATGTGAAATGAGAGCCAAGTTCGATATTATGATAATTGCCTTGGTTGTTGACTTCAACGACAAAAGAAGTGAGATCTAAATGGGTGCCAAGTTCAATGGTCAACCCTAAAATTTATTTGTAAGTAACACTATAACATACCTATCATATCTTCTTATAACATAAGATAATGTATGGTGGTAGCCTATGAAGGTCTGTCTTGGCTAGTTTTCATTTTATAATTCCGAAAATTTGGATTGTTGGTAGAAACTGGCGAGCGAACATAATAATACGTTGGTAGGTTTATAGAAACTAGCCAAGACAGACCTTCATAGGCTACCACCATACATTATCTTATGTTATAAGAAGATATGATAGGTATGTTATAGTGTTACTTACAAATCAATTTTAGGGTTGACCATTGAACTTGGCACCCATTTAGATCTCACTTCTTTTGTCGTTGAAGTCAACAACCAAGGCAATTATCATAATATCGAACTTGGCTCTCATTTCACATTTAAGTTTTTGATTGGATGCAATATTTACTATGTAGAGATAAGTTTTCATGTTTGGAAAGGCGTAGTCACACGTTCCATACACAAGTACCTACCTACCGTAGCACTTTGACAACGTGTGACTGCGGTTTTCCAAACATGAAAACTTATCTCTACATAGTAAATATTGCATACTTCAAAATAGTATTGTATGTTCTAAAAAAATTGTAAACAAAAAAAAAACCGCCTTCAAAAACCCGACTCACTAAAAATTACAAAATAATATAATACGAACATTAATCTGGGTATGAATTTGATATGTTGTTGAAGGCGGTGCCGTTTATATTTCATGCAGTTTTCCTCAAAAATTTAATTGGCACCGCCTTCAACAACATATCAAATTCATACCCAGATTAATGTTCGTATTATATTATTTTGTAATTTTTAGTGAGTCGGGTTTTTGAAGGCGGTTTTTTTTTTGTTTACAATTTTTTTTCATCCTTTTTAGTGTTACATTTTTTAGCACCCTATTAGTTCAGCTCACCTATAATTCTACTGATATTATAACTAGTAGTATTAATATGTACACAGATTTGAAAGAATTATCCCTTTACTCCCAACTATTAAGGAGTTGACCTTCCATCATCAGCTCAGCATCATAACATTATGATTGCCAGAAGCAAATGCCAATATAACTTCAGAAAATATGTAAAACGCGGTACATGTGCCTATAAAATTTGAGGGTTGCCCTCGATTACTCCTGGATCCCATCATCAGATCCTAGACTGGTCAACCTAATAGTTTAGCTCACCTGTAATGCTACTGATATTATAACTAGTAGTCTTAATATGTATTCAGTATTGAAATAATTATTCTTTTACTCATAACTATTAAGGAGTTGACCTTCCATCATCAGCTCAGCATCATAAGATTATGATAGCCAGAAGCAAATGCCAATATGACTTCAGATAATATGCAAAACGCGGTACATGTCCCTATAAAATTTGAAGGTTGCCCTCGATTTCTCCTGGATCCCATCATCAGATCCGAGACTGGTGAAAATGGGACCACCTCGGAAGGGAACTCTATCCAACCAAAAAAAAATTTTTGAAATCCGTCTATAATTGACGAAAATATCGGTGAACATACATAAAAAAAAAAAAAAAAAAAAAAAATATTATACATACAGACGAATTGAGAACCTCCTCCTTTTTTTGAAGTCGGTTAAAAAGTCTTGTTTTATACTTTTTCAGCGTCGTTTTTTGTCGTAGTTGGGTTTTAGTTTTTAACTTTTTTTAGACAACCACCTTTGAAAGAAATTACACCTTGAAAGTAGAGTTTCTTAGAGCTAGTTATGCTGCAGTAGAAAACTGAATGTGTCCGGGGTATTCACCATATTTTTACCCGACTACGGCAAAGCAAAAGGAGGGTTATGATTTTGACAGGCTATGTATGTATGTATGTATGTATGTTCATCTGTTTCCACATAACTTCTAAATTGCTTGTCAGAATTCGACAAATGACATATCATTAGAAGCGTCTTAATTGTCCGCTGGTTATAGGCTATATAGGGTTTCACAAAATCTAATGTGGCGCCCACTAGCGGACAAAACATACAGAGTAAAAAAATAAAGTTAAGATAAATACGCCGTGTTTGGTATCATTGGAAAGCGCTTTACTTGTACATTTTAAATATATATATGTCGGAATATTGCGACGCCAGTGCCACCTGAAGGCAGTGAGTGGAAGCTACGGCACGCAAGCGCCACCTGGTGGCGCTAGACGGAGTCTACGTTAGGGCGGGCGGTCGTGCGCAGCGGCACAGTTATCTCCGGACGACCGCACGGTGCAAATCGTAGAAACTGTCGCGTATCGTTATACTTCCGTTCAGTGTAATTAGAGTCGGGTGTGATTGTGTTCATTGTTCTGTAAATCGATCTAATGGAAATAGTGACCAAGAATAAATCTAGTGCTTGATATCACGCTACTTTTATTTGCACGATACCTACATTCGCCCACACTATGTCGTTAAATACTTCTGATCCGACATCAGAAGTGGGATCGAATCGTGCAAATGATAGTCGCGGAGATGAAAGTCAGTGGCGGGTACTTTTAGAATTGCAAAATCAACAAATGCGCGAACTGATTCATGCATTGAAGACTCCAAATGTGAACAAATAGTGTAGTGCTGCCTGATTTCAACCCCGATAAGCAAGATTCTAATGCGAAATTATGGTGCGCGACCGCGGATTTGTGCTTTGCCGATAATTCACTAAGCGGCGGTGAATTTGTTGTTGTGATCAGCAAGGCATTGAAGGGGGCAGCGTCAACATGGCTATCGCAGATTGTATACCAAGGTATGACATGGGAGGAGTTCAAGGTTCTTTTCACGGCCAGATTTGTTACTACAGAGACTTTGGCGGGTACTTTCATAAATCTTAACGGCAGTAAGCTCAACGAAAAAGAGGCCCTTTCCGCCTATGCGAGTCGGTTGATGGCATCGCTAACTAATAGATGGAAGGATGCAGATAAGGAGCAGATCGCAGTAGCAGCTGTATTAGCGCATATTTCGCAGTTCGACTCGCGATTACAACGCTTAGCGTTTACTACCGACATTTCTTTAAGAGATAAATTGCAGAAAGAGCTATACGCTTTCTCATATCTGAAGCGCCAGATCCATCCTCGTGGTCAATCGTCTAGTGAGTTCGATGTGAAGCGAGCTAAGATGACCTCGCTAAAATGCTATAGTTGCGGAAAAATGGGTCACAGACGTTCCGAATGTAGGAGCAAGCCTGTGGATGTGAGAGGAAGACCTGCGACGCATGCATCATCGAGTCAAGCAACCCAGCAGTCAGCAGCGAAGCCTTTCGTGTGCTTCAAATGTGGGAAGCCAGGACACATCGCGAGCCGGTGCAGCAGCGGCGGCCATCAGGTCGATGGCAGCGGCGGCGGCAGCGGCGGCGGCGGCGGCGGTGCATCCCGGAACGAGTGACGAGTGGATGTTGCTTTGTAAGCAACTACATGATCATGTGAGTCTTTTTCATACTGTTGCGATTTTATTTGAAAGTCAGTATAGTCTGTTTCAATGCACACATTTTCATAATAGTTTCGTTTAAAGTAATGTTTTTTTTGTAAATTAAAAGTAGCCACATGAAAAGTGTGAAAGATTATGTGAAATGCCTAGCTACCTATTTTGTACTTGATGCCACTAAGTGCTAAAGTTATTAGACCTCATGCAACTTGTGGTTGTGTGGCTACTGGCAGCCTAGAAAAATAGGAAGTGTGAATCTGGATGTGTGTGCGTGTGTGCATGTGTGCTAGTTAAAAAAAAAAAAAAAAACTCATTCAATTAAAGGTTTGGCTGTATGATTTTTATTAATCAAAGCCTTTTATTTCCTACCGTTATTACCGTATCGTTATTTCTTACTAGAAAAAGAATAAAAAAAATATTTTCTTGTCAATGTCAGTGCAATTAAAAACTCAGGGAATAATTTTAGTCTCTCAAGCACGTAGATTAATTGTTGATTCTAAATTTAAAATTTGAAAAACAAACTGACTGTCTACTGTCTTTGTCGATTCTACTTCAAACTCAAATACGTAATTGAGCGGTGATTCTCATCACTTTATCATTCAGTTGTCTACTGTAAGAAATCTTTGTTTCAGATGCCATGCCTTGTACCCCAGGCATCTGTGAACACAGTTGGGAATTGAGATTGAGCTGCAGTACGACAGGCGGCTACGGAGCAACAAATTCCTTATACCAGGAATGCAAGATAGATGCTGAGAGGAAACCTTAAATCAGGTGCATTGTTTTTATGTTTAGACTTTAGACATCCTTTAAGATTGATTTACCTAGGAATTGTGATTCTGTACTGCATCACAGTATGTGATGCTCACTGAACACAATGTTTTGTCCTTGAAAATGAGGAAAGAAATCAGACCAAGTTGGACCCTAAGTATCCTCTATACTTAACTTAACTTAACCCTTTTAAAGTAATTGAGTATTTGGTTTTGGTTTTCCCCATCCAAATGTGGATAGATAATTTTTATAATCATTTAAGTCTAGTAGAACGATAGGTTCCCAAAGATTTGGACAATGCTAATGCTTATGATTTTGTTCATGTTGATTGTTGGTTTATTTAATGACACATGTTGATGGTACGGGTAACCTATGGATTGAGTTACTTTTAGTTGAAGTGGCCGATGGACTGAGCCATGAGTATCCGATGGACTGGATACTAGGTGTGTTCGATGGACTGAACACTGTGAGAACCGACGGACTGGTTCTAGGCCGACGGACTGGTCAGAGTGTGTGTGTGTCTAGACTTGTGTTATTAATTAATTGGATCTACTGAGTAATGCCTTAGTTGCAGATTTGAATTTGGGAACTTTTCGGTCAAACGTTCAAATGTTATGTAAAGTAAAATTTTGTAAGCAGAAGCTGTTTGTTAACTTTTGGCTGGGATGGCCGAACGGTTTACTCTTTTGGTTTCATTTTTATCGTGAGTTATTGGATAGTGATAGGTAAAGAGGATTTCCAGAAGGTCATGTACCAGTCGAAGTTGAAGTAGAGATACATCGTGAGCCTAACGTTGATGAGTAATGTGTAAACAATAAATTGGTGATGTTATGAGAGCTCGAGTGTAAACTTAAACGGCCGTAGTTAAGTCGACTGTGCCAGTAGCTATTTCGTAGTCGTAGCCCGCTAGAAATCGGTGTCTTTTGGGGAAACTCAAGTAGTCCGTGGGTGCGCGATGCGCGTTTGGCTCTGGTGGAACGAGACCGTAGTGTGTAGTCAGTGGGTGATGCACACGTGCGTGGATATTGAAGCGCGTATGAGAGACTTTGGAGGCTCTATCGGCTATGGTGCCGTGGCGTTGGAGTGGTCACTTGAGATTTGTGAGGCTACACAGTTGATTTATAGTGAGAATTAATTTGTACAGCGAATGGTACGTGACTCTGGCTACTCGAAAATGTTTTGTTTTCTTTTGTTACAATTGAAATTAATTTTGTTTGATATGAAATGTAATCTAGTGTGTTCAAACCATGTAATGATTTGATGAAAATGGAAGTCAATAATTTTAAAAGCTTCCCCTATTTTAAAGTCATTAAATTCAAAGCGTAAATACAAGTAGACGCCCATGACAGGATTAGACGTATTCCGGAGGGTCAAGTACCAATTGAAGTTGCTGAAGATTAGTCTGAGTCGGAGTAGATTGTCTACTCTTTTTGTTTTAAGCAAGGTTGCACTCTAGTCCTAGACCGGGTCAAAGTTGACCGTATATGTTGACCGCACCAGGTGTGTCGCTGTAGCCGTAGTTCAGTTGAAATCGGTATGTAAGCTTAGTGATGTTTAGGGATCGTAAGAATTAGTTCTTGCGATTCTCATAGTCTCTTTGTAGTACACCGTGAGCACGCGGTAATGCAGCGAACACTGGCGGGGGTCGGGTCTTATGGGATATTAAGACCGTAGAGTCGGAGATGACTCGGCGATCCTGGTAGATGGAGTCGCATAAGGATGGTTTCCTGGGCTTGTAGAGCCGTATTGGTCTGGATGGATTGAGCCTGTGCTTAGATGGAGATTTAAGAGTGTGTTATGATATGCGTGCAATTGTTGCTTGATTCTGTCTGGACCATTTATAATCACTGAATTGTTTGGATTGAATTTCATAGTGTTAGTAAATACAGTTTCATTGTAAAAAAAAGTGTGTAAATTATGTTCTAGTACTTAGTACTGATGACTGTCTAGGAAATCTAGAAACTGAATGTTTTTGTGTTAGGTCAGGATAGACCGAACGGTAAATACTGTGCTTGGTTTTCTATTGTTTCAGACTAACACACGAGGACGTGTGCAAGCAGGATGGCCGTGTCGGAATATTGCGACGCCAGTGCCACCTGAAGGCAGTGAGTGGAAGCTACGGCACGCAAGCGCCACCTGGTGGCGCTAGACGGAGTCTACGTTAGGGCGGGCGGTCGTGCGCAGCGGCACAGTTATCTCCGGACGACCGCACGGTGCAAATCGTAGAAACTGTCGCGTATCGTTATACTTCCGTTCAGTGTAATTAGAGTCGGGTGTGATTGTGTTCATTGTTCTGTAAATCGATCTAATGGAAATAGTGACCAAGAATAAATCTAGTGCTTGATATCACGCTACTTTTATTTGCACGATACCTACATTCGCCCACACTATGTCGTTAAATACTTCTGATCCGACATATATATTACTAGCATTTGCATGTGACTTTACGTATATTCATGGACTGATTGCATATAGTTCACATCTTTTTAACCGACTTCAAAAAAAGGAGGAGGTTCTCAATTCGTCTGTATGTATAATTTTTTTTTTTTTTTTTTTATGTATGTTCACCGATATTTTCGTCAATTATAGACGGATTTCAAAAATTTTTTTTTGGTTGGATAGAGTTCACTTCCGAGGTGGTCCCATTTTCACCAGTCTCGGATCTGATGATGGGATCCAGGAGAAATCGAGGGCAACCTTCAAATTTTATAGGGACATGTACCGCGTTTTGCATATTATCTGAAGTCATATTGGTATTTGCTTCTGGCTATCATAATTTTATGATGCTGAGCTGATGATGGAAGGTCAACTCCTTAATAGTTATGAGTAAAAGAATAATTATTTCAATACTGTATACATATTAAGACTACTAGTTATAATATCAGTAGCATTACAGGTGAGCTAAACTATTAGGTTGACCAGTCTAGGATCTGATGATGGGATCCAGGAGAAATCGAGGGCAACCCTCAAATTTTATAGGCACCTGTACCGCGTTTTACATATTTTCTGAAGTTTTATTGGCATTTGCTTCTGGCAATCATAATGTTATGATGCTGAGCTGATGATGGAAGGTCAACTCCTTAATAGTTGGGAGTAAAGGGATAATTCTTTCAAATCTGTGTACATATTGATACTACTAGTTATAATATCAGTAGAATTATAGGTGAGCTGAACTAATAGGGTGTAAAAAAAATTAACACTAATAAAAAGGATGAAAAAAATTGTAAACAAAAAAAAAACCGCCTTCAAAAACACGACTCACTAAAAATTACAAAATAATATAATACGAACATTAATCTGGGTATGAATTTGATATGTTGTTGAAGGCGGTGCCGTTTATATTTCACGCAGTTTTCCTCAAAAATTTAATTGGCACCGCCTTCAACAACATATCAAATTCATACCCAGATTAATGTTCGTATTATATTATTTTGTAATTTTTAGTGAGTCGTGTTTTTGAAGGCGGTTTTTTTTTTGTTTTGAAGTATGCAATATTTACTATGTAGAGATAAGTTTTCATGTTTGGAAAGGCGTAGTCACACGTTCCATACACAAGTACCTACCTACCGTAGCACTTTGACAACGTGTGACTGCGGTTTTCCAAACATGAAAACTTATCTCTACATAGTAAATATTGCATACTTCAAAATAGTATTGTATGTTCTAAAAAAATTGTAAACAAAAAAAAAACCGCCTTCAAAAACCCGACTCACTAAAAATTACAAAATAATATAATACGAACATTAATCTGGGTATGAATTTGATATGTTGTTGAAGGCGGTGCCGTTTATATTTCATGCAGTTTTCCTCAAAAATTTAATTGGCACCGCCTTCAAATAACATATCAAATTCATACCCAGATTAATGTTCGTATTATATTATTTTGTAATTTTTAGTGAGTCGGGTTTTTGAAGGCGGTTTTTTTTGTTTACAATTTTTTTTCATCCTTTTAGTGTTACATTTTTAGCACCCTATTAGTTCAGCTCACCTATAATTCTACTGTTATTATAACTACTAGTATTAATATCTACACAGATTTGAAAGAAGTATCCCTTTACTGCCAACTATTAAGGAGTTGACCTTCCATCATCAGCTCAGCATCATAACATTATGATTGCCAGAAGCAAATGCCGATATAACTTCAGAAAATATAGTAAAACGCGGTACATGTGCCTATAAAATTTGAGGGTTGCCCTCGATTACTCCTGGATCCCATCATCAGATCCTAGACTGGTCAACCTAATAGTTTAGCTCACCTGTAATGCTTCTGATATTATAACTAGTAGTCTTAATATGTATCTGTGCATTGAAATAATTATTCTTTTACTTCATAACTATTAAGGAGTTGACCTTCCATCATCAGCTCAGCATCATAAGATTATGATAGCCAGAAGCAAATGCCTATATGACTTCAGATAATATGTAAACGCGGTACATGTCCTATAAAATTTGAAGGTTGCCCTCGATTTATCCTGGATCCCATCATCAGATCCGAGACTGGTGAAAATGTGACCACCTTGGAAGGGAACTCCATCCAACGAAAAAATTTTTTAATCCGTCTATAATTGAGGAAATTATCGGTGATCATACATAAAAAAAAAAAAAAATATTATACATACAGACGTATTTAGAATCTCCTCCTTTTTTTGAAGTCGGTTAAAAAGTCTTGTTTTATACTTTTTCAGCGTCGTTTTTTGTCGTAGTTGGGTTTTAGTTTTTAACCGACTTCAAAAAAAGGAGGAGGTTCTCAATTCGTCTGTATGTATAATATTTTTTTTTTTTTTTTATGTATATTCACCGATATTTTCGTCAATTACAGACGGATTTCAAAATTTTTTTTTTGGTTGGATAGAGTTCACTTCCGAGGTGGTCCCATTTTCACCAGTGTCGGATCTGATGATGGGATCCAGGAGAAATCGAGGGCAACCTTCAAATTTTATAGGGACATGTACCGCGTTTTACATATTTTCTGAAGTTATATTGGCATTTGCTTCTGGCAATCATAATGTTATGATGCTGAGCTGATGATGGAAGGTCAACTCCTTTATAGTTGGGAGTAAAGGGATAATTCTTTCAAATATGTGTACATATTAATACTACTAGTTATAATACCACAAGAATTATAGGTGAGCTGAACTAATAGGGTCCAATCTAGGATCCGATTATGGGATCCAGGAGAAATCGAGGGCAACCCTTAAATTTTATAGGCACATGTACCACGTTTCACATATTTTCTGAAGTTATATTGGCATTGCTTCTTGTAATCATAATGTTATAATGTTGAGCTGATGATGGAAGGTCAACTCCTTAATTGTTCGGAGTAAAAGGATAATTCTTTCAATACTGTATACATATTAAGACTACTAGTTATAATATCAGTAGAATTATAGGTGAGCTGAACTAAAAGGGTGCTAAAAAATGTAACACTAAAAAGGATGAAAAAAAATTGTAAACAAAAAAATAACTGCCTTCAAAAACCCGACTCACTAAAAATTACAAAATAATATAATACGAACATTAATCTGGGTATGAATTTGATATGTTGTTGAAGGCGGTGCCGTTTATATTTCATGCAGTTTTCCTCAAAAATTTAATTGGCACCGCCTTCAACAACATATCAAATTCATACCCAGATTAATGTTCGTATTATATTATTTTGTAATTTTTAGTGAGTCGGGTTTTTGAAGGCGGTTTTTTTTTTGTTTACAATTTTTAACTTTTTTTAGACAACCACCTTTGAAAGAAATTACACCTTGAAAGTAGAGTTTCTTAGAGCTAGTTATGCTGCAGTAGAAAACTGAATGTGTCCGGGGTATTCACCATATTTTTACCCGACTACGGCAAAGCAAAAGGTGGGTTATGATTTTGACAGGCTATGTATGTATGTATGTATGTATGTTCATCTGTTTCCACATAACTTCTAAATTGCTTGTCAGAATTCGACAAATGACATATCATTAGAAGCGTCTTAATTGTCCGCTGGTTATAGGCTATATAGGGTTTCACAAAATCTAATGTGGCGCCCACTAGCGGACAAAACATACAGAGTAAAAAAATAAAGTTAAGATAAATACGCCGTGTTTGGTATCATTGGAAAGCGCTTTACTTGTACATTTTAAATATATATATATTACTAGCATTTGCATGTGACTTTACGTATATTCATGGACTGATTGCATATAGTTCACATCTTTTTAACCGACTTCAAAAAAAGGAGGAGGTTCTCAATTCGTCTGTATGTATAATTTTTTTTTTTTTTTTTTTTTTTATGTATGTTCACCGATATTTTCGTCAATTATAGACGGATTTCAAAAATTTTTTTTTTGGTTGGATAGAGTTCACTTCCGAGGTGGTCCCATTTTCACCAGTCTCGGATCTGATGATGGGATCCAGGAGAAATCGAGGGCAACCTTCAAATTTTATAGGGACATGTACCGCGTTTTGCATATTATCTGGAAGTCATATTGGTATTTGCTTCTGGCTATCATAATTTTATGATGCTGAGCTGATGATGGAAGGTCAACTCCTTAATAGTTATGAGTAAAAGAATAATTATTTCAATACTGTATACATATTAAGACTACTAGTTATAATATCAGTAGCATTACAGGTGAGCTAAACTATTAGGTTGACCAGTCTAGGATCTGATGATGGGATCCAGGAGAAATCGAGGGCAACCCTCAAATTGTATAGGCACATGTACCGCGTTTTACATATTTTCTGAAGTTATATTGGCATTTGCTTCTGGCAATCATAATGTTATGATGCTGAGCTGATGATGGAAGGTCAACTCCTTAATAATTGGGAGTAAAGGGATAATTCTTTCAAATCTGTGTACATATTGATACTACTAGTTATAATATCAGTAGAATTATAGGTGAGCTGAACTAATAGGGTGTAAAAAAATGTTACACTAAAAAGGATGAAAAAAATTGTAAACAAAAAAAAAACCGCCTTCAAAAACCCGACTCACTAAAAATTACAAAATAATATAATACGAACATTAATCTGGGTATGAATTTGATATGATGTTGAAGGCGGTGCCACTTAAATTTTTGAGGAAAACTGCATGAAATATAAACGGCACCGCCTTCAACAACATATCAAATTCATACCCAGATTAATGTTCGTATTATATTATTTTGTAATTTTTAGTGAGTCGGGTTTTTGAAGGCGGTTTTTTTTTTGTTTATAATTTTTCGTTCATAGCTTCTTTACTACGTCCCCTTAAAATATAAAACATGTTGGTTCATCAATTTAACTTTTGATAATATTATGCGCCACAAATACACTTTAACACCAAAATAGTACAAATAATAAAAAGTTAAAAACTAAAACCCAACTACGACAAAAAACGACGCTGAAAAAGTATAAAACAAGACTTTTAGAACACTGAACTGAACAAAGTTGCTTATCGTCGGGGATAGTGCAAATCCGCGAATCTACCATATGTAAAGGGTGCGTATCTGCAATTGATCAAATTTTACAGGGGAAGGTTAAAACTTAATAACTTTGTTAATTTAATGAAATTTAAGCTCATTTTTACATAGAAAGTAAATATAAATGTGTTTTATCTCTTGTTAGAAAAAAAAATCAATTTATGTAATTAATTAATGCCCTACGACAATTACGCGGATGTGCTTTGACCATTAACTTATACTATTGGAACTTAAGAGGAAGGTACGCGGTTTTGAAATTAAACAAATTTGATTAATTCCACAATATTCCACAAAAACCACAATATTTTTCATCATCATCAGCCTATTCCTGTCCACTGCTGGACATAGGCCTCCCCAAATACACGCCACTTCTCTCTCTCCTCGGCCACTCGCATCCAGCTCCTACTAGCCGTCCTGCGCAGATCGTCACTCCACCTGGCCTGCGGGCGTCCTACACTACGTTTGCCGAGACGCGGTATCCACTCCAGAACTCGTCTACCCCAGCGGTTGTCGGTTCTACGGCTGATGTGGCCAGCCCACTGCCACTTCAGCTTGCTAATGCGATGAGCTATGTCGATGACTTTGGTTCTCTGACGGATCGCCTCGTTTCTGATTCGATCTCGCAGAGAAACACCGAGCATAGCTCTTTCCATTAGCCACCTGAGCGACTTTTAACTTGTGGACCAGCCATGCCATCAGTGTCCACGTTTCGGTTCCATACGTCATGACGGGTAGGATGTACTGATTAAAGACTTTCGTCTTTCGCTTTGTGGGATTGACGATGAGAATGACATCTGCAAATCGCAGATGAGAGATGTATTCACCATTTACGTTAATGCCACATCCTTTCCAGTTCAGCGTCTTGAACAAATCCTCCATTGCATTTGTGAACAACTTCGGGGAGATGACTCCTCCTGTCTCACTCCTTTATGCAATGATATGGGTTTTGTTTGCTGATTCTGTACTTGGCATTTCAAAGACATTTCATCACCTGGATGTACCGCCAATCTACTTGGCATCGCTGTAGGGACTCCAGAACTGACCAGATTTCAACCGAATCAAAGGCTTTCTCATAGACCCCAAATACTAGACACAGGGGCTTATTATACTCCTCAGTCTTCTGTATAACCTGTCCCACTGTGTGGATGTGGTCTATGGTGCCTGATCCACACCGAAATCCAGTCTGTTGCGGTGGTTGGGATTTGTCTAGTCTTTGTGCGAGTAGGATCGTGATCTAGTGTCCTCATTGCCAGAATCAGGGCGAGATGCATGCGAGGCGTATAACCGGCCATCGAAGTCTATTATCTTCGAGAGGACTGCCGGCTTTGAAGCAGCAATGTCCCCATTTGCTGTAGCTTCGTTGGCTTTAGTTGGCTTCTTCCGAGAGATTGTACAAACACCTTTGACCGCCGATTCTGTTCAATAGCTCTTTCTTTAAAATAGTATTGTAACACCGGAGGTCTTGTCGCACACATTAATTGATCTCCAGGTTGAGAGCCCGAGCTTCCAATGTAGTAGCGGGTGGGTCTTTACTTCGCTGCCTCATTAGCCTTAAGGTCTTCTCCAAAAGTTTAGACTTCCTACCCCCGTGCCTTCTGCTGCACAATCTCGATCCTTCCTCCCTGAGGACACGAACCATATTTTCAAGATTCTGGCTAACGTCAATTGAGGTTTCCACTGCAGCAAATCGATTCTCCAGGTATTTACTGGAACGTTTCGGATCCCGCCGTGGTCAGGAGTAGAGTAGGTCGGAGACTAGACCTCACCAAGCGAACACGTTCGGCTTTAAAGTCGATATTCAGAGTGCCTCGAACAAAACGGTGATCACTGCCGGTGTTAAACCTGTTGAGTACGGAGACATCTCTGAATATGTGCCGCCTATGATGAAGTCGATCTCGTTCCTAGTCACAGTATCGGGACTATGCCACGTCCACTTCCTTTAAGACTGCTTCTAAAAGAAAAAGTTCATCAAGAAGAGCCCCTCCCGTTCGAGGAAGTTGACAAGCTTTAGTCCCCTGTGATTCCAAACCTGTGGGACCCTACTACTGATTCTCTGAATCACAAAAAAATTGCATTATTTAAATTATTAAGTTCATTTTGAAAACAAAAAAAATAGTTATTATTAGGTTGGAATGGGAAAATGAACTAAACTTGCGCTAATTACCGATTTTAATTTAAAAGATACGAAACAAACATTAATTTTTAAGTAAATACAGACAGTTTTATTGCAAAATTAGTATCACCAGATCACTTACGCGGTGTTGACACTTGCTCGCGAGATACGCAGTGTTGTAATTGGGCGATTCCTGGTTTCTGTTTGGTCGAAATGAACTCGTGTCAAGACAGTGGCAGCTAATCACTATTTTGCGGGATTTGCCCGCGAAAAGTGAAATTGGCTACATTTGTCAGTTACGCGGAATTATCCAATGCTAGTTCCGCGGATTTGCACTATCCCCGACGTTATGTAGTTCCAAGTAAATGGACACAGTAGACTCTACCAAAATGCTTATGTTGAAAATTGACAATAATGTCATACAATACTATTTTGAAGTATGCAATATTTACTATGTAGAGATAAGTTTTCATGTTTGGAAAGGCGTAGTCACACGTTCCATACACAAGTACCTACCTACCGTAGCACTTTGACAACGTGTGACTGCGGTTTTCCAAACATGAAAACCTATCTCTACATAGTAAATATTGCATACTTCAAAATAGTATTGTATGACATTATTGTCAATTTTCAACATAAGCATTTTGGTAGAGTCTACTGTGTCCATTTACTTGGAACTACATAAGCAACTTTGTTCAGTTCAGTGTTCTAAAAGTCTTGTTTTATACTTTTTCAGCGTCGTTTTTTGTCGTAGTTGGGTTTTTATTGTAACGAGTTCCCGATCTTTTGGCACAGCTGCAAGCGCCTTAATCACAAAGCATTAATCATAAACAAGATAAAAAAAAACAAATCAAGAACCGCCTTCAAAAACCTGACACACAAAAATTACTAAAAAATTAAATACGAAAATTATTAATTATCTGGGTAGGAATTTGATATGTTTTTCAAGGTGGTGCCGTTTGTATTTCATGTAGATAACACAGTGTGCTAAATTGTTCTAAAGTTTTGCTTGGCATATTCGGTCGAATTGAGAAACCTCCTTTTTGAAGTCGGTTAAAAACTCGGTTAATAACAAAGTAACAGTTTTCTAGTCCGTATAACCACGACAGTGAACTGTTATAGCGCAGCCTTAATTATAAATTACTAATTAAGGATTCTTGAAAGCGTAAAGCTCCCGTTTACATGGTTATGAAGAGCAATAACTTCATCCCCTCACAAACATGTGTTAAAGTAAACGAAAACACTTGTAAGTAAAATATTTTAGCTAGATAATATTATTCGTATGTTCCCGATCCGTGTTATTCCTGTCTCGGCGGAATCTCTAACTTCCGCTATCAGAAGCATATAATCGAATGCAGCTGGCTGATGTTTATTGAATAAACTTTGCCAGTGAGCCCGGGAAAACATGTTCAGGTCCATGCCATGTACCGCCAGGCAACATACAGATGTATACTTTTATTGTATGCAAATTGGAGGCGCGTTACAAAAGTGATGGTTTGCTTAACAGAGAAAAGTTTTTGTATGAACCATGTAAGGGTACCTACAGTTTTGATGTAAGCATATCGTAAAACTTACAGATCATCATCGGCTCATATACGTCCCCACTGTTGGGGCACGGGACTTTAAACTAGGACGATAAGGCCTTAGTCAACCACGCGTGCCAAGGTCGAGTTGGTCGACTACACAAACTTAAAACTGTTTCATAGGTGTGCAGGTTTCCTCACGATGTTTTCCTTTAACGTTAAAGCATCGAATGATGGTACATGGAATCTCAAATTTGAAAAACACATTGGTTCCTGGCGGGGTTTGAACTGGCGACCTCTCGCATGGCAAGCAACGACCTTAACCACTCGGCCATCGACGCTTTTTACAACTTTCAGATATTTAAACGAAACCTGTTATGTTTGCTAGGAAACATGTACAGTTCAGAGTTGCACAGTTTACACGTCAATTGTGTTTCTGTCAATTTGCCATACAGAAGTTCACAAATACTAAAGGAACCTGTCGCAATTGACTCAAAGAAATGGAGAGATAGACTTCGCATATTCAGTGTTTTGTTGTGCAACGTACAACTGAGCACAACATTTAATTACACTAAAACCAGAATAATGTGAACCAACTCTCACCACCCAGAAAAACTGAAAAGATTACGATGAAACACTCGGCGGGATTCCTCTATTTTTAATTAGCAAGCGACTTAATAATCTAAATGAATATTTTATCTCTCAATCCAGACTTATTTGTATAAAAGCGCGCAAACAATGGGATTCAATTAAATGACGTCGGAGTGCAGAGGGGGTCCGTGGGGGTCAGTGGGGGGTCCGCGGGTGGGAGGGGGTCAGAGGAGGGGGGGTCCGTGAAATCGGCAAAAACTGTAAAAACTAACGGAATAAAGCCGGGCGCGTTCGCCGCCCGTTTGGGAGTAAAGCGACAATTTACATAGGAGTGTGTAGAAAAGCTGGAAAATATCACTCTTAGCCCAAATCTCGGATTTATTCGTCGTTTAGATTTTAACTAGATTAAAATTGTAGTAGGATTGATTAACTTCAGAACGATTGCAGTAAATTTTCTTATTAAGCTATTGCATAGCTTTTATCGCGGGCTTTGAGCGCGGCGACCGAACCAAGAAATTCCGTAACAAAAAAAAACCTCACATACGTCACAATGTCGTTTCAGTTCGGTACACTTCGGCACGGTGTTTGTGTGCGTGCGGTTAGACGTATTGTACGACTCTACGAAACTCGCACGAATCGAGACGAGCTGCTCTGAAATCGGACGATGCTATGCAATAGCTATACCGCGGCAGGTCCCGAGTGCCACAGGTCTTTCTTATTTCTTTAACTGTGTTGGTAATGGTTTCTTGAAGGATATGAGTCGGTCAAGTGTCATTAGATAAGAAGAAAATTAATTGAAAGAAAATTTTATGATCTATACTGATCATCAAAGATTGGACAATAAAGTGGACAGATAGACAACAAATTGATTTTACACATAAGGGTTCTTAACCGAAAACCAAACTCACCCTAAACCTATCTTTTGGTGAAGCCTCGTAAGAAAATATTATCCCTGTTAAAACACCACTCAGATAAATCTGAAACCAAAACTTTCCCGAGATATATTTGTTCTCAATCTCAAGTAGGTGGAATGATTTCTTACGAATCGCGCGTAATTTATATCTTTTTGGCGCGAGTCAGTTTTTTGGTCGCCATTGACGGACGAGCGGATAGATCGGATTCGTAGCATTATGTGACGTTTCATCACGTGAGCTGTAGCCATCCTATTGAAGTACATACATAATGTAGATAATGTTCTGAAATATGTTTGTAAATCTTACATTTTAGGGCTCTATATATACCGGTAAAAAATGATTCTATCTTAGTAGCACAATAGATTTGTGCAGTTATTTTTTATTAAAATCAAATATGCCGATTTTACGAAAGGTATAACCGAAACTTTAAAGTACGTTCGAACCACTTTATTACTAAGGGCGTAGAGCTTCTTTAGCTTTAAGCATCGATTTCATGTGGCAAGCAGTACCTGAATAAGTCACTTCTTAAAAAACACCGATAGCTTCTCTAGTTTTCGAGTTGGAACATTATTATTTTGAAAATTCGAAAAAAAAAATTTTTTTTCAACGAATTATTTGCATGATTCGATAGTATTACTAAAGGCAAATCGTTCCGCCACGGGAAAACAACCACTAAAATTTCACGGTGTATAAATATAAGTCATCATCATCCTCCCGGCCACAGCGACTTGGTAATCAGATTATTGAGAGCGCCGCATGTGTGCTCTCTGGTGACTGACGTACCCGATAACGTACGAACACATTCTAGTCTAGTTTTAAGTTATTTTGTTTTTCTATCTTTGTAAAATAAAATTATTTTTCTTTCTTTCTTTTCATATCCGAAGGGTAGAGGGGCCCTTTTACTAATTCTTCGCTCTCTGTCTGTTTGCATTCTGTTTCCAGGCTTTATCTCTAGAAAAACGATTGCCAGAAAGTCGATATTATTAGAAATTGTACGTATGTAACCTACTGCTCTACTAACAAAATAAAATAAATGTTTAAAGGGCTTTTATACAACAAACCTGATTTACTATTTACTTAACAGTAAAGCCAGTTTTTTATGTATCTTCACTTGCCCTAATATTTGGTAAAGTGTCGATGAACTACCATCCCAATTTATATTGATGTTTACTCAACACAGTGAGCTTCATTCAAGTTATTCACGGGGATTTCCACAGTACTACGTTAGGTAATACTACCTGCTAAGTAAATATTTAAATAAAGGAGAGTTAAACAGACAATATGATATGAAATACCTCTAGAATTCTTGCTTTCGAGTAGTACTCGTAAAGGTCGCGGTATTCAACTAATACTGCCTTTGTGCGCTGTTCAAATAAACCTTTTATTCTGAAGGGCCCTTGGAACTTGTGTTACAAAGGGCCGGGTTAAAAACAATACGCTCAGTGCGCGAGGAATTAGAGTTTATCTCAGGAGGTTGAGAGCGAGGAAATATATGAGACTGTTGTGGGACGGCAAGGCGAGAGCATTGACTCTCGCCTTCTTAAAATATCAATCCTCTCGCAATAAAGTAAAATTCAATGTCTTCATCAACAGCCCATACACGTCCTACTGCTGTGGCACGGACCTACCTAGGGGAATAAGGCCTTAGTCAACCACGCTGGCCAAGTGCGGGTTGGTTGACTAGAAAGCCTGACAATTTCTTCGTAGGTGCAGATTTTCTTACGATGTTTTCCTTCACCGTTAAAGCGTCAAATAATCGTACGTATGAATTGAATAAAAAGT
Organism: Maruca vitrata; assembly: GCA_039566165.1. NCBI lineage: Eukaryota > Metazoa > Arthropoda > Insecta > Lepidoptera > Crambidae > Maruca > Maruca vitrata. The sequence continues at coordinate 11,392,291 of CM076936.1, read as the reverse complement.
TAAAAACTAAAACCCAACTACGACAAAAAACGACGCTGAAAAAGTATAAAACAAGACTTTTAGAACATACAATACTATTTTGAAGTATGCAATATTTACTATGTAGAGATAAGTTTTCATGTTTGGAAAACCGCAGTCACACGTTGTCAAAGTGCTACGGTAGGTAGGTACTTGTGTATGGAACGTGTGACTACGCCTTTCCAAACATGAAAACTTATCTCTACATAGTAAATATTGCATACTTCAAAATAGTATTGTATGTTCTAAAAGTCTTGTTTTATACTTTTTCAGCGTCGTTTTTTGTCGTAGTTGGGTTTTAGTTTTTAACTTTTTATTATTTGTACTATTTTGGTGTTAGTAAGTAGTAAAGAAGCTATGAACGAAAAGATGTGAACTATATGCAATCAGTCCATGAATATACGTAAAGTCACATGCAAATGCTAGTAATATATATATATTTAAAATGTACAAGTAAAGCGCTTTCCAATGATACCAAACACGGCGTATTTATCTTAACTTTATTTTTTTACTCTGTATGTTTTGTCCGCTAGTGGGCGCCACATTAGATTTTGTGAAACCCTATATAGCCTATAACCAGCGGACAATTAAGACGCTTCTAATGATATGTCATTTGTCGAATTCTGACAAGCAATTTAGAAGTTATGTGGAAACAGATGAACATACATACATACATACATACATACAAACATACATACAAACATACATACATACATACATACATACATACATAGCCTGTCAAAATCATAACCCTCCTTTTGCTTTGCCGTAGTCGGGTAAAAAGACGTGTGGCACTCGGGGACTGCCGCGGTATAGCTATTGCATAGCATCGTCCGATTTCGGAGCGGCTCGTCTCGATTCGTGCGAGTTTCGTAGAGTCGTACAATACGTCTAACCACACGCACACAAACACCGTGCCGAAGTCTACCGAACTGAAACGACGTTAGACGATTGTGAGGTTTTTTTCGTTGCGGAATTTCTTGGTTCGGTCGCCGCGCTCAAAGCCCGCGATAAAAGCTATGCAATAGCTTAAAAACTTCGTGCCCTTCCTGATACAAGTGGTAAAGCTGCATTCAAACTGCACATGCAAGAAGATGTGCAACAAACACTCATCACGGATTCCGACTCCAGGGTCGATCCCTTGCAAATGTCTGCGAATTCAAATCAGTTGGAAGCCAGAGTACCGCCGCCGCGCGGAGTCCGCTCCACATTTTTGCGCATATTTTTGCAAACATTTCGTATGTTGACGGCGCTGGTCTCACTTGGCGGTTGCCAAGACGCTGATTGGGCGCTCGCAGAATGGTCATGGGTTACTCTTGAGATGTTGATACCTCTTTTTTGTAATAGGCTAACAATATGTACTCACGCCATCTGACGGTAAGCGGTAGTGAGACGTAAGTTGTGGTCGATAGGCACAATAGACCATATTGAGCCTGTCGCACTCACCCTGAAGGCCTTCTTAAATGCTGCCCCGCCTGAAGAGCCCGGGATCACAGGATGGAAGGAAAACATGTTTATGACATAAAAACAACTATGTTGCATAAATTTCTTAAAAGTCAACGTAGATGCCTTTCAACTGCTTCTGAAAACTGAGTTCTCATTCGGCTCCTTTGGAATTTTTAGGGTTCCGTACCTAAAGGTATAAACGGGACCCTAAACCTTTGCCGTCCGTCTGTCTGTTCGTCAGATTTAGTACTTTAGATTTAGTACAGAGCGTGAGAACATAATATAGTACTTTTAAACGGACTGCGCTCTAAAGAAGTAATGTTTTACCCGTAAAACGTATCTACGCGGACGGTCTCGCGGGCGGAAAGCTGGTCCATCTATACTAATCAAAAACATAAATGTGAAATGAGAGCCAAGTTCAATATTATGATAATTGCCTTGGTTGTTGACTTCAACGACAAAAGAAGTGAGATCTAAATGGGTGCCAAGTTCAATGGTCAACCCTGAAATTTATTTATAAGTAACACTATAACATACCTATCATATCTTCTTATAACATAAGATAATGTATGGTGGTAGCCTATGAAGGTCTGTCTTGGCTAGTTTTCTTTAGTTAGTTAGTTAGTAGTCTAGTTAGTTGTCTTGGTTAGTTTGGTATATGTCGGTATTTATTTTATAATTCCGAAAATTTGGATTGTTGGTAGAAACTAGCGAGCGAACATAATAATACGTTGGTAGGTTTATAGAAACTAGCCAAGACAGACCTTCATAGGCTACCACCATACATTATCTTATGTTATAAGAAGATATGATAGGTATGTTATAGTGTTACTTATAAATTAATTTCAGGGTTGACCATTGAACTTGGCACCCATTTAGATCTCACTTCTTTTGTCGTTGAAGTCAACAACCAAGGCAATTATCATAATATTGAACTTGGCTCTCATTTCACATTTATGTTTTTGATTGGATATCATTACTTTTTGTAGAAAAGTATATATCATCGTAACGCCGTAGGTCCTTTGAAAAGGACAAATTCAAAACTAAAACTAGACTTTATAAATATAAAACAATTGAATCAGTTACTGTATTTTCCTACGTTTACGGGGTATAACCCTAGTAATAAATATGAAAACCGACTATAAGTACCTACTCTTAATTGTAAATAAGTAAGTATGTATACCTAAATATATACTTAGTGCTCTGCCTTCCCCGGTATATAGGCGTGATTAGGCACTAATTAGGTATTTATGTTAAGCGTTCATAATAGAACCTAACCGCAGCATGGTCTATTGTGCCTGTCGACCTCATATGTGGATCTCACTACCGCTTACCATCAGGTGGAGTGAGGTCATCTTGTAAGCCTCTTATAAAAATAAAAAAAAAAAATATTAAAAAATTGCCAGTTTTTTATTTTTTCCTTTGTATTTATGTAATTACCTATCTGCATACCAAATTTTAACTCTCTAGGTCATTTGGAACTGGGTTAGAATTTTGATCTGTCAGTCAGTCAATGATAAAAATGAGGATTTTTGGACATTAATATCTAAATAACTGTTTGAGATAAGCTTATGAAATTTAGAACACATATTTATCTCGCAAGTCACAATATATAAGCCAAATTTGATACGTTTATGTGAAATAGTTTTTGATTTATGAGGGGTTCAAAAGTGGTTCCAAATGGTTCGTGTAATATTACACACGGTGCGGCTCGCCAGTTCTGTTTCTTGAACTTGGCTTGACACGCTACCGCGTGTCTAGATATTATAAAGAGGAAAGATTTGTATTTTTGTATTTTTGTATGTTTGTAATGAATAAACTCAAAAACTACTGGACCGATTGCAATAATTTTTTCACCATTAGAAAGCTGCATTATTCAGAAGTTACATAGGCTATATTATATTTTTTTAAAAATTAGGGATCCTTACTAAAACTCCAATAATGTAACCCAAGGTGTAAAAAATAGACTTGAAAAATTCCTTACGTCGCCTGCGCTGCGAAAACTATTGAAGATAGAACAAAACCATTTACTAAGACTTTGCAGAACTCATCATTATCTACAAAAAGTGTCGCGACAGCATATGTCTAAATATTATAGTTATGTCACAGCAAGCGGTTTTTTATTCTAAAAATTTAATTTATATGCCGCCGCTTGAAAGGGCTCTTTATTTATACCTTGGTATTAATCCTTATCAAAATAAATTACTTTATGTTCAAGACGGCTTCAATACCTTTTTATTACTTTTTGAATTATTCAATTCGGACATTTAATTCGGAAGATATCACGAGTTTAAAAATGCAAGTATTAGAAAAAAATTGTAAACAAAAAAAAAACCGCCTTCAAAAACCCGACTCACTAAAAATTACAAAATAATATAATACGAACATTCATCTGGGTATGAATTTGATATGTTGTTGAAGGCGGTGCCGTTTATATTTCATGCAGTTTTCCTCAAAAATTTAATTGGCACCGCCTTCAACAACATATCAAATTCATACCCAGATTAATGTTCGTATTATATTATTTTGTAATTTTTAGTGAGTCGAGTTTTTGAAGGCGGTTTTTTTTTTGTTTACAATTTTTTCATCCTTTTTAGTGTTACATTTTTTACACCCTATTAGTTCAGCTCACCTATAATTCTGCTGATATTATAACTAGTAGTATCAATATGTACACAGATTTGAAAGAATTATCCCTTTACTCCCAACTATTAAGGAGTTGACCTTCCATCATCAGCTCAGCATCATAACATTATGATTGCCAGAAGCAAATACCAATATAACTTCAGAAAATATGTAAAACGCGGTAGATGTGCCTATAAAATTTGAGGGTTGCCCTCGATTACTCCTGGATCCCATCATCAGATCCTAGACTGGTCAACCTAATAGTTTAGCTCACCTGTAATGCTACTGATATTATAACTAGTTAGTCTCAATATGTATACAGTATGAAAATAATTATTCTTTTACTCATAACTACTAAGGAGTTGACCTTCCATCATCAGCTCAGCATCATAAGATTATGATTGCCAGAAGCAAATGCCAATATGACTTCAGATAATATGCAAAACGCGGTACATGTCCCTATAAAATTTGAAGGTTGCCCTCGATTTCTCCAGGATCCCATCATCAGATCCGAGACTGGTGAAAATGGGACCACCTCGGAAGTGAACTCTATCCAACCAAAAAAAAATTTTTGAAATCCGTCTATAGTTGACGGAAATATCGGTGAACATACATAAAAAAAAAAAAAAAAAAAAAAAAAAAAAAAAAAAATATTATACATACAGACGAATTGAGAACCTCCTCCTTTTTTTGAAGTCGGTTAAAAAGTCGCCTGGTTGCCGCCACCGCGCTCAGCTAGCCAGCATGCGATGTAGGCTCCATGTAAGCGGCACTGGGGTACGGGGGAGTCAATTTAATATGTAATATAATAATATTATAAAGAGGAAAGGTTTGATTTTTTGTTTGTTTGTTTGTTTCGAATAGGCTCCGAAACAACTGTACCGATTTGAAAAAATCTTTCACTGTTGGAAAGCTACACTATCCCTGAGTGTCATAGGCTTTTTTTAGATAAAAAAAAAATAGATTTCTCTTACGGGGTTAAAATATATTACATAGAGATAGAGATATCCCCGAAGCGAAGCGAGGGCGGGTCGCTAGTTATAAATATACATTATGTGACTCCTCTGCACTCCCACACTCTTTGGTTCGCTTCGTCGGTTTCCCGGCGAAGTTTCGCAATAATATTTCTTGGTAATAAGCGCGGGGATGGTAATGAGTGCTTCACATTCAAACGCAAGCGACGGCGGCCGCGGGCTCCGAGTGATACACACGTGAATGGAGACCGTATCTAGCTACTAATCCAGCCTCCTGCTCATGAAGGCTGGGTTAGTAGCTCGATATATTTGATAGCCAGTATGCCATGGCATGCCATGAAGAGGCCCTGTATCATAAAAGTCGGAGGGGCCCAGAATTTAGTTCATTTGGGAAGTGCATAGTATTTTACAAAATTTTGCTTACACTCCTTGTTTGAGCCCAGCAAGGTGACAAATGAAACGAAGCAAATGTTCTTAATTCAAATGTATTGAGGCATCATTGGTGGTACAAAAAAAATTGTAAACAAAAAAAAAACCGCCTTCAAAAATAATCTAATACGAACATTTGTAATCATCTGGGTATGAATTTTTTATGTTGTTGAAGGCGGTGCCGTTTATATTTCATACAGACAAGCACAGAGTGCTTCGTTTTCCTCAAAATTTTGATTGGCACCGCCTTCAACAACATGAAAAATTCATACCCAGATGATTACAAATGTTCGTATTAGATTATTTTGTAATTTTTAGTGAGTCGGGTTTTTGAAGGCGGTTTTTTTTTTGTTTACAATTTTTTTTCATACTTTTTAGTGTTAAATTTTTTTTTCACCCTATTAGCTCAGTTCACCTGTAATACTACTGATATTATAACTAGTAGTCTTAATATGTATACAGTATTGAAAGAATTATCCTTTTACTCCAAACAATTAAGGAGTTGACCTTTCATCATCAGCTCAATCTCATAACATTAGGATTGCAAGAAGCAATGCCAATATAACTTTAGAAAATATGTAAAACGCGGTACATGTGCCTATGAAATTTGAGGGTTGCCCTCGATTTCTCCTGGATCCCATCATCAGATCCTAGACTGGTCAACTTAATAGTTTAGCTCACCTGTAATGCTACTCATATTATAATTAGTAGTCTTAATGTGTATACAGTATTGAAAGAATTATACTTTTACTCCTAACTATTAAGGAGTTGACCTTCCATCATCAGCTCAGCATCATAAGATTATGATAGCCAGAAGCAAATGTCAATATAACTTCAGATAATATGCAAAACGCGGTACATGTCCCTATAAAATTTGAGGGTTGCCCTCGATTTCTCCTGGATCCCATCATCAGATCCAGGACTGGAGAAAATGGGACCACCTCGGAAGTAAACTCTATTCAACCAAAAAAAAATTTTTGAAATCCGTCTAAAATTGACGAAAATATCGGTGAACATCCATAAAAAAAAAAAAAAAAAGGAAAAAAATATTATACATACAGACGAATTGAGAACCTCCTCCTCCTTTTTTGAAGTCGGTTAATGAGCCTAATGTGAGCAGCCTAGCCCGGGGGTATATAAGGCACTCGAGAAAAATGTTGATACCGCGATGCAGGATTCAAATATAGAACACTACGTGTATAAGTTTTTAAACAATACTTACCTTAAAGCGTATCATTCTTGGCGGGCTGGACGTCTGGCACTTGTTTGACACTTTAACCGTAAACACTCCTAGTGGCCTCTGTGGACTGGAGGCCCCGTATAATTGATCCAATCAAAAACATAAATGTGAAATGAGAGCCAAGTTCAATATTATGATAATTGCCTTGGTTGTTGACTTCAACGACAAAAGAAGTGAGATCTAAATGGGTGCCAAGTTCAATGGTCAACCCTGAAATTTATTTATAAGTAACACTATAACATACCTATCATAATATCTTCTTAAAACATAAGATAATGTATGGTGGTAGCCTATGAAGGTCTGTCTTGGCTAGTTTCTATAAACCTACCAACGTATTATTATGTTCGCTCGCTAGTTTCTACCAACAATCCAAATTTTCGGAATTATAAAATAAAAACTGACAAATACCAATCTAACCAAGACAACTAACTAGACTACTAACTAACTAACTAAAGAAAACTAGCCAAGACAGACCTTCATAGGCTACCACCATACATTGTCTTATGTTTTAAGAAGATATGATAGGTATGTTATAGTGTTACTAATAAATACATTTCAGGGTTGACCATTGAACTTGGCACCCATTTAGATCTCACTTCTTTTGTCGTTGAAGTCAACAACCAAGGCAATTATCATAATATTGAACTTGGCTCTCATTTCACATTTATGTTTTTGATTGGATATCATTCTCTCTCTCTGTGGTCGATCCTTCATGACTGAAGATCGCGGTCACCATTCTTCATCCAGCGGTCCGTTAGGCGTTTCCAAATGTTGCGGTCGGCAGCCATACGTACAACTTCCTCGAACTTGTGGGAGCTATCCGGCTTTAGCTGATCCGACCACCGTAATGGAGATCTCCCTCTTGATCGTTTGCCCTCCACATTTGCACAGACGATAAGTTTCTCCAAGTTCTCATCCTGACGTCGGATAATATGGCCAAAGTAGCTGAGGATGCGTCGCCGGCATATTGTGGATAGACGGACTTTAATGTCTAGCTCTTTCAGAATAGACACATTAGTGCGAAACGCTGTCCATGATATTCGGAGCATGCGTCGCCAACACCACATTTCGAATGCGTCTATTCTCTTCCTTTCAGCCTCTCGGATTGTCCACGTTTCTGCGCCATACAAGAAAATCGGAAAGACAAGCGCACGGATATCATTACTTTTTGTAGAAAATTATATATCATCGTAACGCCGTGGGTCCTTTGAAAAGGACAAATTCAAAACTAAAACTAGACTTTATAAATGTAAAACAATTGAATCAGTTACTGTATTTTCCTACGTTTACGGGGTATAACCCTTAGTAATAAGTATGAAAACCGACTATAAGTACCTACTCTTAATTGTAAATAAGTAAGTATACCTAAATATATACTTAGTGCTCTGCCTTCCCCGGTATATAGGCGTGATTAGGCACTAATTAGGTATTTATGTTAAGCGTTCATAAATAGAACCTAACCTAATTATTAAAAAATTGCCAGTTTTTTATTTATTCCTTTGTATTCATGTAATTACCTATCTGCATACCAAATTTTAACTCTCTAGGTCATTTGGAACTGGGTTAGAATTTTGATCTGTCAGTCAGTCAATGATAAAAATGAGGATTTTTGGACACAAATATCTAAATAACTGTTAGAGATAAGCTTATGAAATTTAGAACACATATTTATCTCGTAAGTCACAATATATGAGCCAAATTTGATACGTTTATGTGAAGTAGTTTTCGATTTATGAGGGGTTCAAAAGTGGTTCCAAATGGTTCGTGTAATATTACACACGGTGCGGCTCGCCAGTTCTGTTTCTTGAACTTGGCTTGACACGCTACCGCGTGTCTAGATACAGCTGATAAGGCGGTAGCACAAAGAAGACACATAAATACATTTTGGATTTTATTACGAACAATATTTTCTATCGTCGCCTGGGTACCCTTAATTTAGTGTAAAAATTAATTTCCTGTTATTCATTTACGGAATTCTTGTAGGAACTCTAGAAGTTAAACCTATAAAACAAAAACCCGGAGAATCTACGTTCATTTAGTCTTAAATATCGATGGTGAAAATAAAAGAAATAAATTACCAAAGCTACAGCGCGTTCGATGGCCGTTTCATTATGACTACAATTTACGATTTTATCAAAAGCTTTTATCTGTTCATCAAAATTGGTGTCTGCCATGATTCAAATGTCTTTGCTACATTTGGACCATCAATATCTATTTCTGGTACAATTAGGAGATCCTCGACCATATTCGGGCTATATTTCAATACTAGTGTGACACTTTTATGTCCGTGGCCATGGCAATACAATTAAAATAATTGGTCGCAAGACTGAAGGGCGTCGGAGGTCGGTGTAGTGAGGAGACGAGTCGATAGCGGAGGAACAAGGAACTTGTCAACTGGCCACTTTCTATATCTATACTAACATTATAAAGCTGAAGAGTTTGTTTGTTTGTTTGATTGTTTGTTTGTTTGAACGCGCTAATCTCAGGAACTACTGGTTCGATTTGAAAAAATCTTTTTGCGTTGTATAGACCATTTATCGAGGAAGGCTTTAGGCTATATAACATCACGCTGCGACCAATAGGAGCAAAGATACAATGGAAAATGTGTAAAAAACGGGGGAAACGCGGACGAAGTCGCTGGCACAGCTAGTTGATTCATAAAACTGGGCATGTGCGTGGGTCATACGTCATACGTTCCATATCTTTATGGTGGTTATAAATGCGAAAGTAAACCTGTCTGTCTGTTACGTAATCACGCATCGAGTACTGATGCGATAGATGTGATGTGTAGCTGATGAATCGAGTGGCGAGACGATTTAAACGAAATTCGGTAAACATCCACACCCTGAGAAACGACATTGGTTACTTTTTAACCGACTGCGCTATAAAGAAGTTACGTTTTATCTGTCAAACGTCGAAAGATAGTAGTTGTATAATTTCGTTACACGGGTAGTCCACTGATGTTACCAGCACTGCCAATGCAGTGCATTTTAGGCGTGAAAGCCATCGCTCCCCGCAAGTCCTTTGATGATGACGAGACTACTCCAAGCTATCATCACAGTCAGCAGAAACATTATATTCCAAAGCCTGTATGAAACCAATGTGTTTGATTCCAAATATGCACCGAATTAGGGCACGCATTTGATTATCCAGGGAGGGAAATGAATCGCAATCTGATTGGCGCGGCGCCACCCGTAAACCTGACAGAACTAGCTTATATTATTGTGACTAATGGGGCTCGATGCTGTAATGTCGCATTTACATGGAAATTACGACTTGATTAGGAAATTATAAGTGCTAAATACCATAAGCTGTAGTTACTACAGGAGATATACAAGAAGTCCATGTAAAATCGAATGTGACTAAATTAATCTAAGTAAATTAACAGCCTCCTCCTCGCATCGCTATCCTCATCGCTGAGGGTCGTGATTCCCTAGATGCGGAATGATCTTGTTCCGGACAATTTCTCACTCCTCTCCTTGGAGTAAAGAGCACATTGTGGATTAAATGAACAGCAATCCTATTCAAAAGTGTAATAAACTGATCATTATCATCGTCATTAACACCCCATATATGTAGCCACTGCTGGGGCTTGGGCCTACTCTTAACTAGGGCGATCAGGCATTACTCAACCACGCTGGCCAAGCTAATAAACTGATCAATTTGGTTGTATTACAAAATAAATATACTTACATGTCAAACACAGAACCTCATACCTACACACATACATACAAACAATCGAATTGAGAACCTCCTTTTATTTGAAGTCCGTTAATAATATATCAAGATTAGTTAAAGAACACTTATAATTTTTGCTGTGTCGTCGTAGTTGACCAAAAACAAGCAATAGAATTATGTAACCTTTGCTATATTGAACGGAACATTCAGTGCTTGTATGATTGACACGATCAAATCCTTATCGATGGTTGCGCATCGACGCGGCCCCATCGATCATCTCTAGAAGGGGGGGGGGGGGGGGCACAAAACAGAAACATTAGGATGATATACGGGTGCGCTCGCGCGTCTAAACGGCTTATACTGCGCGATGGGCCGGGGACACACCGACGATGGGGATTTCCCCATACCGAAATATCGCATGTGGAACTGAGATTCGAGAAGAAAACTTATTTTGTAAATTTGGAATAGCCTATAATGTGTACTATGTATTAGTGAAAGTCTCGTCGAAATGGTTTCGGAGATAATCGAGAACAGACAAAAATGTTTTTGATTGTGTTTTTGCTATCAGTACCTAATCATACCCATTTGGTAAAAAGTCGTTATTTTAATGTTACAAACATACACTTAAAATTAATTTAGTTGTATAGATTACATTGCGATTTTGCTTGCAATATGGTTGCCATTACCGTGCAATAGGTTAAATAGATATAGGTTTCAATATAGGGATTAGAGTCACCTGCTTCTTCATCTTCGCTACGCTTTATCATTCCAAGCAGACTTGCTACTCCAAGCAATCATATTATTAGCCAGGCAGAAAAAAGTATTATGGTGACTTTGGGATATAAATGCTTTAAACTACAGTTCATTAACTGCATACACAATTACATTGTAACCTCATGCATTTAAATAAATTTTCCCCAATTAATGAAAGCTCGAATTAGACATTTAAAAGTCCCATAAAATTAAATGGTTTCTTCTTCTAGGTATCAGACTTAAGGTTAAATCCAAAGTGCCCTCCGCCCGGGGCTTCCCAGAATCCTCTCGGGTAATAACCGCTGAGGGCTTCTTGCCCAAGATTGGGTACTTCATAATTGCGCACATGAATAGGGCTTTTTAGAACGGTCGAATGGTAAGGCGCATTGATGATAAAATAACATTTACAGTTTAATAATATTATGATTTTTAACACACAAAAAATTTTGTCGATATTCTTATCAGAACTTTTAAACAGCCAATCGAATAGGGAGAACTATTTGCTACTAGCTTTTCACCCGCAACTTTGTAGGTAGTAATCTACCTTCTAGCGCAAACGGTTTATAGTAGCCTATGTCCTTTCTCAGACTCTGGACTACATCTGTTTCAAATTTCATTTAAATCGGTACAGTACTCTATGCGTGATTGCGTAACAGACAGTTACTTTCGCATTTATAATATTAGTAAGGAGTAAAGATAAGGATATGGATTTGTTTTGTTCTTGACAGCGAAACTATTACTAAATATTATTCTTTATGGGTCTACACGCGATATTAGGAGTAGCAATTACATAGCTACTTGTGTGTTTACCCATAAAGACTAAAATTTAATGTAATGGAACGCGAAAGTAGAAAATCTTACGAAACTATTACTAGTTTCCACAAGTAACCCTTTGCCTTAAACGCTTTCGTAGCGCGGTGTGTTCCCAGCCTATCCGCCGTGTTTGCGTCGCTGATACATATCTCCAACTTATAACATTAACATCACTCCCGCATGTGATGCTACAAATATTAAGCGTCCCGTTCTCGGGCTCTTTATTTCGGCTTCCTCGATGGGTATCTTAATACGTCCAAGTTTTGACTTGTGTTTTCCTGTTTGCCGCTTTTCTGTTTTGTTTTATGGCCTTCGGAGGAATTCGACGGTTAAATCTCCAGGTTGCGTAGGTACTTGGCGATCACTAGACTGGAACTTATTTTTGTATCCTCGAATTTTTGCAACGATGGGTAGCAGTTGTGCAAGTTTGTCGCAGAATCATGTTATATTTTAGATTATATTGCCTCTGTTCTTTTTTAGAATGAAATGTATTAGAATAATAAAGAATGTTTCATTGAAATTTACTATTTATTCTGAAGTACGGTGAAACTGAAACAGACTGTGTTATGCCTCAGACTGTGTGTCGTAAGACTTTATCTTAAGTAAATTTTAGAATTGGGTATAGGCTATTTTGAATTTTGTTAAATACTTGCTTGTATTCAATGTAAGTTTGAAATTCATAAAGATAAATGTTGAGGATCAAAAAATAATCTTCTTTTTTAACGCACGGAAAAAGAAAGTAATGTTAACATAGCCACACGTAATAAAGCCAGCTTCCTCTTCCGTTATTTGGGTAACACAAAGGCAGGCAACGGAATGTGACTGCCTACGGCTAAATAAACAGGAAATCATCTATTCTAGCGCATTATTAGGATACAAAGGGGGCAATATGCGGCGAGCGGACAATGGCGTGGTATTAGCGAGTTCGATCGTTATTGGACTCCCTCAGGGAGGAATGCTGGCATCGCTTTTTTTCTAATCGTATAGGATCTATGGAATGACAGATTGTTATCTCGTTTCAGTTTGGTTTTTCACAGGATTCGTTAGGTTATTTAATTAACAAGTTAAGGGGAGGTGTGAGTGTGCATAGTGCCAGTGTTAATTTGTAAAGGTTAAGTCTATTTTCACGGCCGTCTATAGAGTAACAGCGCATCAATGAAGTAAATGAGGATTTTTGTAAAGCTGTTAAATTATTTCAGTCTATTGGTAGATTAGTTAAGTATACATTATAGTTTTCGTTTAATCATTACTAATAAGTGTAAATATATTGTGTTGTTCCCGACAAACATTGTTATGTAGTATGACGATCATATAAATTGCTACAAAACGAAATGAAGCACTGACTGTTTAAACAGATAATAAAAATATTATCATATTGCTATCATGGTGGTGGAGGTACTATATCAAAAAAAAAAGTAGGTGTATACTAGCCATCATCTCATTACAGGTAGCTCGTTAATGTCTGATCTATGAGGACACAATAGCAAAACAATGATCACCAACACAAGCCAAAACTAATCATCGAATGAATGAAACAAGTGAATGAAAATAAATCCGTTCAAGCAAAAGATAATCTAAGCGGGAACCTTTGTGGATTGATCGGTTCACCGGAAGGGCAGCAAGGGCGAAGGGAAGGATCGCTCCATCGGCCGCGGCGGGCAAAGGGCGCAGGGGTGATAGCATCGACAGGCCTGAGCGTCTTTTAGCGGGACTTTTGAATCCCTTCAAAATTGTTGATTACCCGACTGCGCAATGCATGAAAAGAAAAAAAGAAAGAAAAAAAAGACGTGTGGCACTCGGGGACTGCCTCAGTACAGCTATTGCATAGCATCGTCCGATTTCGGAGCAGCTCGTCTCGATTCGTGCGAGTTTCGTAGAGTCGTACAATACGTCTAACCACACGCACACAAACACCGTGCCGAAGTCTACCGAACTGAAACGACGTTAGACGATTGTGAGGTTTTTTTCGTTACGGAATTTCTTGGTTCGGTCGCCGCGCTCAAAGCCCGCGATAAAAGCTATGCAATAGCTTAAAAACATTTATTGACCACATTATAGATGTTACAATGATACATACACAATACACAAAACGCAAACAAAGAAATAACACACATAGGCAAGGACTTTATTAGTGGTCAACGAGGTACAGGCCTCAGCGTATGCCGCATCATGGGAGTGGTATTGTGTTTAATCCTTTATGTCGGGCCTGAGTGTCTTTTAGCAGGACTTGTGATTCCTTTGAAATAATTTGGTTACCCGACTGCGCGGTGCAAAGAAGTGGTAATGTGTTTAATCTTTTATTGGCTGTAAGTTTAGAATTTAAGTTTCAAATTTACAAACGGTTATATAGACATTTATGACTGGCTGGACCGGGGACATTTACTTTTGATCTTAATGCATCTTAGAGCAGTCTGGATGATTTTAACCGACTTCGAAAAAAGGAGGAGGTTTCAAAAACATATGAAATTCCTACTCCGATAATTATGAATGTTCCTATTAGATTATTGTGTAATAATGTTTCAGGATTTTGAAGGCGGTCCTTTTAAGCTATTGCATAGCTTTTATCGCGAGCTTTGAGCGCGGTGACCGAACCAAGAAATTCTGTAACGAAAAAAAACCTCACAATCGTCTAACATCGTTTCAGTTCGGTAGACTTCGGCACGGTGTTTGTGTGCGTTCGGTTAGACGTATTGTACGACTCTACGAAACTCGCACGAACCGAGACGAGCTGCTCCGAAATCAGACGATGCTATGCAATAGCTATACCGCGGCAGTCCCCGAGTGCCACACGTCTTTTTTTTTATTTTGTTTCCAACTGACTATGAAATTGGAACCTTGTCATCATTAACGGACTTGCGGTGGAGCGTATGGTTCTTTTGGTTGAGGATTAGTGGTATTGTAACTTTTTCAATCAACGTAAATTCTTATTAGTAACCTAACCTTGGTTACTAATAAGCATCAAAATGGCTAAAACAATGAATTTGGCTACTCAACTTGATTCGCATGCGATTCGACAACATGTTTGTTATTATAAAATTGATAGATTTATTAACCTGGATACGAACTCCGTCTACAAACAGAATTATCTAAATTTTATTTTATTTATTAGCACTTGTAAACATTTCTACGAAGTTCTTAGCTTTATCATAATAATATTTTATTTTTATTGTTAGGCTTTTCTAAAATTAGGTGTAACATAAATCCTTTGTGAAATAATAAATTCTGTTTTTTTCGGACAACGTAATGTTTCGATAAGAAGATAATCCGTATGGTCCTAAGACTACCTTCTTTAGGGTTGTGCCTTATAATAATATATCGATATCGATCATAAACTTCAGTTCCAGCTGTGCTCGAACCGAACGGTCTGACACGGAGCGATGGCAAGAGACCCGACGGTCTGACCTTGGTACCCTGGAAGACGGGAAGGCCCTTAGTGTGTGATGCTACTTGCGTCGACACTCTGGCCCCTTCGCATCTTCCAGGAACTTCGATAGAAGCCGGAGCCGCTGCATGTGCTGCGGAGTCTCTCAAACGGCGCCTTTGGCCTTATTAGCTCCTACATGTTTGAGCCGTTTGGGGTAGAGACAATGGGCCCGTGGGGACCTGCAGCGCATCGTTTACCAAGACCTCGCCAAGCAGCTGATCGAGATCTCAGGTGACCGGAGGGCGGGCTTGTTCCTGGGTCAGCGGATAAGCCTCGCCATCCAGAGAGGAAACTCGGCCAGCCTCTTGGGCACGATGCCTATGGACAGCGATCTGGGACATATTTTTTATTTATAAGAATGCATTGATTTAGTTAGTTGAGGTTTATTTAACTTGGTATATAATATGTACTGATGT
Organism: Maruca vitrata; assembly: GCA_039566165.1. Classification (NCBI taxonomy): domain Eukaryota; kingdom Metazoa; phylum Arthropoda; class Insecta; order Lepidoptera; family Crambidae; genus Maruca; species Maruca vitrata. The sequence goes on along the minus strand of CM076936.1, from coordinate 11,376,475 downwards.
GTAAATAAATAAATGGCAAACGGTGTCAAAAATAAATGTCGGTGGTGTAGAATTAATTTTTAGTATTTTCAGAAGGAATTACCAATGTTGGTTAAGTAAAAGCTGGATTATCATAAAGAAACGGTTGGAATGAAATATTTTTGGTTAGTTTTGTTTATTTTATTAGATAAGTAATCAAACATACAATTTGAAATCACTTTTTTAATAAGTGTATCCATGATAGACTTATTAGAAAACTGAAAAAAAAAACCCGCCGAAAGCGAGAAACGAAAACTGAAAATATCCGGTATCTAAATATGCCGGACTTTTTCAATTGTCTAAGTAAACAAATTTCCAATTTTAAGCTTTTAGAAGGTTAATTTTTTTTTTAATTTTCTCGATACCGAGATCCTCACCTCATCTAGCGTTTATTTTTCATACGCAAAAAGCTACCGACATATTTTTTATCCGCTTAGACGAGGGAAATCCGTAAACACAGTTACGTAAGCCGCGGAGAACATAAAAGAGCCTAAGCATATCGAGTGGAGCCTTAATCTGCCATAAACAATCGCAGCGAACAAAACCTCGCAATAGTAAATTTTAGGAAAAGTCATCCAAGGAAGTAATGGTTGAATTTTCTGATCAGAACCGTGCCACATCCGAAATTGAACTCTATCGAGTATCACACAAAGCCTGCATTACATTGGCGTAGGAAATCTGTTGTGTTCCCTGGCGCTGGTAAAGGTCAACCTAATAGCAGTCTTATGGCTTGGTGTTAAGGTGGAGGGTCGGTTGTCTCGGCTGGGGGAGTTCGGACTCGGCGTTTAATCTTGGACTGTTATTTTTCCGGTGATACATCAAAGCGGCGACTTTCTACGGCAAATTGTATCAAATTCGCTGATGTATGTAGGCGCGAGCGCGAACGACGCACAGTGGGGCGAAACGGGAAACGGTACGGAATTTAAAATGGTATTTTTATTTTTCTTTGATTTTGTCGTAGTATCGGAATTTATTATTTGGTCTTAAATTACTATGAGTAGTGACTAAAAATACAATTGATACAACTAAATAAATTAAAGTGTTTGTAATCTATACTAATATTATAAAGCTGAAGAGTTTGTTTGTTTGTTTGATTGTTTGTTTGTTTGAACGCGCTAATCTCAGGAACTACTGGTTCGATTTGAAAAAATCTTTTTGCGTTGTATAGACCATTTATCGAGGAAGGCTATATAACATCACGCTGCGACCAATAAGAGCAAAGATACAATGGAAAATGTGTAAAAAACGGGGAAAACGCGAACGAAGTCGCTGGCACAGCTAGTATTCAAATAACGATCATGGCTTGGAGTAGCCTTGTCATCGTCACCGGATGCGGGGGAGCGGATGTGATCTCAACCCTGACGAGAGTCGTAACCATTTTATGTCCACCTCTATCCCCCACCAGCACAGTGCGTCGCCGACTCCGCGATTAGTCTGGCACTCGTATATCATAGCATTCATAGTCCTCACTTATCTGAATTGATATCGCGATGACGCGCGTCATAATGTTGTTGCGAGATCACTGGCTGCTTGGCTTCAGTGAGATATGGTGACGGTTGCAGTCAATGTGGGCCTTGCAAGTAAGCAATTTAGTTGCACTGGCTTAGTAGGGAACTAATTATAATGACGAAGTATAGTCTGTTTGTTTCCAGTCGTGCTTTCAGACACTGGACACGTATTTTACCGGTTTATTTATTTAATTTTTATTTGGTACAGGAACAGAGCACAAATCCAGCTTTATACAAAATAGACGTGTGGCACTCGGGGACTGCCGCGGTATAGCTATTGCATAGCAGCTCAGCTCTTCATTTCTGCCCCGTGCCATTAAGGCATGGAATGCCCTTCCAGCTCATGTTTTCCCTCCCTCCTATGATCCCGGGCTCTTCAGGCGGGGCGTGAAACGGCATTTAAGCAGGCCTTCAGGGTGAGTACGACAGGCGCAATATGATCTATTGTGCCTGTCGACCTCATATTTGGATCTCACTACCGCTTACCATCAGGTGGAGTGCGGTCATCTTGTTTGCATATTATAAAAAAAAAATAGCATCGTCCGATTTCGGAGCAGCTCGTCTCGATTCGTGCGAGTTTCGTAGAGTCGTACAATACGTCTAACCGCACGTACACAAACACCGTGCCGAAGTTTACCGAACTGAAACGACGTTAGACGATTGTCAGGTTTTTTTCGTTACGGAATTTCTTGGTTCGGTCGCCGCGCTCAAAGCCCGCGGTAAAAGCTATGCAATAGCTTAAAATTATTTGGGATATGAAAACAGTTAAATTTGCGCCCCGATCATAGCTGAACACGGCACAGTTTAAAAATTTTAGATTAAGCTTTATTGATTCGGATTCGATTTCGATTCTTTACGGGGACGAAGTCGCGGGTGATATCCTAATGATTAGAAAGACAAGTAAATATGTTTGACACTTAAAACATGACACCATTATTTCAATTAACGGATAAAAGTAAGGAGTACATTTAATTTGACCGGCTCGGTGGAACAGTGGTTAGTGATCCAGGTTTACTACCTACGGTTCCATGAGTCGTGGGTTCGATTCCCACCCGTGTCTGTGTATTTGTGCATCCACTAATGATTCTAATAATCGTAACACATGTACCGAAGCTACTTACCACGGGATCGGTACGTGATGTTGTATAATATTAAGCTATTGCATAGCTTTTATCGCTACTATCGCGGCGACCGAACCAAGAAATTCCGTAACGAAAAAAACCTCACAATCGTCTAACGTCGTTTCAGTTCGGTAGACTTCGGCACGGTGTTTGTGTGCGTGCGGTTAGACGTATTGTACGACTCTACGAAACCCGCACGAATCGAGACGAGCTGCTCCGTAATCGGAGCTATACCGCGGCAGTCCCCGAATGCCACACGTCTTTTTTTTATTTATTTAAAAGAAGTTGTACAAATCATTTTCTAAGTTAAAATCATACAGTGGCAGTAATAAAAGGTTCACAAACTCCGAATACATTTCGCGCTTCCAATATTCATTTAGGTACGAGGATTTAATAACGTTATGTAACTTAGCGCTTCGCTAATAATCGCGGGGCTGAAGTGACTAACGCTATTATTCCCGATTACGGCCGACCACTGCTCAGCGGAGATTTATTTTATCTAATTTGTTTTGGGCTTAAACAAACTATCCCGAAGCTCGGCTAATTCAAACACATTTATCCGTTTCGTCGAATTATCCGCGGCTGTTGAGTTCACGCCCCTTGAGGTTAATTTGTCCTTTTTACCGGATTATAATGTTATTACACCGTAATTAAGACAGATTGTTGAGTAATTTTAATTTGATGTAAATTTTAAATTTTCACATGCTAACAAAATTAAATTTAAAACGGAAAATATTCAATTGCTCAACTGTTACCGGGGAATTAAACACCTGTCCATCCGGAAATCACGCCCAGACGTGCGAAACATTACACCAAGTAACAGCTATTGAAGCCGTCGAATTTTTCGTCAAATTACCTGTTCTTATTTCAATTTAAGCCTTAAACGGAGCCATAATCAAAAATAATAAAATACAAAAAACTTCTACGTTTATTAAGATCAAAAATGTATTTACACTTACAGTAACAACACGACTGCATTTAGCACAATCTAAGCTAATATGCAATTAAGGTATGAGTACCTACGGAAAAGCAATCAACAATTTGAGTTTGAGTTTGAAGGTAAAATCCACAGTAACTTTAAGACCTTACTGATAGGAGGTGCGGAATACCCTGGCAGGTCGACCGATGCACGTGGCTCCGTCTGTCGAATAGGTAGTGAGCTCCCGTTCCCGACAGTCCCCGATATTGTTTGTTAGTCCCGTCCCGCCGGTTCGCTGGCGTGGCCATACAACGCTTTTGTATCGGAGTGTCCTGGAATGAAAGGCGCCTGTCAACTGGCGCTTTTTGTCCGGGTTTGATTACAGGGTTGATATCTGGATATTGCATAAGATATTCTTTTTCCTAACTGACATACGATGATAGCTTGGAGTAGCTTTGATTTCATCACCGGACTTGCAGGGGAGCGGATGGCTAAGGATGAGTCCTTAAAGGGTATTGTGCTAGACACATTCATTCATTCATTGAATAAACACAAGAATAGACAGAATATGAATCTAAGTAAGTTCAGAATTAAAATATGCATCCAAAATTATTTATGACTGTACGTAAATGTGGTACTTAGCCAAATAAAAATTTTGGTTTTAAATGAATTTTAAAATATATGTTACGGTTAATGTGGATAGAGCGGTTATTATGTATAATTACCGGTAACTATGCATAATTACTAGAGTTCGTGGTAAAGGTGGTGAAAACTATCGAATTAATCACATTTATCGGTAATTATATAAAATTACTATACGCTCTGTGTAAATGTGGCAAATAATAAAATAAAACTGATTTGACTGGCTCGGTGAAACAATGGTTTTGTTAGTGACCCAGGCTGGCGATTCCAAGAGTCGTGGGTTCGATACCCACTCGGGACAAATATTTGTGTGGTGAATATCGGTGTTTGTTCCGTGTCTGGGTGTGATTATGTAGTATGTATTTATAAATAACATTTCTGAAAACATTTAAACCGCGTAAGATAGATGATTGAAATTTGGCATGCAGGTACCCTAATAGACTTAAAGCTTACTTGCGACGCGATATTGCAAAATTCGTAAGGGATCGGGAGTTACTGGGAAAAATCTTTTGTATGTAAAATCCTGTAGTCCACGCGAACGTAGTCACGGGCACAGCTAGTTATAAAATAAACCAGTCAAGTATCTAGAAACCAAACGGTTTTTAAAAAAATATTATCTTATAAAAATAAAGTTAAATAAAATTAGCAAATTGGCAGGGAATTTTCAGTGGAAGTCTTAAAAATTCTTTCTCGTCAATATATTTTTGAGATTTGAGATTTGTGACATTTGTAATTACAGAGTACTTGTGATATTTGTCAGCAATGTCAACATTTACCACAGTCGAGCGGGAGTTTTATATAATTACCGGTAAATTTGAATAATTCACTACATTTACCATGTGCGTCGGGAATAATCTATATTTACCGGTGATTATAGATAATTACCGATTGCTCACATTAACCGTAACATATACATTAAATAGCACTCAAACAACAAATAACAATTCAAGTATAACTCGTTTAAATTTTTTAGTAAATATTTCAATTTAAAAATTAAACACAAACCTTTTTTTTATGTATCCATCAATACCTCCGTCAGTTATAGGATTATTTAAATTTTAAGCTATTGCATAGCTTTTATCGCGGGCTTTGAGCGCGGCGACCGAACCAAGAAATTCCGTAACGAAAAAAACCTCACAATCGTCTAGCGTCGTTTCAGTTCTGTAGACTTCGGCACGGTGTTTGTGTGCGTGCGGTTAGACGTATTGTACGACTCTACGAAACTCGCACGAATCGAGACGAGCTGCTCCGAAATCGGACGATGCTATGCAATAGCTTTATTTAATTGTTGGATAGAGTTTATTACTTCTAATGTTTTTGAAGAATGTATCTTTTGAACTTACGAATGTAGTCAACTATTTCCAAATCGTTTAAATTATGGAGGATAATTATATTATTTTTTCTTCGGTAGTCCCGGATTGTCCCACGATTCGCCAGCGCGTGTCCCCCTCCTGGCGTTGATATTGTCTCATTGTCCCGCCTCCAGGACAGCACAAAGGTCCTTCCTACCGATACGCGCCGCTCGATACCTTAGAATAAGTAAATACGCTGAAATACCAATAATGGGAAATGAAGTTGATACGAGTAATGGAGGTTATAGTTGGATGCATCTTTCGTATGCATTTATTTGGCCGATAATGTATTATTATATGACAAAGGGGATAAATAGAATGGGAATCAATTAAAACCATTGTGTTAATTAAATTCATTCTACGTAAATAAATATTTAACTGAATAAATATCTGGGACAATTCTACTAACGGTCATCTGACCCCAAACTAAGCAGAGCTTGTCCTATGGGCGTCAGAGACTGATATGCATATGTTACCGGCCAAACCCGATTTCAGGACAAACTAGTTTGGCCTAGGCTAAACTAGTTTGTCCTAAGCCCGTTAGGATAAACCAGTTTAGACTAGGCCAAACTAGGTGATCTTGACATAGATACGCATTATCTAGAATAAACTGGTATGGCCTTTTCCAGACATTGTAATATGTCAAGAAAGTCAAAATAAATAGATTATCCAAATAAAATCCTTCGTAATTGGAAAAATAATAATTTTTAATATACTATAATCTTATTTCTTCTTGTAATGATTCGTCGTTAAGTTTTCATTCGTGCAATCATACTATATTTGGCAAGAAATAAATGTTTTTTTTATGCAATAATGTTTTAATTATTACAATTATTATGTCGTTAAAAATTATCCTTACTAATATTATAAACGTGAAAGTTTGTAAGTTTGGATGTATGGATGTGTGGATGTATGGATGTATGTTTGGATGTTTGTTACTCTTTCATGCTCAAACTTTTGAACCGATTTTCATGAAATTTGGTATGCTGGTGGCTGGCACTCTGGAATAACATATAGGCTACTTTTTTTAAAATTCAAATGTAAAGGGTGTAAAGGGTGAAAATTGTATGGGAGAATTTTTACGTGTTTGTCTATTTTTATAAAACTTGGTATAGAGGTAGCTGGCACTCCGAAGAGACACCAGCGCTATTTTTTTTTAATTCAATCCCCATGGGGTTCATTGGGGGAGTGGGGGGGGGGGGGGTGAAAATTAGTATTGGAGACTTTTGACGTGTTCGTCGATTTTTATAAAACTTGGTATGGAGGTAGTTGGCACTCCGGAGACACCAAACATACAAACAATCATACTTTAACAAATAATAATAAAAAGAAATAATCAAATGAGTATTATGTACCCCATAACTTCAAAAGTGAAAATGATCTGAACTGCGCCTATTATTTTTAAAGGGTGTAAACAAAACGTTAATCGAAAAACTTTAATCGATTAAAAACATGTCTAATAGTGAGTGATGAAGTCGTGAAGTGTTTTCTAACACAATGACCTCATATTAAAATAATTTCAACCCTTGAAAATCTTACAACCCTTGCAAACAACCCCTAAATTGAAAAAACACAAAGAAATACATTAGTGTGTAAATATTGAGTAAGTAATATTTTATATTTTCTATAATAATTTTCAAGTTTTAACCTTCTTTCAACCCTTGAAACCCTGAATTTTTTTTCTAAGTTTACTTGCAACGCGATATTGCAAAATTCGCACGGGAACGGGAGATATTGGGCAAAAACTTTTGGATGTAAAATCTCATAGTCCACGCGAACGAAGTCGCGGGCACAGATAGTTATGTATTAAATATACATAACTATCTGTGTTATTGTACACAATACAATAGTTTTGGGTCTCTGTATTATACTGCGTACTCTCACATTGCTCCAAATAATCACATGCCGAAACTTTCAGTTACGGAGTAGAGAAAAATAAAATATGTTTTTGACTATAACTCCTTTAATTTTCATGCTATCACAATTTTTAAATTTAATTTTTGTAAACAGAAGGCCATACCGGTTTATCCTATCTTTATAAGAAACAAGAAATAAGATTATAGTATAATAAGAATATTATTTTTCCTATTGCGGAGGATTTTATTTGGATAATCTATTTATTTTGACTTTCTTGACATATTACAATGTATGGAAAAGGCCATACCAGTATATCCTAGATAATGCGTATCTATATCAAGATCACCTAGTTTGGCCTAGTCTAAACTGGTTTATCCTAACGGGCTTAGGACAAACTAGTTTGGACTAGGCTATACCGGTTTATCCTGACAGGCTTAGGACAAACTAGTTTGGCCTAGGCTAAACTAGTTTGTCCTGAAATCGGGTTTGGCCGGTAACACATACATAGATATCTATACTAATATTATAAAGCTGAAGAGTTTGTTTGTTTGTTTGTTTGTTTGTTTGAACGCGCTAATCTCAGGAACTACTGGTTCGATTTGAAAAAATCCTTTTGCGTTGTATAGACCATTTATCGAGGAAGGCTTTAGGCTATATAACATCACGCTGCGTCCAATAGGAGCAAAGATACAATGGAAAATGTGTGAAAAACGGGGGAAACGCGAACGAAGTCGCTGGCACAGCTAGTTTATAAATATAAATTTAAAGGATGAATTTTATTATCAGCTTTCCCTTGCACACCTTTCTTACAAACTACCACAACTGTTTAGATTATTGAAGTTTCGTATACAAATAGTAGAAAGAATGAAGGCTTTGTTTTGAGCGCAAATCGCGGGTAGAAAGATACTCGTTTAATGCTAAGTGACAAATTACTTGCCACTACACCTAAAATTAGCAACTATGTCAAGTCATCAACATACCTAGGTACGTTGCTAGGTAAGCTTGGTATATAAGCACAGAGCATATACCCCTGTTGTTAAGGTACTGTACTGTAGTTAGATCGTTACCATCTGCCTACCGCTGAACAGCTTATCGGATGCATCGGCTCATTAGCGTGCATTAGCGCGCTCAATGAGGCCGCTATCAGTCGGCAGCGATTGGAGCGAGGAGACTTGCTCGTGCCCGCGACTTCGTTCATAGATTAACACGTACTAACATAACATAAATCCTGGATCGAGTTTTTTCAATTTGGTCCTAGATACGGATACGGTATTGCTACGGTGTTGCTACGATGTTGCTACGGTGTGGCTACGGTGCTGCTTCGTTATTGCTACGGTATAGCTACGGCAATGCTACGCTATTGCTACAGCATTGCTCTGGTAGTTTCTTTCTTTCTTTCTTTCATGTACCAGATAAGGCTGCTAGCAGGAAAAGGAGAGTGCCTGAACTAGTTCGTCCCCCGACTTCGTAGCTTGAAAGATGCAATAGTGCATTTGATAGAAAGAAAAAGAGAGAGAGTGAGAAGAAAATTTTAAGGCAAAGGTTTTTCAAACGCATTGAGTATGCAAAGTTATTTATACGTATATATTGGGTGAATTGGTCTAAGCTATCCAGAAAAGCTGAATGAGAAATCAGACGAGAGGATAACAGTGAACTTTATTCGATAGAACGTAAACGTGAACGTGAACGTAATCACGTACCAAATAACGTGATCATATTTACTCCGCAATAGGAAAATCTAGAATAAAATTATAGTTGTCGGCAAAAACACTCTCACTTGCCTCGCAGTGCGAAGTCGGTGCATTTTATTAAATTTCATATGTGCATTTATTACTGCGGCTCCCGCGATTATGTCTGCCCCTACTACGTTATTAAATAATATGTTTTTGTGTTCTTTGTTCTGTGCAGTGAATGTAATTGTCTGTTGACTGAACTCCGCAATTAAGTTTGGAAAACCAAATGTTGGTGAACCTAGCGGCTTTTGTTAGAATGTATACATACTTTGTAATTAGCGTAAGCCCGTGATGGTAGGTATATTTATATTTTGGAGGACTAAAATAATGTCTCATACTTGAAGATTAGTTGAAGATTATGACGCTCATAAGAGTTTGATATATTTATGTGTCATTAGTCAAATCTACATACGCCTTTTGATGCTCTTCTTCTTCTTATCGTATGGTTGATGAACAACCTGGTGTCAGAGTTTTTAAACCGCCCGAAGGCCTCTGACGTGGCTTCACACACCGTTGAAAAATCTCTCAGGTGTGCTGGTTTCCTCACGATGTTTTCCTTCACCGTTAAAGCGTAGAATGATGGTACATATGAATTTCAAATTTGATAATCACATTGGTACCTGGCGGGGTTTGAACTGGCGACCTCTCGCATGGCAAGCAACTACCTTAATCACTCGTCCATCGACGCTTTTTTTGATGCTGAAGGGTATACAATCCTCTGATTATGAGAATATCTTACCTTCTTTCTATTCAGATATTTTCATAGTCTTATTACAAGCCAAATGGATGATGGCGTCACAAGTGGCTAACAGGTAATATGCGAGAAAAAATCGAGGGCTTCAATAGCTGTTAGTTGGTGTAAGGTCCGCACTTCTGTCTTTTCATCATCCAAAGGTGTCTCTTTTTGTGTGAATCCATTCAAAGTGAGTCGAACCGCAGGGGAGACAGTGAAGAATGCGTAAGTGTACCACTGACGCCCTACCACCAGCGGCCGAGTGGGAGGATCCCGGGGGTTTTAGCCGGTAGAAGTCCGGCATAACCACAGCACTCCCCGGCGCTGTGGTATCCATGAGGATTTCCCCAGGGTGAAAAAAAAAAAGGTTCGCACTTCTGGGCGCGATTCCCGGAAGGACGAGTGTTCGAATCCCCGGTTAACAGTGGAGCAATTGGATTTTTTCCGCTTTTCAAAATATTCTTATCAGAAATCAAAATCTGCTTCAAATACCTATGAATTCTAAACGAAATATATTTCGTGTGGTTAGAATAAGCGTGGCAGTGAGTACATCAAACATTTAACACAGGCGTTTTCTCACATGAGTCTACATATACACTACGGCTTAACATTCACGATCTCTAACACAAAAGCCTTTAAATATTTCTTTCATAGCGCAGCTGACACCATACAACCGCTAGGTATAAGTTTAAAAGGATGTTAGTAGCAATAAAACTTTTCTACGGCGCGTTTAATGTTTCTGAAGCATTTTAAAACTTTACTGGTTCATAAATCCCGCGATAAGTTTTGAATATTGTCTTCCAGCTTATATCTACGTATTTCGTAGACTGAGGAGTGGAATGTACTGTAATGGCTGGATAGAGTTTATTATTGTAGAACCCATTGAATGAAAAGTCCCTTTTAGTTGTTTCATCGCAGTAACTATTCGTTTTCTCTTAGCTCTGTAACGCAGTTACTATTTATTAATGTCTGATAGATATGTTCTTCGTAAGTTAGTTATTGATTTGTGCCGGAAACAGCTGGCTTTGATTCTTTATCTCGAGATTAAGATTCAATTAAATTAAAAATCCATACTAATATTTCTTTAGTCGACTACCCTGGCCAAGTGCGGGTTGGTCGACTTCATTTACCTCATAATTTACCCTCACGATGTTTTTGCTTCCCCGTAAAAGCGTCGAATTTCAAATTTGATAACACATTTTGAACTGGTGACCTCTAGCATGGAAAGCGACGGCCATAACAATTTACTCGTAAAAATTTCAATCCAATTAAAATAACATTAGTTATGCTAACGAATAAGGTGAGGAATTTGTGGGCGTCATCGGCATGCTTTTGTTAAAGCGCTATGTATTTGTTACTCCTAATATCGCGTGTAGACCCATAAAGACTAATATTTGATGCTTCTGTTTATTGACTTAAGCTGTATTCGTATTTGTAAACTAGCGGCCGCCAATGACTTCGTTCGCGTGGAAATGTGGAAATTAAAGTAGTCTGTAATGTACCTAGTAAAATTGGCTATGTATTAGTGAAAGTCCCGTCAAATAGGTCCAGCCGTTTCGGAGACTAGCGGTAACAATCAGACAGACAAAAGTGTTTTAAGCTATTGCATAGCTTTTATCGCGGGCTTTGAGCGCGGCGACCGAACCAAGAAATTCCGTAACGAAAAAAACCTCACAATCGTCTAACGTCGTTTCAGTTCGGTAGACTTCGGCACGGTGTTTGTGTGCGTGCGGTTAGACTCTACGAAACTCGCACGAATCGGGACGAGCTGCTCCGAAATCGGACGATGCTATGCAATAGCTATACCGCGGCAGTCCCCGAGTGCCACACGTCTTTTTTTAGTTTTGTTTTTGTAATTGGTACCCTATATAGATTCATACCCATTTAGTAAAAAGTCAAAGTCTAACAAACAGAAACTTAAATTTTATATCAAAGTTTGTATAGATTCTAACGATTTATATACTTTTAGGCCGCGATAAATCAAACATTAGATAATTACCCGTAGCCAACAAAGCGCGGATCCGACTTTAAAATCCTTAACAGTCTAGCCAAAACAAAGTTTGGAAAGCATTTTCGGACCGACAGATAGTCTTCAAAATATGTGAAGCTCTTTTATTGTCGGCAGTTAGCGGGTGACAAACGCGGGGCTTTGGCGAGCGCGCGCGGCGCGGCGCCAGCCCTGTTTATTGGATCATACCGGCTTTTTGTTGGCGGTGTTCGCCCGCTTATTGAGGAGCAGTCCGTTTGTATTTGTTAAGCAGTCGTCTGACTTCATACCGCTAAATATATAATTTTAAACTGTCATGGTTACACACATTAGAAAACTGAAACTGTTCGGGATATTTACCATGTTGTTTTGTTTTAATGAGCTCCCGATGTTTCGGCACTGTTGCAAAACAACATGGTAAATATCCCGAACAGTTTCAGTTTTCTAATTCATACCGCTAATCCTTACTAATATTATCAATGCGAAAGTAACGATGCAAAAAAGCGTCGATGGCCGAGTGGTTACGGTCGTTGATTGCCATGCGAGAGGTCGCCAGTTCAAAGTCCGCCACGTACTAATGAGTTCTTTAATTCATATGTACGTACGATTCGACGCTTTAACTGTGAAGGAAAACATCGTGAAGAAACCAGCACACATAAGAATAAAGGTTGTGTAGTCAACCAACCCGCATTTGGCCAGCGTGGTCGACTAAGGCCTTATCGCCCTAGTTTAGGGTAGGCCCGTGCCCCACCAGTGGAGACTTATATGGACTTAGATGATGATGATAAAAATTAACTCTGTTACGCAATCACGTATAGAATATTTTTTTTGGATTTGAGGCTGTGTTTTGCTCCGTCTGCACATTGAAGATCAAAAATCCCTCCGATTAGCCGATGATAGAAAGAACTGGCGAGCACGTGGGAAGGCCTATGTCCAGGAGTTGACAGAAATGGGCTGATGATGATGATTTGCTGTCGTATTACTTAAGATCGGCTTTAGTTTTATTGTTTGTTGAATGAACGTAATTCTCTAAAGAAATCTTCGGCGAGAAATAGCCGAGATTAAAACTGCTTTAATCAGCTTCATCCATCGCTAATGTATGCGGCGCCGGACGCGTCCGACGCGTCGGTAATTTTTCGCGCAAATTGCTCCGACGCTGTTGATCCGTTCAATTACCGTCGCTGTTTGAATGAGTAATGCCGTAATGTGCAGCTGGGAATTTGCATTCGTTAGATTTCTGACGAAGATGAAGAGCATTTTTCATTTTAATGGTAAAAAAAAAATTGTATACCTTCTTGTGGGTGTAATCTATACTAATATTATAAAGCTGAAGAGTTTGTTTGTTTGTTTGTTTGAACGCGCTAATCTCAGGAACTACTGGTTCGAATTGAAAAAATATTTTTGTGTTATTTAGACCATTTATCGAGGAAGGCTTTAGGCTATATAATATCACGCTGCGACCAATAGGAGCAAAGATACAATGGAAAATGTGTCAAAAACGGGGGGAAACGCGAACGAAGTCGCTGGCACAGCTAGTCTTATTATAATAATAAAAATAAAGCCCTTTATTCTGGGATTAGAGGTTACAAAAATGTGTTAGTAATCTAAAAACTCCAATGCGATTTAAAACTAAGCTTTTAAAACTACTGTACAGATTAAAAGGTTGTTGTTAAATCCTAATGTAGAGTCATGTAGTCCACGCGAACGAAGTTGCGGTCACAACTACATAGTCTTAATAGTAACTTAGTCCAAAGTTAGAATCTTACGTAACTATTATAATTACAAAACCTAAGATCCTAACTTTGGACTAAGTGTCTCACTATCGTCACCAAAATATCAGAACTCAGCAAAGAAAGAAACCTTTTTCCTATTTCACGTTTACCTACGCAAATACTCACACACCCAAAAGACAGACCCGTACTCTTTGACCGACCGAAAAGATTTCGGGAAAAGTTATTAAATCAATAAAGCTGTTTCGATACAGAACCCGACAAAAGCGGATGTAATAAAATACCATATTATTATATCGGGGAAAAGGTCTACGCACCTGCGAGAGGGTATTGGGAACTGCTTTTAAATATGATTTCGGAATATAATATTGAAATGCACTGATAAAATGTTGATACAATGAAAGGAAATTGTTTTTGGTTACGACGTATGAACAGTGGGGGTTTCGGGTTAAAACATTTTATGTAGTCATCATCAGTTCTTATATGTCTCCACCTAGGGAATCTTGGACAATTACTCATCACCAGCCCATGTACATCCCTACTGCTTGGGCACGGCCCTAACCTAAACAAGAGCAATAAGGCCTTAGTTGACCACTCTGGCCAAGTGCGGGTTGGTTGACTACACAACCTAAGAATTTCTTCGTAGATGTTGTGCAGTTTCCTCACGATTTTTTCTTACACCGTTAAAGAATAAAGCGTCAAATAATCGTACATTTGAATTTCAAATTGAAAAACACAGTGGTACGTGGCGGGTAACTGGTTAACTGGCGACCTCTTACATGGCAAACAACGACCTTTACCACTGTGGATTTTTTTAAGCTATTGCATAGCTTTTATCGCGGGCTTTGAGCGCGGCGACCGAACCAAGAAATTCCGTAACGAAAACAACCTCACAATCGTCTAACGTCGTTTCAGTTCGGCACGGTGTTTGTGTGCGTGCGGTTAGACGTATTGTACGACTCTACGAAACTCGCACGAATCGAGACGAGCTGCTCCGAAATCGGACGATGCTATGCAATAGCTATACCGTGGCAGTCCCCGAGTGTTTTACTTAACTAGGTATTATATATTAAGCCTACAATTCATATTAATTTAAGCCTTTTCAAATAATAATCCTTATTCATATTTTTAACTGCCCCGCCCTCGCTAAGCTTCGGGTGAATTTTACATGAAATCTTGCTGTTGATTCCCTCTATTTATTAAAAAAGCATCAAAATCCGTTAGGTAGTTTTAAAGATGTAAGTGCACACATATAGGGACAGAGAAAAATACTTTATTTTATACCATGTTGTGATGCGAAAGTCGCTCTCTGTCTGTCTGTCGAGCTGTTTCCAAATGCCAAACCTACTCAACCGATTTGAATGAAAGGTACACATTTCAGTTACAATTCATTGTCAGTTGACCCGTGATCATGGCGGTTGTTGAGTGTCGAAATGTCGGGAACTCATCCAAATAAGAGACATACTGAATATCCCGGACATTTTCAGTTTTCGAACGTGTGTAACCAAGACAGTTTAAACTGAAGTTATAAAGAAACATATAGTCCACAGGCTTCGGAAGAACATACTTAGATTTAACCGAATTCGCTATGTGTACAATACGTCTAACCGCACGCACACAAACACCGTGCCGAAGTCTACCGAACTGAAACGACGATAGACGGTTGTGAGGTTTTTTTCGTTACGGAATTTCTAGGTTCGGTCGCCGCGCTCAAAGCCCGCGATAAAAGCTATGCAATAGCTTAAAAATATCAAAGCAAAATATAGTTATTACGTCTACGTATAGAGAAGTCACTCGTGGTGAAGTAGTCGATAAAAAGATAAGCTTTACTTTGAGATCGGACCATCTATTTATAACAATACCTATTTGTGATTCTCATACTATCGGAACACGTGGAAACTTCCTAGAACCACAAATAAGAATATATTTTTCTTTTTCACATTATAATTCGTTTATAATCTTATACACGTTAAATTAGTTTTTCTGATCTGGCTGCCACGAGTAAGGGATAGCCTAGAGTCACTGTACCTGGTGAAGGAAAACGGTAAATAATCAATTATTATTTATTAACTGACTTTGCAAGGCACCAACTTTGATCTTCAAATTAAATGGCCCAGTAAATAAAGAAATTGAATACTTTATATTGATGTTAATTCTAACAGTATTATTATGTATGATTTTAAGCTTTCGCGTTCCATTACACTAAATACTAGTTTTTATGGGTCTACACACGATATTAGAAGAAGCAAATACTTAGCTACTTACTGCCCGACGTTTCGACTGGGTTACACCAATCATGGTCGCGAGCGAAGTTGCTAAGTATTTGTAACTCCTAATATCGCGTGTAGACCCATAAAGACTAGTATTTTTATGTAAATTGAAATAACATAACTTTTTTTAGATAACACCCAAATCACATCTAATCGACATTTAAAAAAATATTGTGTCATCGTCAGTAAAACGTCAAAGAAAACCAAACAGCTACAGGCGGTAACTGGCTAAACATATTTTGTCTCCCGAAAAAGTTCGAACAATGTCTACGAGTGACAAATTAATTAAGTAATGAATTTTAATTGAACGCGACGTAACGCGAGTGCGCCCGCGGCCGCTAACTCACTTTGCCAACTGTCAAACACTCGGATTGGTGTCGGCCCGCAGGGCTGGCGAGTGGTGATGTTACGACAATATTTTTAAGGCAAATTAGGCCTTAAAATGTCGTCAGAAGTTCTTCTGCCAATATGATTTATGGTTATAATATGTTATATGGTATTGGAGTAATATAACACAATTTTGATTTATCTTAAACTTGCTGTGCGCGCGACTTCGTTCGAGTGGACTACAGGATTTTACATACAGAAGTTGTTTCCCAATAACTCCCGTTACCCTGAGAATTTTGTAATACCGCGTTGCAAGTAAGCTTTACGTTCATTAGGGTACCTGCATGCCAAATCTCAATCATTTATCTTTCGCGGTTTAGATTTTTTTCATACAAAAGTTTTTTTCCTATTGCGGTGCATTAGAATTTAAACCATAAGTTATTAAATGGGTATACCTGTACGTACATTTTATCGCATAAGACCATTTAAGTATCGTAGTTTTGAAACATTCACCATTGCTACATTTACATGCCGTGGCAATTTATACCTCAGTCAGCATTTAGCATAATAATGTTTATTTATTAGCTTTAGTCTAAGAATTAAAAGTCTTTGGCTTGATGGGTGTCCTAACATATCGTCACTAGTATAACTTTATAATATAACTAGCTGTGCCCGTGACTTCGTTACCTGCATGCCAAATTTCAAGCGTCCAGCTTAAGCGGTTTAGATTTTCATACAAAAAGGTTTTCCTGATAATTCCCGGTTCCGTCGGAATTTTGGAAAAATCCTTTCTTTGTGCACCTCTACGGTACCTAAGCTACGTTCCACCAAATTTCAAGTGCCTACATTTAGCCGTTTAGGCTGTGCGTTGATATGTCAGTCAGTCAGTCTGTCAGTTTCTCCTTTATATATTTAGATGTATAAAAATGATATTATTTCGCCCTAAAGCGCCATAGTTTTCGTTCCTCAGCCCTGTCGCCTCGCCATACTAATCCACCTGTTCTCGCGAAGGGATAAACCTCCGGGTCGCTGCGCCGCGATTAAAGGTATTATCGATTCGTGCAGAGTATGCTGGAGTTAGCACGAACTTCGCTATACCCTAGTTTGGACTGAGGATTGTACTGGATACTGTGTTTTGAAAGATTAATCTAGACAATGTTAATATTAAATATTATTTTGACAGGCACGATGGCGCCTTGGATATATTTATTTAAAACAAGCTGTCCGCCCGCGACTTCGTCCGCGTAGATATGTTTAACGGGTAAAACATTACTTCTTTATAGCGCAGTCGGCTCTGGACTATATCTGTTCCAAATCTAGACACGCGGTAGCGTGTCAAGCCAAGTTCAAGAAACAGAACTGGCGAGCCGCACCGTGTGTAATATTACACGAACCATTTGGAACCATTTTTGAACCCCTCATAAATCAATAACTATTTCACATAAACGTATCAAATTTGGCTCATATATTGTGAGTGGCGAGATAAATATGTGTTCTAAATTTCATAAGCTTATCTCAAACAGTTATTTAGATATTAATGTCCAAAAATCCTCATTTTTATCATTGACTGACTGACAGATCAAAATTCTAACCCAGTTCCAAATGACCTAGAGAGTTAAAATTTGGTATGCAGATAGGTAATTACATGAATACAAAGGAAAAAATAAAAAACTGGCAATTTTTTAATACTTAGGTTTTTTTTTTATTTTTTTTTAATTTTTATAAGAGGCTAACAAGATGACCTCACTCCACCTGATGGTAAGCGGTAGTGAGATCCACATATGAGGTCGACAGGCACAACAGACCATGCTGCGGTTAGGTTCTATTATGAACGCTTAACATAAATACCTAATTAGTGCCTAATCACGCCTATATACCGGGGAAGGCAGAGCACTAAGTATATATTTAGGTATACATACTTACTTATTTACAATTAAGAGTAGGTACTCATAGTCGGTTTTCATATTTATTACTTAGGGTTATACCCCGTAAACGTAGGAAAATACAGTAACTGATTCAATTGTTTTATATTTATAAAGTCTAGTTTTAGTTTTGAATTTGTCCTTTTCAAAGGACCTACGGCGTTACGATGATATTATACTTTTCTACAAAAAGTAATGATATCCAATCAAAAACATAAATGTGAAATGAGAGCCAAGTTCAATATTATGATAATTGCCTTGGTTGTTGACTTCAACGACAAAAGAAGTGAGATCTAAATGGGTGCCAAGTTCAATGGTCAACCCTGAAATTTATTTATAAGTAACACTATAACATACCTATCATATCTTCTTATAACATAAGATAATGTATGGTGGTAGCCTATCAAGGTCTGTCTTGGCTAGTTTTCTTTAGTTAGTTAGTTAGTAGTCTAGTTAGTTGTCTTGGTTAGTTTGGTATTTGTCGGTATTTATTTTATAATTCCGAAAATTTGGATTGTTGGTAGAAACTAGCGAGCGAACATAATAATACGTTGGTAGGTTTATAGAAACTAGCCAAGACAGACCTTCATAGGCTACCACCATACATTATCTTATGTTATAAGAAGATATGATAGGTATGTTATAGTGTTACTTATAAATAAATTTCAGGGTTGACCATTGAACTTGGCACCCATTTAGATCTCACTTCTTTTGTCGTTGAAGTCAACAACCAAGGCAATTATCATAATATTGAACTTGGCTCTCATTTCACATTTATGTTTTTGATTGGATTTCATTTAAATCGGTTCAGTAGTCTATGCGCGAAAGCGTAACAGACAGAGTTAATTTCGCATTTATAATATTAGTTAGGATTAATAGCCCTTAGGCACATTACATCGGAACACTGTACATGATGTTGTGTATTTTTTTTCTCAATTTTTTTGATTCAAAAATATACACATAAATAGAAAGGTCCGACCTAAGCTCTTACTGATCTGAAATGGAGTTTTCGGTCTTGTCTATTTGCACAAGTTATTCAAGAAGTAACTTCTTAAATTTGTACCACCGACATTAAAATGTGCTTCCGTTTTTTCTTTTTTTCCTAAATGACTTACGATGATGATGGAGTAGCCTTGTCATCACCCGGACTTGCGGGACTTGCGGGGGAGCGGATGGCTCTCATCCCTAGAATGTGTTTTCATTATTTCCATGCTTTATTTATCCATACTCCACCTATTTTATTTGTGCAGCAAACTAGCCCAGTAATCCAGTATCAGTTTCACCCCCTTTATCTGCTAGTGATTGCGTTCTGCAAAAAATGCGAATATTGTGTAACCCGCGATAATCTTGCTGGATTCATGCGGAATATTGAAATGGGATCCGGAATGGATCGACGCTCGGACGACAGCGTAAGCCCGGATTTTGAATAAATTGCAATTAATTTTACATCTCCGTTTGTTATTTTTGCAATGAAACATTCGTGGATTACGAAATAAAAAAATATTGCGTACGGCGTTCGGTCGTGTCGGGCACAATTGGATTATTTTGTAGGTGACGGGAGTTTTGAAATTTTCCGTTTGACTTTCACGTTGTTTTCTTTATTTATGAAGGTGAAATTGTGAGGTCACTGACTGAGCATTTACGTATCAAATGTTTGAGATGAGCAATTAAAGTTTATGTGATAATCGGGTATTACAGAGCTTGCTTTCTGTGACTTTCTGTGTTGATAATACTATTACAGAAATATCCTCTCATCAGACATGAGAAGAACTAGAAATATTGCACTTATGCTTACGCACAAGCTTGTGAATCTCAACTGCAATTACCCAGGGTAATTTACTTAACTAAAAGATATCATTATCCTTTAACTCATAAATCATATAACATACCCACTTCCTCAGGGAACTTCTCAGTAAGTAGATAAACAAAGCTATCATCGATTCGGCAGAAAGTATCAATTAGAGGAATATAATAAAGTAACTTATGCCGGGGGTTCCCGTAATTTCCTGACAGGTTTTTCCTGGAGGCATATTTGGAAGCGCAACGGATCGCTGTCAGCCGGCTACATGCGTTACCCCATATGTTATACGTTATATTATAAGGTCCGGTTTTCCCCATTTCACTGTTAGGTTAATAAATAACTATGGTTGTTTTTTGAGTATTATACGTTTGGGGTCTTTAAGGTTTATGGCTCATCGGGTGGTGCCCCATCTGGATGCGAGTGGCCGAGGATAGAGAGAAGTGGCGTGCATTTAGAGAGGCCTATGTCCAGCAGTGGACAGAAATGGGCTGATGATGATGATGGATGGTGCCCTTCGCTCTTGCACCAAATTTCGTCGTCGTTATTTCGATTCCCACCAGTGGAAAATATTTGTGTGATTAACATTGGTGTTTTTTTCGTGTTGTTTAATTAATACGTACTAGTGATCGCTTCGCATCGGTTGTTTTATACATAAATGCCTCCCTCTTAAATCCCTCTATCTTTTGAAAAAAAAATCATCAAAATCCGTGGTGTATTTTTAAAAATTTTAGCATTTATAGAATTGAATAGAATAGAATAGGGACCCGGGAAGCGACTTAGCTTCACACTATGTAGTGATTTTGGTTTATTTGTATACCACAGTTGTTTCGGAATTAAGAAACCTATTTCGGAATCTAGACACGCGGTAGCGTGTCAAGCCAAGTTCAAGAAACAGAACTGGCGAGCCGCACCGTGTGTAATATTACACGAACCATTTGGAACCACTTTTGAATCCCTCATAAATCAAAAACTATTTCACATAAACGTATCAAATTTGGCTCATATATTGTGACTTGCGAGATAAATATGTGTTCTAAATTTCATAAGCTTATCTCAAACAGTTATTTAGATATTAATGTCCAAAAATCCTCATTTTTATCATTGACTGACTGACAGATCAAAATTCTAACCCAGTTCCAAATTACCTAGAGAGTTAAAATTTGGTATGCAGATAGGT
Organism: Maruca vitrata; assembly: GCA_039566165.1. Taxonomy (NCBI): domain Eukaryota; kingdom Metazoa; phylum Arthropoda; class Insecta; order Lepidoptera; family Crambidae; genus Maruca; species Maruca vitrata. The sequence continues at coordinate 11,355,378 of CM076936.1, read as the reverse complement.
AATTACATGAATACAAAGGAAAAAATAAAAAACTGGCAATTTTTTAATAATTAGGTTTTTTTTTTTATTTTTTTATTTTTATAAGAGGCTAACAAGATGACCTCACTCCACCTGATGGTAAGCGGTAGTGAGATCCACATATGAGGTCGACAGACACAATAGACCATGTTGAGCCTGTCGCACTCACCCTGAAAGCCGTGAAAAAGGAGACCACTGCTGCGGTTAGGTTCTATTATGAACGCTTAGCATAAATACCTAATTAGTGCCTAATCACGCCCATATACCGGGGAAGGCAGAGCACTAAGTATATATTTAGGTATACATACTTACTTATTTACAATTAAGAGTAGGTACTTATAGTCGGTTTTCATATTTATTACTTAGGTTTATACCCCGTAAACGTAGGAAAATACAGTAACTGATTCAATTGTTTTATATTTATAAAGTCTAGTTTTAGTTTTGAATTTGTCCTTTTCAAAGGACCTGCGTTACGATGATATATACTTTTCTACAAAAAGTAATGATATCCAATCAAAAACATAAATGTGAAATGAGAGCCAAGTTCAATATTATGATAATTGCCTTGGTTGTAGACTTCAACGACAAAAGAAGTGAGATCTAAATGGGTGCCAAGTTCAATGGTCAACCCTGAAATTTATTTATAAGTAACACTATAACATACCTATCATATCTTCTTATAACATAAGATAATGTATGGTGGTAGCCTATGAAGGTCTGTCTTGGCTAGTTTTCTTTAGTTAGTTAGTTAGTAGTCTAGTTAGTTGTCTTGGTTAGTTTGGTATTTGTCGGTCGAAAATTTGGATTGTTGGTAGAAACTAGCGAGCGAACATAATAATACGTTGGTAGGTTTATAGAAACTAGCCAAGACACACCTTCATAGGCTACCACCATACATTATCTTATGTTATAAGAAGATATGATAGGTATGTTATAGTGTTACTTATAAATAAATTTCAGGGTTAACCATTGAACTTGGCACCCATTTAGATCTCACTTCTTTTGTCGTTGAAGTCTACAACCAAGGCAATTATCATAATATTGAACTTGGCTCTCATTTCACATTTATGTTTTTGATTGGATATAGGTATCGTTACAATGTATGTGATGGTTGTGCGCCATATTTATTAAATGTGTGGTATTAACATCTACTTAGTATTTTTAACCGACTTCAAAAAAAGGAGGAGGTTCTCAATTCGTCTGTATGTATAATATTTTTTTTTTTTTTTTTATGTATGTTCACCGATATTTTCGTCAATTATAGACGGATTTCAAAAATTTTTTTTTGGTTGGCTAGAGTTTACTTCCGAGGTGGTCCCATTTTCACCAGTCTCGGATCTGATGATGGGATCCAGGAGAAATCGAGGGCAACCCTCAATTTTTATAGGCACATGTACCGCGTTTAACATATTTTCTGAAGTTATATTGGCATTTGCTTCTGGCAATCATAATTTTATGATGCTGAGCTGATGATGGAAGGTCAACTCCTTAATAGTTGAGAGTAAAAGGATAATTCTTTCAATTCTGTATACATATTAAGACTACTAGTAATAATATCAATAGTATTACAGGTGAGCTGAACTAATAGGGTGACCAGTCTAGGATCTGATGATGGGGTCCAGGAGAAATCGAGGGCCACCTTCAAATCTTATAGGCACATGTACCGCGTTTTACATATTTTCTTAAGTTATAAGTATTGGCATTTGCTTCTTGCAATCATAATGTTATGCTGCTGAGCTGATGATAGAAGGTCAACTCCTTAATTGTTTGGAGTAAAAGGATAATTCTTTAAATACTGTATACATATTAAGACTACTGGTTATAATATCAGTAGTATTACAGGTGAGCTGAACTAATAGGGTGAAAAAAATATGTAACACTAAAAAGTATGAAAAAAAATTGTAAACAAAAAAAAAACCGCCTTCAAAAACCCGACTCACTAAAAATTACAAAATAATATAATACGAACATTTATAATAATCATCTGGGTATGAATTTTATATGTTTTTGAAGGCGGTGCCAATCAAAATTTTGAGGAAAATGAAGCACTCTGTGCTTGTCTGTTTGAAATATAATATAAACGGCACCGCCTTCAACAACATATAAAATTCATACCCAGATGATTATTATAAATGTTCGTATTATATTATTTTGTAATTTTTAGTGAGTCGGGTTTTTGAAGGCGGTTTTTTTTTTGTTTACAATTTTTTAGCGCTACATTTTTCCTGAAAATAACGTACCACTAAATATCAAGTAAGTTAGATACCTTTCCTATTCTATATTCGAAAGTTACTCTAAACCTCAGCGTGGAAAATGTACCTGTTAAAACAACTCATACGCAACTTTCAAGCGCGGAACAAATCACCGAGCCTTTGAATAACAAAAGTCAATAAAAGTTGATCCAATAAAAGCGTTCTGGCCAATCGGCGGCGCGGGCTGAGCCAGCGACTAATCCCGTAAAGCGTAAGACTGAATACAGAAGTATTTACCCAATTATATCCAACGGGATTGGTAACGGTGAAAAAACAGACGAAAAGGGTCCTACGGCGGCGAGTCGTGGTCGCGCGCGAGCGGCGGACATAAATGGTTCAAGTAGCGCTACCATGAGTAAGCTATCGAAAACTTACGTATGTAAATAACCTTTCAAATTAGAAAACAAACTTTCCGGGATACTTACCATGTTGTTTTGTTTTAATGAACTCCCGAGATATTTCGGCACTGTTGCAAGCGCCATGAATACGGATGAACTGACATCAGTGAACTGCTTATTAAAACAAAACAACATGGTAAATAACCCGGACAGTTTCAGTTTTCTAATGTGTGTAACCATGACATTTTAAAACCTAACGAATTGTTTTTGAAGTGAAAACTTCTTTAGCGGTGCTGAGCACTTTTTTTGTATGGGTAAAAACATCCAAACTCGCGTCAGGGTCACGTGATGCTGATCGAAAAAGCGTAAGATCGTTTAGACGGCACGGGGCGCTTGCGCGAATGTCCGTGTGTGTTTATGTACAGCGTGCCACGCGTATCCAAGGATGGTGCCAGCTGATGGCTTGACTGTTGTGTAGTAACCACACTGCTGTGTATTCGTATATGTGAATTATTTAAATTAAAGGGATTTAACGAAGTGCAAATAATGATAGTACTTATAATTAAACTCATCGTTAATATTCAAGTTTTCACTTCTGCCGGCACTCCCGGAGTGCTATTTGTTATTTATTTAAAGTCTTATAACCTATATTTTGACTGGCTCGGTGGAACAGTGGTTAGTGACTCAGGTTCAAAACCTACGGTTTCAAGAGTCGTGGGTTCGATTCCCACTCGGGACAAATATTTATGTGACGAACATCGGTGTTTGTTCCGTGTCTGGGTGTATTATTAAATATATTTAAGTTTATTTGTGTATCCACTGTTGATCCTGATTTCCGTAACACAAGTGCTTAAGCTACTTACCACGGGATCAGATCAATGTATGTGATGTTGTGTAATATTTATTTATATTTATTATTTTACTATATCCCAAATGATCCGCTGTCTACTAGCCCCCACCGCAAGACGTCCGGGATCAGTTATTGAATCCCGTGTCCCGGGTTCCCGGCTGTTTTCAATGGGCCGGCTTTGCGAGCGCAATATTGATGCGCGTTCACATCAACGCCGCATTATGAATAACGCTAAAGCCCTGATGTATGGCGGGTTGCGTTGTTTTTCAGTTAAACGACACTGTTTTTTGCGCGAGTTTTTGTGACGGTATTGTTGTTTTGAGCTAGGTGATGCTTGTTTGGTTTCAAGCTTTAACAAAATGTATCTAGATTTATAAATGTTTTTGTAAATCACGATGAATTGTACAAATTTTATCATCAACCCGCTCACGCTTCGGGATACATTATTAAACCTTTATCTCAAATCTCTATATCTATTGAAATATCCGCATCAAAATCCGTTGTGTAGTTTAAAGATTTAAGCATACATAGAGATAGACACGCGGAAAGCGACTTTGCTTTTTACAATGTAGTGATACTGTGATTGTGATCCAATCAAAAACATAAATGTTAAATGAGAGCCAAGTTCAATATTATGATAATTGCCTTGGTTGTTGACTTCAACGACAAAAGAAGTGAGATCTAAATGGGTGCCAAGTTCAATGGTCAACCCTGAAATTTATTTATAAGTAACACTATAACATACCTATCATATCTTCTTATAACATAATATAATGTATGGTGGTAGCCTATGAAGGTCTGTCTTGGCTAGTTTCTATAAACCTACCAACGTATTATTATGTTCGCTCGCTAGTTTCTACCAACAATCCGAATTTTCGGAATTATAAAATAAATACCGACAAATACCAAACTAACCAAGACAACTAACTAAAGAAAACTAGCCAAGACAGACCTTCATAGGCTACCACCATACATTATATTATGTTATAAGAAGATATGATAGGTATGTTATAGTGTTACTTATAAATAAATTTCAGGGTTGACCATTGAACTTGGCACCCATTTAGATCTCACTTCTTTTGTCGTTGAAGTCAACAACCAAGGCAATTATCATAATATTGAACTTGGCTCTCATTTAACATTTATGTTTTTGATTGGATATCATTACTTTTTGTAGAAAAGTATATATCATCGTAACGCCGTAGGTCCTTTGAAAAGGACAAATTCAAAACTAAAACTAGACTTTATAAATATAAAACAATTGTATCAGTTACTGTATTTTCCTACGTTTACGGGGTATAACCCTAAGTAATAAATATGCAAACCGACTATAAGTACCTACTCTTAATTGTAAATAAATAAGTATGTATACCTAAATATATACTTAGTGCTCTGCCTTCCCCGGTATAAAGGCGTGATTAGGTACTAATTAGGTATTTATGTTAAGCGTTCATAATAGAACCTAACCGCAGCAGTGGTCTCCTTTTTCACGGCTTTCAGGGTGAGTGTGACAGGCTCAACATGGTCTATTGTGCCTGTCGACCTCATATGTGGATCTCACTACCGCTTACCATCAGGTGGAGTGAGGTCATCTTGTTAGCCTCTTATAAAAAAAAAAACCTAATTTTTAAAAAATTGCCAGTTTTGTATTTTTTCCTTTGTATTCATGTAATTACCTATCTGCATACCAAATTTTAACTCTCTAGGTCATTTGGAACTGGGTTAGAATTTTGATCTGTCAGTCAGTCAATGATAAAAATGAGGATTTTTGGACATTAATATCTAAATAACTGTTTGAGATAAGCTTATGAAATTTAGAACACATATTTATCTCGCAAGTCACAATATATGAGCCAAATTTGATACGTTTATGTGAAATAGTTTTTGATTTATGAGGGGTTAAAAAGTGGTTCCAAATGGTTCGTGTAATATTACACACGGTGCGGCTCGCCAGTTCTGTTTCTTGAACTTGGCTTGACACGCTACCGCGTGTCTAGATTGTTTCATTGCAATTGATTCTTAATTAGAAAGTTATAAGAGTCTTAAAGTAATTAAAAGTAAAAAAAACTTTTTAAAAACAAGCTTTTCAATCAAAATACCAGGAATGAGTTTACTAAGTGCGCGTAACACACTATAAAATATTTGACCTTACACTTACGAAGTCGTAGACAGCACCTATCTGTTATAAATGACACAAAAGGCTATAAAATAAGCGTTCTTTATCACTTAAAAGCAATTCGGTTACAAAGTTAACCGTTCAGGATTTGGCTAAAATGTTGCATGTAAATACTTACAACATTTACTGATCTTAAGGTGCATTCACTGAATCAGACGAATGTATGCATAACGCAATAAAAAAAAGTCTGATTTTACATACAATTTCACAATTAACAGTAAAATATGGGTAAATCAATAACATTACTGAAATCGAAATTGAAATTTCTTCCGAAATGAGACAATAATAGACATTTGTAGTTAGGTAGAAAAGTCCATTTCTAAAGTGCGAAAATTCATTGAAAATACTATGCCATTTTTAGGGTTCCGTAGCCAAAATGGCAAAAACGGAACCCTTATAGTTTCGTCATGTCCGTCTGTCCGTCTGTCCGTCTGTCCGTCTGTCACAGCCGATTTACTCGGAAACTATAAGTACTACAGTGATGAAATTTGATGGGAATATGTGTTGTATGAACCGCTACAAAAATATGACACTAAATAGTAAAAAGAATTGGGGTGGGGCCCCCATACATGTAACTGAGGGATGAACTTTTTTTTTTCGATGTACATACCCGTGTGGGGTATCAATGGAAAGGTCTTTTAAAATGATATAAAGTTTTCTAAAAAACATTTTTCTTAAAGTGAACGGTTTTTGAGATATCAGCTCTCAAAGTCGTAAAAAGTATGTCCCCCCTCTATTTTTATAACTACGGGGTATAAAATTCTAAAAAAATAGAGGTGATGCATGCTAATTAACTCTTTTCAACGATTTTTGGTTTGATCAAAGTATCTCTTATAGTTTTTGAGATAGGTTGATTTAACTGTAATTTTGGTTAAGTTATTGTGCTTACACTGAAAACGATGGCTGAACCTTATAAGATAGATCAAAAAATATACTACAGTATTGTACACCTTTAAAAATCCGCGATGATATAAAATCTTTATAATGTAGGTACTTTTTACGAGAAATATTAGCTTATTCAAGCAATACGCCATTAATCCTTATCCAGTAATGTACCTTAAATACATTGTGCATTTGATAAAGTTTAATATTACAAATGTGATATTATATTCTGCTACGGAACCCTTTGTGCGCGAGCCCGACTCGCACTTGGCCGGTTTATAAATTACAGAATTAGTAGTAACTTTCACTATGAAAACATATTCGTAAACGCAACATATAATATAGCCGTTGAACAACGTTCTCACGTTATGCATACAGTATTACACACTGTGACGTCATAGTGTGCTGCGACATTTGTATGAAGCGTTTTGAGCTCGCCCAAATGATGGGCTATTGAAATTGTAATATCTCGGGGGGTTTTCCAAATATCAAACCATTCTTTTAACAGTACCTTTACAATTGTGAGATCCATCCATCTCCAACATCAAAATAAAAAAAAAAGACGTGTAGCACTCGGTTACTGCCGCGGTATAGCTATTGCATAGCATCGTCCGATTTCGGAGCAGCTCGTTTCGATTCGTGCGAGTTTCGTAGAGTCGTACAATACGTCTAACCGCACGCACAAAAACACCGTGCCGAAGTCTACCGGACTGAAACGACGTTAGACGATTATGAGGTTTTTTCGTTACGAAATTTCTTGGTTCGGTCGCCGCGCTCAAAGCCCGCGATAAAAGCTATGCAATAGCTTAAAAAGGCAAATACCCTATTCTCTGAATCAATTTTCACACCACTTCGGAATACAAGTGCGCTAGTAATTTAATGTTTCGGTCTAGTGTCGTGTCGGAGTGTTGGCACGTTGGCAGAGCTGCGTCCCGCGGGCCGTAGATTAAAAATGCTTCGCAGTAGGCAGATGTCCAAGTGTGGCCGAACCGCTGCAATGGGATAGTGGAAGATGAATTCGGTAGACACTGTGGATACTGTGATGCTTTATTGGTTTGTTTGTGGCAAGCATCAGGAAAGAGGGAGCTAGGTGTACTTTGTCAAGATCAAAGACAAAATTGTTTATTTATATGGATACTTGAGCAGGACAACTGTCGATGGCCGAGAAAAGCGTCGATGTCGCAGTAGTTCAGGTCGTTGCTTGCCATGTAAGAGGTCGCCGGTTCAAACCCCGTCAAGTACCACTGTGTTGCTTAAATGTTGAGTTTCATATGTACGATTATTCGACGCTTTAACAGCGTGTTCTTCACACCTAGCGATTTTTGGGTGATTTCATGGCGAGGCGATATCGCCACGATAAAATAATCGCCGCGAGCTCGCGAAATCGCTAGGTGTGAACAGTGACGAACGGTGAAGGAAAATATCATGAGGATACCTGAACACCTACGAAGAAATTCTTAGGTGAACCTGCCGCACTTGGCCAGCGTGGTTGACTAAGCCTTATCGCCCTAGTTTAAGGTATGCTTGATCGTTTTTGCACCCGGTAAGACGCCAGCCAAGAACGGTGTAGATTATCATTTTAATAAGATCATGTATGGGCCAGCCACATGTAAAGAAAAAAATGTAGAGTTTTGATTACTCTTGGGTGCTAGAAGGACTTAATAACGCAGGACCGCGATTGTCTTGAGGTGTGATCGAATCCCTGTACCGTAAGTTGGGATTTGTCTTTTTACATTTTTTACTATGATTATACCTCTACACACATTTTGAATGATAGATGACCAGACGGAGAAACACAAATATGTTTATATGACCATGTTTTTCATTAAAAACGTAGTATCATAATCTTCTTGCAACAATATTTCATATTCGGAGTCGTCTATGTTTCTTCAATAGCTGTATTGTAATATCAGCGGAAGAGTTGAAAAATAGAAAAAAACCAATAAAAAAATATGCAAATAAGTGCACAGGAATGATGAAAACTTCAATATCGCGGGCGCCGGGAGACTAGTCTTGTCTGCATTTCCAATACCTTCTTTGTTTGTTTAGCATTCAAACAAACAACCCTTTTCTTATGCATATTTCGAATCGATTTGTACAGGTCTTTATTGCGGAGCCACTGCATAATCATTTAGAATAGGGATTTAATGAGGGAAGTACCGATGCAGAACCGAATTGAGTCAGGGATCACTAGATCCTTAAATATTAGTCTTTATGGGTCTACACGCGATATTAGGCTACTTACTGCCCGACGTTCCGACTGGGTTACACCAATTATGGTCGAACTCACAACGAAACGAAACGTCGGGCAGTAAGTAGCTATGTAATTGCTACTCCTAATATCGCGTGTAGGCCCATAAAGACTGATATTTAGTGTAATGGAACGCGAAAGTCTAAAATCACTAGATCCTTCTTTTGTGGTAATCTCGTAATAGTTCGTGTCATAATGTGTCGAAGTAAAAGATTTGATTTTGAGTTCTGACTACTTTTTTTAGGCGGGGCGTGAAAAGGCCTCTATGCACAGTGATGGCGATAGGCTAATAGGTTCTGATTAGAAAACTGAAAGTGTCCGGGATATTTACCATGTTGTTTTGTTTTAATGAGCTCCCGATATTTCGGCACTGTTGCAAGCGCCATGATCACGGGTGAAGATTTCTAATGTGTGTAACCATGACAGTTTAAAAATAATAGGTTCTGAGGTTTTCTCTCGTTCTCTTGTGCCTGTCAAATTCATATAGAAAGAAAGAAAGAAAACATTTATTGATCACATACATTTACAAAGTTTAACAAACACGCATACAGTAGATGTGATCAATAGGTTCTGCCTCAGCATGTGCTGCAGCGGCTGCTAGGCCGCTACAGCGCTGATATTCTGGCAGAACCTTTATAATTAAAAAAAATAAATACATATACAAGATACAAGAACATAGAAATAAAAGTCAAGAACAAGAAGTTATAGTCTAATATGTGGATCTTACGGCCACTTTCCTTCAGGTAGAGTGAGTGGTTCTTCCGATTGTCCAAATTAACCAAAGACAGGTGGTACTGGACACCAAATATAATAAAAAGCTAACATAGATTTAAGTTTGTGTATATTATACATGATTTCAATGCTTTTTCGGCTTATACAAAAAAGCTTCTAGTAAATAAGCTGACTGAGATCTAACCTTATGTTATGACATAACACACGAAATAACTCCGCTATATCGCTGGAAAGGCAAAATAATATTTTCTATGAGCAACTTACACAAGACAAGCTGAATTCGAAAATAGGCTTAATAATAAAGAAGCAGAAGTAACACTCGGATTCGTACTTGCGATGTTTTATTTGCGAACAGTGGGGCGCCGACGAAATGTTGAAATGTAAAAATAAACACTGTTCCGGAATTAAAAATGCTTTAAAGTAACACTGAGCGCGTTTCTTGCCAGTTTTATGAGAATTTCAATGTGAAATATAATGTGTGCAAGCGCCCCGAGGAATTGTAAATCATGTTTCATTTGATTTATAATTCTAGCAAACTTTTATGGAATAAACGGATTGTTTCTTGGAATGTTTCATTCGACCATGAACCGCGTCGCAGTGATCGGATGGAATGTTATTGGGATCGGTCGAAGTGCTAGCGACGACTTTTATAGGTGAGAGCCATCCGCTCCCCCGCTGGTCCGGTGATGATAACGAGGCTACTCTAAGCCATCATCGAACTATGTCAGTTAGGAAAAGTAACAGCGACGACTGAGGATAGATTACGGCAACTTGGTAAGTTTTTCAGTGGACGGTTCTTCATAGATTTGTCAGCAGTCTAATAATAATCGAAGGAGGCAGTAGGAGGTAGCATTTATAAGCTGTGAGTTTTGATCAGAGAATCAGAACTGAGACTAGTGAAGCTAAAGGAATTTATCTCATCATCATCATCATCATCAACATTAGCCCTTATAGATATGTATGTCACTACTGCTGGGGCACGGGCGTACCCTAAACTAGGGCGATATAGCCTTAGTCGACCACGTTGGCCAAGTGCGGGTTGGTCGACTACACCTTAAAATTTCTTTGTAGGTGTGAAGGTTTCTTCAGAATGTTTTCCTTCGCCGTTAAAGCGTCGAATAATCGTACATAAGAATTCTAAATTTGAATATCACATTGGTATATGGCGGGCCATGGCAAGCAACGACCTTAACCACTCGGCCATCGACGCGTTTTAGTGACACCTGAGTAATCAAAATAATACTGTTTAGCGTACGAATATGTATACTGCAATCCATTGACTAGAAATCACTTTGTACTGCATTGAGTCTGAGAATTAAGAAAAATACGGCAAGAAATTGATAAGAAAGCACTCGACAGGTAAAAGGTAAGCGTAAAATATAATAGTGAATTAAACTGAAAGAACGCGTACAAATTATTAACAAAGACCAAAATGAACATAAATAACTCCGAAAGCAACCGAAAGATGGTAATAAATTCTGGAACACGTCTTCAGTTAGTTTCGCTTCTAAATGATAAAGCACTGAAGTTGGGCGCACGGCAGTGCCCTCGCTAAGTCCAGCGAGTTTAACCACTTTGAAATTTTAATCTTTCTTCGTTTAAGATGCGTAAAAGTAAGTTTTACCTTTCAAAGAAAAAGTAACGAAGCATCCCGAAAAAGGATGGAACCTTTTATCTCCCTTAATAATATTTAATTTAAAAAAGATATCAAAATAAACACATTATTCGTTAAGTTAAAATTTTTGACAATATTAAAGTTATTGACATCGGATGCTCTTTCCTTACACCTGGATAGCTCAGAGGAAAGAGCATCTCGTCATCGAAGATCATCGAAGCGATTCCGGAAGGTCCGGTGGTTCAAGTCCCCGTTCAGGCGGGGTCATGAATGCGATTTTTTTCAAATTTTAAAGTTTCGTTTTCTTATATTATTTAATGATCATTAACTTTCCATATAATGTTAGAGAAGGATTGTGAAAAGCTTCTAGACTTGGCCTGGATCTACAACTTGCCGGGCGTTTCATTGGAATCTTTAATTTCGTAAGTGAATAAAAACTTTTCACTTCGCTATTCATTATTAAATTTTCAGACGGCTATGATTACTTGTATTCTTTGTGAAGTATCAATTTTAACTCTTCACATCAACAGTCTTGTATTCCTTTGAGAGCTTGCATTTTTACGTAAAATTAAAATATAAATCCGAAATGACAAACTTTTCGTTCAAACACCTACCTAGTGTTGCTAATACTTTAGTGAAGATTTTAATTTTAAATGTCAATTTCGGAGTACAGACGAATTTTAGTACTGTTTTAGAGTTTGTAGTAGAGTAGCATTGTAATGTAAATGAATGAATATTTTTGAGCACTTTGATATCTGATTTCAGAATCATTTTATTTATCGATGTAATCGAAAATAAAATGTAGATATGTAAAATGTAATCATTTTACAAGCTTTTATTTAACTTGCAATGTATGTATGTTTGTGTGTTCGGGTGGAATTTTATAACTCAATTTTAAGGCACTTGCCCTCAACCGATTGAGCTGAAATTTTGCATGCACGTGTATATCCGATGACAATGCAATATTATTATGACATGGAGCTGATCTGATGATGAAGTCGGAAGATAGCCATAGCAACTCAGTAATTAAATAACATAACCACATCGAGTTTGGGCTCATTTCATTCGACTAGATGAGTACTTTGGTGCTAGATAGTAACCAAGGTCTGATGATGGAGCCGGAAGACAGCCAAAGGAACTCAGTACTTAAACGACACAACCCCATCGAGTTTGGGCTCGTTTGATTCGCCTAGATGAGTACTTAGATGCTAGATGGTAACCAGGGTCTGATGATGGAGCCGGAAGACAGCCAAAGGAACTCAGTACTTAAACGACACAACCCCATCGAGTTTGGGCTCGTTTGATTCGCCTAGATGAGTACTTAGATGCTAGATGGTAACCAGGGTCTGATGATGGAGCCGGAAGACAGCCAAAGGAACTCAGTACTTAAACGACACAACCCCATCGAGTTTGGGCTCGTTTGATTCGCCTAGATGAGTACTTTGGAGCTAGATGGTAACCAGGGTGGAACTTACAAGGTGAAAACTAAAAAGTATCAAATAAATTAAGGTAAAAAAATCTTTAAAAACAAGCTTTTATTTAAATGCGCTAAAAAGAAAAAAATAAACTTTTACACTATAACTTTACTGTCAACTTATAACATTTCAAATTCAACATATTTGACACAATTTATATGTTTTAAAAGCTTGTCGCGAGATTTAAGTACCTACTCGTAATTTTAAAAGCAAGTTTTAAAATACCTGCCTATTAAAAATTTTAAACTAAGAAAGTAAATACGAGTACTTAAATCTCGCGACAAGCTTTTAAAACATATAAATTGTGTCAAATATGTTGAATTTGAAATGTTATAAGTTGACAGTAAAGTTATAGTGTAAAAGTTTATTTTTTTCTTTTTAGCGCATTTAAATAAAAGCTTGTTTTAAAGATTTTTTTTTATATATCTACTGCTCATGGTTCTTTAGTTTTATTTTAACGCAAGTACTAAACGCTATTGCATACATGGTTATTGTATAGTTCTTCCGAGCGCGAGGCCGACTCGCACTTAGCAGGTTTATCATTGTATAGTTTTCCTACCATCAATTGAAATACACGATGAAGTAAAGCTTGATTACAAATAAACATAAAACCAATCGACAGTGCCGACTAGTCTTTTACAGCGATCGTAAAAGCCCTCACCTCTGAGCGCATCGCAAACATTTTGATTTCATTTGAATGCACTCGCGCCATGCAATATGCATCGCGGCCGCGACGTCGCGATGCGGTGCAGCGTACAGAGTGATAGTTTAGGCTGGCAAATGTTATTTTTTACACAGAGTATTTTTTTGTATCCAACCCACACTTGGATAGGGCGGTTGAAGGCCTTGTCGCCGTATTTAGGGTAGGCCCGTGACCCAGAATGTTGACGTATGTGGGTTGATGATGATGACGATGATTTTTTTGGAACTTTGATAAAGAGCAGTGGTTGGGCATGGAGGAGACCTTCGCCCAGCAATGGGATGATAAAAGTAAAGAGAAAAATATTTAAAATGATGAAGTACTCTTTATCAGGATGATTTGTGATCCAAAAATGAGGTCAACAAGCACAATGGACCTTATTGAGTCTGTCGCAATCACCCTGAAGACCTGCTTAAATGATGTTTATAGGATGGAGGAAAAGCGTGAGCTGAAAGGGCATTCCATGCCTATAATCACAAGGGGCAGAAAAGACGAACTGAAAATCTTGGTCCAAGCCACCAGCGCCTGCGTGGTATGCAAATGGCAGCAGTGTACTGCTTGGTGGCCCTGGGATATTACTCTATTAGTTTGAACCTTGAGTGTTACCCCCCGCCCTTATAATAAAACGATCATCAATGCAACTTGACACATAGTGGTGAACTCCGGTATAAAAGTAGCTTATATGTTATTGTGGACCACGTCGCCGCCATTCTGCCTTGTGCATTGTTTTAACAAGGTCATTGCGTTCCCACGAGTAGCAAGGATGTATGACGGGGGAAGGAAAAGAGGAGGAAGGATACTATCGCCTCGGATGATTTGGACTGAGTCGACAGTAGCTCGAGGAGCCGGGGTCGCTTACCCGTATACCGTTCACCAACCACCGGACAGATAGTTGTGACTGGTATCCCCTGACTGATCCCCGTCACGTCACGTTTCCCACAGAGGTGAAAAGTGGATCGCTGGAAGTGATCTCTGCCTACCCCTCTGGGAAAAAGGCGTGATTGTATGTATGTATGTATGTTATATGTTATTCTGGGTCTTCAGAAACCTACAGACTAAATTTTATCGTAATCGAGTAACAAACATCCATCCGCACATACAAACTTCCACGTTTTTAATACTCGTATTAGTAGGATTGTTGACTTATAATTGAAGGCTTTTGTTTCATATGATTAAAGGGTTACATTTTTGTCCTTGCCCATTTTGCACAGTAGAGGCAAAATATTTTTTTAAAGAATCGGTTTGTGTGTAACTGCGGGCGCGGCGCGTTTTTCGCAGTCCGCGCTATTCCCAGCACCGGACAGAAATATTTTGCGAAGCGATTAAAGCCCGCTTTAATTGCAAAACGATATTTGTTTGAAAGCTCAAATATATGGCTGTTGTTCCGCTGAACGGACATTCGGGCGAATAATATTTTTCTACTTGAACAAACACTGAAATAAATATTTTGTCTCCTCTGATAACTTTTTGTTGCAACTGCGGATTTTTAATACAGCCTTTTTAAAGATTGAACGTACTTTGGTTTTTAAAGCTTGAATTGTCGATATTTTAATTACCCGACTACGGCAAAGCAAAAGGAGGGTTATGATTTTGACAGGCTATGTATGTATGTATGTATGTTCATCTGTTTCCACATAACTTCTAAATTGCTTGTCAGAATTCGACAAATGACATATCATTAGAAGCGTCTTAATTGTCCGCTGGTTATAGGCTATATAGGGTTTCACAAAATCTAATGTGGCGCCCACTAGCGGACAAAACATACAGAGTAAAAAAATAAAGTTAAGATAAATACGCCGTGTTTGGTATCATTGGAAAGCGCTTTACTTGTACATTTTAAATATATATATATTACTAGCATTTGCATGTGACTTTACGTATATTCATGGACTGATTGCATATAGTTCACATATTTTCGTTCATAGCTTCTTTACTACGTCCCCTTAAAATATAAAACATGTTGGTTCATCAATTTAACTTTTGATAATATTATGCGCCACAAATACACTTTAACACCAAAATAGTACAAATAATAAAAAGTTAAAAACTAAAACCCAACTACGACAAAAAACGACGCTGAAAAAGTATAAAACAAGACTTTTAGAACACTGAACTGAACAAAGTTGCTTATGTAGTTCCAACTATGTAGAGATAAGTTTTCATGTTTGGAAAGGCGTAGTCACACGTTCCATACACAAGTACCTACCTACCGTAGCACTTTGACAACGTGTGACTGCGGTTTTCCAAACATGAAAACTTATCTCTACATAGTTGGAACTACATAAGCAACTTTGTTCAGTTCAGTGTTCTAAAAGTCTTGTTTTATACTTTTTCAGCGTCGTTTTTTGTCGTAGTTGGGTTTTAGTTTTTTTACCTCTCGTATGCACATTGAAATGTAGCTATCGACGCCACTACTGAATTTTTTTAACATTTTAAAAAATATGAAAGAAGAGAATTACATGATGTTATAAGGTTCCTTTTTCAAGGCTTTTTGTAAGGTACTTATTTTCCTTGGCCAGCAACAAACTTTACCTAATTAATTTGTTAATTATCTAAAGTTATTCTCTAATAAATAGGACAAGGGAAAATTTGTACGCATAATGATAGGAGGATTAGATAATTATATTTTTCTTGAGAAGAGATTATGTATTTTTGACTATGTATGAAGTTACTTTAACTTTATAGATAATCATGAACAACACTTATGTCCGAGTAAATAATAGGTAATGGAGACCGTTGCTAGATTAACCCATTTCTATTGAAATAATTTCATTTCTAATGGAAGTTCCACTATTTCATTAGATGTAGTAGATGTAGATTACCGATATAGATATGGCTATTGTACGAGTACATTGGTTATCTATTGTTTGCCCGAAAGATATATGCCATAATATTCATATGCCCGAATTTCATTTGCCATAATTTCATTTGCCCGAATGTTATGTTTGCCATAAAATACAAATGACATAATTTTAATTGCCCGAAAATCAGATTCCATAATGATTCGAATGCCATACGTATTGTTATCCATATTTTTAATTGCAATAATATTATGCAACAGAATTTTTAAGCGCCATACTCCTAACGCCAAATATTTGTCCTAAAAAGCGATTGGCTTTCTGGCACTTCGCCGGCCGCTGCCGCGGCACGCTCGCTTCGCTCGCTCGGCTCGTGCGTTGTCTTTCATGTTTCTAACCTAACCTAACCTATTTTTTATCATTCTTTTAACCTATTTTACAAGCTTTTTCGGTGGGAAATGATGTAATGGCACGGAAACAACGTTTCTAACACGTAACTAATAAAGTAAACAATGAGTATGACATATATGGCGTTTGAAAATTCTGTTGCATAAATTATTGCAATTAAAATATGGATAACAATACGTATGGCATTCGAATCATTATGGAATCTGATATTCGGGCAGTTAAAATTATGTCACTTGTATTTTATGGCAAACATAACATTCGGGCAAATGAAATTATGGCAAATGAAATTCGGGCATTTGAATATTATGGCAAATGAAATTCGGGCAACTGAAATTATGGCAAGTGGGGGTATACCAGTACATTCATTAGTGCTGCCAATCATTACCAAATAATAACGATTCAAAACAAAAAAAAACCAATAATGGGTCCTATATACATTTTATTTTGATTATAAGCTTGGTGGACGCTATTGATATAGGTAAAAATCATCATCAGAACTATCACTGTTTAGTAATGAGTACATACCTATTTACATAATTGTGGATAATAAAAAAACTCCTCAAGTCTTCCAGAGCACGGAATCTTCTAAATCGATAAATGAAAGTCACTATATTTGTCAAACGCAGTAACTGGCCATTGGCTAAGTTAGTTTGTCAACCAAAACGAGAGCTGAGCGAACGAAATGAGCGAAGCCAGCGCCATCTTGACAAAACTTGAACCGCAGCTTTAGCTAAAACCGATGTCTCAGGTTCGGAACTTAAACGAGGAATTGAAGATCTTGTATCTACTGCCTTGAATTGAACTTGAAAGCAGAGACTAAACTTGTGTACATAACGCTTTTGCAGGCTTAAGGTAAATAATAAGAGTAAAGGATATTGCATGTACCTTACCGAAAAAAGCTACATTAGCCAGTCAGATTTTTAAGCTATTGCATAGCTTTTATCGCGGGCTTTGAGCGCGGCGACCGAACCAAGAAATTCCGTAACGAAAAAAACCTCACAATCGTCTAACGTCGTTTCAGTTCGGTAGACTTCGGCACGGTGTTTGTGTGCGTGCGGTTAGACGTATTGTACGACTCTACGAAACTCGCACGAATCGAAACGAGCTGCTCCGAAATCGGATGATGCTATGCAATAGCTATACTGCGGCAGTCCCCGAGTGCCACACGTCTTTTTTTACGTAAACAGCTTTCTAGCTATACATTAGTATGAGATTCAAACTATTCAGAGAGAGAAATAGTTATTGATCGTTCTTGAACTATATACAAGTCAGCAACTCGCGGTCATTCAAACACCTAAACATAAAAGTGTTCGCGTCTAAAATCAATATCTCATAGGTCCGCAATCAGGAAATTCCACCGCCCACATACGTAGCTACTATAAGTTCAATAAGAAGAAAATACGAATAGTGACAAAGGAAAGAAACGGTCTGAAATCTTCTAGTTTCCAGTCGACGGCCTCTGAACGCTCGGACTCCTGAAGAATTGGACCTTTAAACTGTTTTACAGAGCGCTCGCGTGCCCCGCCACTTCAGTAAGTCCGTATTTACTGTTAAACGCTTTAAAAATAAGCAATAAAGCGTGTGAAGCTTCAAATAGCCTATTTAGTGGGTCTATAAAATAATAATGATAATTTTCGAGTTTTGGCAATTAAAATCAGTATAATTATTTAGTACAGGACCAAATCGGATCCACTGTTTGAAAATTTAGAAAGGTTTTTATGAAGTTACCCGAAGAGAATCGAGTGTAGGTCATTAGTTTAGGTACATTTAATTTTAACTTTTATGTTCAATATCAATTAATTACAAGACTAACAACCTGCTTAATAAAACTGGTCAACAAATTTTGAAACAATATAGTATTAACTATATTTTTGTAAAAGACTCTCAGGTTGACTTCTGTGATGACTTTTGATGTAAAGGTAAAAAGTTATATAGCCAGCAAATATTTAGAAAACGTAACATGAAAAGTAGCCTGCAAACAAACTACGAGCGGAAAACTAGTTATCGATAACCGAACAAAGGAAATTCAACCAAAAATATCAAAATACGCCTACTGTGCCCGTCCATCACCGCGTACAAAAAGCGACTTCAAAAATTCAGAACAACCGTTTGAAACAACATTTGTTAGGTTACGGTGACGTTGATACGTAAAGGGCGGGAAGCGGGACACGGGGACGGTCGGGACACTAGGCACAGTGGGACACGGTCGCTGCGGGACGGGACAGCGTGACACGTGTCGATGGCGCTGATTGCCCGCGGCGCCGAGCTTGTTCGACACGATTGTAAGCCGCCACTTGTATTTGGAATTTTAGAACTTTACAACTTAGGTTGAGACTGTTATAGAACACTTGGGAGTATTACGTGTAAGTCTGAATAAGGCCACGCGACACATTAGAATGTTAAGTACCACATTTGGGTATTTAGGCTTTTGTGCCAAGATGGTATTCGGTTTTACTTTCTGTCGTTTAGCATTCATTATGTGTCTTTCGATGATTTGATTTGGGCAGGCCGACGAGGAATAACACTGATTGGTTAACGTACAGAATATGAATATATGTAATGAATGCAATCTACTCAAGATTTTGTCTAAGGTGGTAGAATCAAACTACAAAAAAAAAACTTAGCAAATATAGCATTTCACATGTAATTTTAAAAAGAAATGTTTCTACCGACTTCGTTGAAAATAATATTTAGTTTAGTTTAGTTTTCGTTGATACTACCGAAAAAAATCTCGAAAGTTATTCCTTGACCTTCACCAAGAAGTTAGTTACGACGATACTTATAATAATTGTAATAAAAGCCGTACTTATAACATTCCTTCACAGTAGCGCTACCATGAGTTTAAAAGTGACAGACTCGATATCGCCTATGTAAATGTGTCTATGAAAAACTTGTACAGCGCCCCTAGCGGTTACGCTAAGAACTAAAATCGGTAGTATGAAAAAAACAATTCGATAGTTTTTTAACGTACGTAAGTTTTCGATAGCTAACTCATGGTAGAGCTACTGAAAAGCCGCCAGTGTGCGCGGTCCCTAGCTGGCATGCAACATGGGAAGTCTGTAGCGTGGAGTCTGTGTTAGACTGCGCCGCCCGGGGCCGTCCTCCGCACGCATTGTTTATTGATGACCGTTATCGCTTGCTCTTTGATTTGCATTTGTAGGGCACGTAGTTTAGTTCAAAACAATTGATGTATCTTTAACTAGCTGGGCTAACGACTTGGTCTAAGTGGAAATGAAACTTTAGCAGCCGAATACTTGAACAATAATAAGTTAGGTGATTGAGTGCTGATTTGACGATTAAGAAGGTTTAAAATTCAAAACTCTCATAATTTTTTTCTCATGAACTGGAAAAAAGGTACGTTTTGGGATTCGAATATAATAATTTTATGTTTGTACATTTTAACTTTTAACTGCAATTTATCACAAAATAATGTTTCTCTAGCGATGTTTTCGATTTTGTGTTCAAATTACCAACAGCTTTCATAATTATTCAAAAAAAATCCGTATTTTGCAAGTTATTTGAAGTTTACTGAATTATGTTTTGACTTTCAATCGTATCAATACAGTAAACAAAAAAAAGACGTGTGGCACTCGGGGACTGCCGCTGTATAGCTATTGCATAGCATCGTCCGATTTCGGAGCAGCTCGTCTCGATTCGTGCGAGTTTCGTAGAGTCGTACTATTGTACGATACGTCTAACCGCACGCACACAAACACCGTGCCGAAGTCTACCGAACTGAAACGACGTTTGACGATTGTGAGGTTTTTTCGTTACGGAATTTCTTGGTTTGGTCGCCGCGCTTAAAGCCCGCGATAAAAGCAATAGCTTAAAAAAATCTTCCAAAACTTTAGTTTAAAATAATTGATATGACAAGTACTTATTTTGTCGTCACAACGACACACAGTCAGGTCCACATGTCCACATACAAGATCGACAGGCACAATAGCCTCTTTAGAGTCTGTCGACAACTCCCTAATAGCCTGCTTGATGTCGTTTCATTCCGCCTGAACGAACTTGTCATCAATATCATTGTAATACCCCTGCATGTTCCTAACTGCGAATGTCACTAGACAGAACTGTTTGATTGTGAAACAGTCGCAACATGGCGGCAGCAGCTAGTGACGTATGTCATGACGGCACGTCCGATGGTCGTGCCTCCATATTACGTTTGAGTGCATCGATCATTTCATGTTAGTTGCAAGTCAACTTTCGCTTTCCATTAAAATTATAGAGGATCAAGGGGCTTATAACGACCTCCTGATTCCAGTCAATTTAAAAATGGGTATCGGTAAGTTTACCTATAAGAAAGAGCTGTTAATACTACTACTACACTTCATTAAAAATTTATATAAATGATGGATATCAGTCTGTATGATTCCACAACCATAACGCACAACTAAGTGTAACAAAAAAACGAGGTTAGCCCATTTTTGAATTGTGTGGAATTATGAGGTTGTATATGTAATACAGCCTCTGATATCGCTGCACGAAATTTAGCAGTAAATAGAAGTGAGAAGTCAGAAGAGAATTTAACTAATGTTGCGTCTACACGCTAGCTAATTGTGTTTGAACAACCACAAACTTTAGTTTAATACAAGCTGCCGCCTACGACTTACGAGCAGCAATTATTTATTTAAATAGCCTATAATATACGTAGTACATTAAACTTTTTAAAGGTGAAAATCCGGATGAAAATAGTGGGAAAAAACAGACAGAGAAATTTTTTAAAATTGTTTTTTTGGTATAGGTTAGACCCGACCTGATATAGATTCAATTTTAGGTCGTCGGCCCATCTGGAGGCTACGTACTGGTCCACACACTACCTACGCTTTCCAGTACGTGGCCTCCACTCAAATATTTTTCTGCCCCAACGACCGCCAATTGTCGTGAGTGTATGTGCAGTAACTCAATTATTATATGCGTCTTAAATGTTACTATAAAAAATAAAAATAAAATCCCAACCAATCATAGTTTATTTTATTGGCAACCCAGTTTAAATGCCGGCAGTAATAAGCTTTAAAGCTACAATTATGATGTGTCGCGGTAGGACCCATATAATACACTAGCTGTGCCAGCGACTTCGTTCGCGTTTCCCCCGTTTTTTACACATTTTCCATTGTATCTTTGCTCCTATTGGATGCAGCGTGATGTTATATAGCCTAAAGCCTTCCTCGATAATAAATGGTCTATACAACGCAAAAAGATTTTTTCAAATCGAACCAGTAGTTATGAGATTAGCGCGTTCAAACAACCAAATAAAAAAACTCTTCAGCTTTATAATATTAGTATAGATGTCTTAGATCATAAACATTTAATAACCTATCTCCTTTTTTATACAGGAAGGCTTTTTCGTAAATACACGCTTAACAATCACACCAACGTCCCACATTCCAACGTGCGGTGGCATTCAGACATTCACACGGCTCCTTAGCATAACGCTGACTCCGACCACATTACTAAAACCTCGAGAGGGCGCCATCGTCGCCGCGTGGCCGGAAGTGCCGTAAATATTGGGGGATAACGAGTGACGAGACTGGGAATGGGGGCTTGAGTGACCGGGAGGGTGATGGGTAAGGATTGAGACGTTACACTGGTTGAGATGTTGGAATCTGTTAAGTGGTACAACGTTTTAGATGAGTATAAATGTCACGCTATTTAAAAAAAAATAGATGAAATTCTTTATTTTTAAATAGCAAGGTTTACAAAATGGGGATCGACTACCTCAAGTAAGTGTGACAAAGCACCTGTGTCAGAGGCAACTCTTCTGTAGCTTATTTTACATTTTACATTTTATTATGTTATGTTACAATATAAGTAGGTATGCACAGATTTATACAATAAAGTGCATCTATCTATGTGTGTGTGAGTGTGTTGCGTGTGTACTTAACTTGTTTGCAAATGTGTAGAATCCGTTAGTAGCAGCAAGAAAACAATGAAAGCTTTTTATTATAATTAATTAAGTGCTTAGGAAATTGTGAAAATGTTGAATGCAATGCATGTTAATAGAAAATAGATTATCGACAAATTATAATATTGGTGCCACAGAATAAATTCAATATGCTCGTATAGTTTTCGGCGAAACCAAACTGAAAGGTAATATATTATGTATTTTGATTCAATATGCAAATGCCAGATTTCAACCAACATTTCTTCTACCACAAATACCACATTACGAAATAGACATCCACTCATAACAGTATACTTAGTTATTATCAATTTCTGGACTAAAAAGTACAAAAGCTCGTGCCAAGAGTGA
Organism: Maruca vitrata; assembly: GCA_039566165.1. NCBI lineage: Eukaryota > Metazoa > Arthropoda > Insecta > Lepidoptera > Crambidae > Maruca > Maruca vitrata. The sequence continues at coordinate 11,332,627 of CM076936.1, read as the reverse complement.
ATCCACTCCATATTCAGTAGTGTGCTCCGGGCCCAAATATACCACTGTGCCTGTGTGCACTCTCGTACAAATGAATGTTTACTTCTCTGATTGTCGTGTGTGCTGGCCTTTATCATAATGAGCTGTTTATATGAACCTTCATCCAGTACTTTCAATCAGACGACGATATTCCCTTAATGCTACCCATTGCTGCTTTGTAGCATAGCATGGCTTAAATCGGTCGTAGAAAAGAGGCAATGTATTATCGGGATAGCGGAGGATGTGAATAAAAATAGTCAGGATCGTTTTTTCGGATGAAGGTCCAGAAATGAAACTTAGTTATGTGCGATCACGTTTTTGGTGTAAAAAATCCGGGCCTGTTTGCGGAGCCCGCTGCTCCGAATCTATACGAGTAATGTATTATAAACAAATAAAAATAGAGTGTTTTTCTGTTTATCCAATATTTTAAAGCGTTTTGTATTAGCGCGATGTGTAGTGTCTGTCAGGTTTTTGCATTTAGAGCTGTTTGAATTTTGAGTCACGATATGAAATCGACTGGTCACAATCAATCAATCGTGGTTAGACTCAATTGACAGTAGGTGATCGATAGCTCATTTGGTAGTCCCCTATGCATTGCCTAAGCGTAATTAGCAGACTTTTTAATAACGTGTACCGTAGTTAAAGTACTTGGCAACTGGGAAAATCTGATTAATCTGTTTTGTAAGCTTTTATGTATCGCTAGCAGAATAATAAAAGTGTTAAGAACGTGAGCTATTTCGTCATAAAAATGTAAAGTGGTGCAGAAAAGGTAAACCATTTCGTTTTCACAGAACTATAGGTGCGACATGTCAAATATTTACACAATAAATGTGTTTGGGTAAATACTGTAGATAAATATTATGCCATGTATGATTATGTATGTTGCGTCCAGTCATAAGTACGGTCACTAAACAAGTGTTAGCTAAAAATGTTATGTCTAATCCCACAAGTACCCACGATGTCTAATATTACTTTAGATTCCTACATATATGTAAGTTGTAGTTCTACTGTAATACTACAATTTTGAATTACTGTTACAGTTTTTTCACAAAAATAAACAATTATTATTCTGACAGCACATTTCTCGTAACATACGAGGCGTTAATTATTCCCCAAACTGTCGAGCGCCAGGGACTACGATAACTACGAGCTACGCAGGCTCGTAGCGTGCTACGGATCAGCTACGAGGCAGCGCGGGCCGTATTCAGCGCGTTATTCGCTTAATAAAGTAGGCGCGTATGCAGATGCGTTTACATAATGTTACGGTGGAGGCGCCGAAATTAAACGCTAGGCGCCTGTGATGCGAGGGGCGCCACAAGCACAGATTGCACTAGGATTTTTCACAATGTGAAAGACTATTCGTAACCATCCGTATCAAAAACTATTAAATTGTAATTTGAAAAAAAAGTACTTGTAATTGCTTTGCACATATATTTTTACAATCCTACAAAAGCGTATTAGTTCCTGTAATTTTGCAGTAAGTATCGGAACCCAGTTTTGTTAGTTAACAATTTCAAAGAAATAAAAATCAGCACTGAAAGAAAAAGTTAGGTTAAGGAGTTGGCAGTTTCGTTTCGAGTCTCGACTGCGAAACCGCGTTTCAAATCCACTCAGAGCGTGCGAGCGTCTAACTAGGACGTCCTGAACTCCTGCGGCGGCGTGGCGACACTATACCGCTGAATGGCATTTAGCCGGCATTGAGCAAACTTCATTTGAAGGCTTGCTGCGAGACGGAAGGCAGGTAATGTGTTTGCGAGGCTTGTTTACTCCTATGAGCCGTGTTCGAGTTTATCATAAAATTAAAGCCTAGTAATGAAAGCCTCCTTTGAAGCATTAGACCTGGCTGGCTACGGTAATAGACGACTTAGCGCGCTGTCGAGATTCTTCCATGTTCATAAGGCATTTTTAGTGTGCCTTTAACGGTGCAATATTTTAAATTATTACTGACTTCTGCTGTCTGCTGCTGCAATATTTAATGTTTTTGCTGGCAATTGCATTTAACTAAATATTAGTCACTATGGGTCTACACGTGATATTAGGAGTAGCAAATACATAGCTACTATTATATAATTATATTAAAGTTGGCGCCAAGCGAGATCGAACCAGTAACAATTGTGGTGTTTTACGATTATTAGTACTCAGAATAAAAAATAACTGGAATTGTCAGTTTCTCGAGGTTTTCTCGGTATAATCGCATTAGAAACCGGTGGTAGTCTTATTGTTCTAAATTAAGATAAACTGACAAACTGACACTACTACGGTCGCTTGTAAGAAATCCGTATGTTTTAAAAAATCTATATAAAGGCTTTATATTAATTCATCCGCAAAAATCTCCTTTTAAAATTCTAAGCAAAAAATTTATACATAACATATTCGTCATAACATTTGGAACCGCATTCCAACAAATCAGTCAAAACAAGTGAGAACTGTAAGTATCAATTGCTATTACGAGATACGATGAAAAATAAAATTCCTGTTAAAATAATGTTTTCAACTAAAGTGGTCGTAAGACTTGAGTCTCGGTAGTTCCACCAAGCTCGGTGTCGCGACTTGAATTTAAAACAAACCTCATTACGTACTTTCGTTAGTCGTAGTACACTCGTAGCACAGGCCGGCGCCGTAGCGCCAGTCGCGTTCGAGACCGCGCGCCGCGCGCACCATGCCGGCGGCTACGACCGCGCTACGAGACCGCTGCTACGAGAACTGAAAATAGTAACTTAGCGTAACCACCTCAATTAAATCTTAGTGTTAAATTGTTGCCAAATTAATGTTGTAAGTGATCGTAAGTGTTAGTGTTTTATGTCCATTCGGCTGTAAGTTTCAGTGAAATGATCAAGATGAAAAGGATTTGTCATCTCATCTTCCGACTGCTCTTCTTGCTTGACGGTAATTTCTTTAATGTTTATTATTTATATCTTTTAGTTTAACAGAATATTAAACATCTACATTTATTATTAATAAGTCATCACCTATATTTCGTTATGGTATTACAAGTAATGTAATTAAAAGAAAACTTTTTTAACACGTAAAGAAAACAGCTTGAATATGTTTTTGCATTTTTATCTAAACACAAAAGAGGGAAGACAGGGAAAAGATGGCAGATTGCATATTTTATGAAGCTGGTGAAGACATCATACAATTTTATAACTTGGACGTGCGCCGGTTATATAATTGGTCGGTCGGGGACTTGCCGTAAAATCCAACAGAAAATAGAGGCAGTAAGTTTTACGACTGCATGTAACATCATAAAAAGGGATTTCATTTTGAACAAAAAACAAATAATCTATAATAAAAAAAACTTTTATTTGGTACCAACTACAGGTATATTTATATATTTTATGTTGACTAGTATTACAAAATAATCTAGTTTGAAACAATTTAGCTCTACAAAAAATATTTTTTGATCTCAAAATTTCATTAATTAAAATTAAATCTGATTTAAGAAACGAGTTGCTTCAATTTAAGAGGCTCTGAAAACGACAGAAAAATCAAATAAAAATGTATAGAACTTGGTTCACTTTTACGTAATTAAATTTAGTAACTTTTCTAAGACAAGCGAACCACGTCGTTACTATTCATTTAATTTGTTACAAAAATTCTGTCAACTAATATAACACTAGAGACATAACATGGGCACGAATACAATCGTGATTGTGAGTACCCTGAATCACTATTGTGCGGCGCTCACAAACTAAACAAGGCAGTACAAATGCCCGTTATCTCCCGTATCGTTCAAATCAAACCGTGATGAAGCGTTCGTATTCAATAACCACGGTTTAATGCCCACGTTTACAGCCCATTTGTAGATCTAAGACGCGATTAGACCCGAAATAATTAGAGGGCGATATCCGGATACTTACGAGAACAACACAGCTCGGATTAGGGAACGGAGTGGGGAGAGAAGTGTGACAATTTATCGGCCCTGGACAATAGTACAGGGGATTGTGTTTGAGTAAGGATGGAATAGTAACTCACTGTTGCGATGTTAGCTCGGTAATGTGGCGCAATTGTGGATATTGAAGCTCGTGTTGTTTTGTACATCTTTTCCCTGAAAATTAGAGTCGATGTCTATCTAATGTGTAATACAAAACATGAATACCAGACACTATTGTTTATGGAATTTACAATTTATAATTGCTTTACATACACATTCAATTAGCAATCTTAATTTTGAACGACTACTTTGAGACAAAAAATATACTGTAGTTCTGCGATCATGATTATATTACTGATTGCGAAATTAAAAATTGAATTAATAATTTTGTAGGTATTTGTTGCACGATTTTATCCGTAGAAATATTTCGTTAAAACGAAATAGAAAGTCGAGTTACATTTCGCAAGATGCTCGGTTAAAATACATTTCAAATCCAACATTTCTAATTAACTACGATTGCTATTGCATTTTATATTTCGAAAGCAACATCCAACGCGACGAGAAAATATCAAAAGCAACTTAGCTCCGAAATATTAATATAATTCATTCGAACAAGGCATCCGAAACTACGCGATAAAGCGATCCATTTTTATTGCCCCTCGCCGTCCCCTTTGATATTTTTTCAATATTCCCGTCGATAAACTTCTAGATTTTATTTCAATCTTGGCTGGCTGTAGGGAGACATTTACACTTGCCGAGTTATGAACGTAACAAGGGGAGCACCCTTCCTTCAGTAAATATCTTTATTTAGTTTCAGCAATGTGTTTGCGCAGTGTATTCGTGAGTTAGCTAGGGAGTTGGGCTGTTTGCATGTTAATAAAGTTAACAGGTAGTTTTAAAAGTCAGAAGCGGCGATGGCCGAGTGGTTAATAATATAGGGTCGTTGCTTGCCATGCGAGAGGTCGCCAGTTCGTAACCTGCAACTCACCACTGTTTTTCAAATTTAGAAATTCATATGTACGATTATACGACGCTTTAACGGTGAAGGAAAATATCGTGGGAAAAAAAATTGGTGGGTTTTTAAGCTATTGCATAGCTTTTATCGCGGGCTTTGAGCGCGGCGACCGAACCAAGAAATCCCGTAACGAAAAAACCTCACTATCGTCTAACATCGTTTCAGTTCGGTAGACTTCGGCACGGTGTTTGTGTGCGTGCGGTTAGACGTACGACTCTACGAAACTCGCACGAATCGAGACGAGCTGCTGCTGAAATCGGACTATGCTATGCAATAGCTATAAAATAATAAAATAAAATAAAATAAAATAGTTTATTGAACAACTTTAACAAATAGCAAAATGGGTTACAATATTATTGGTTCGATACATTTTAGGTAAAGTTGTAGCGAAAAGCGAGTCTTGTGCTCAAGTTGCTATGATTTCTACACTAGGCTAAGCCTGTCAAGTAGATAATCATTTAACACCGGTTACAATTAATTCACATTACAATATGCGACTAATGTCAACTAACAGACAGAATTGCCAACTAATAGTATTTACTTTAAACCTAATTTTGACGAGCTATACCGAGCTATACCGCGGCAGTCCCCGAGTGCCACATGTCTTTTTTTTTGATAAGATGACAATTACTTTTTGTACTTGAAACACGGTAACCTTAATGAAATAAGTTCAAATAATTAATTTCAGGCAAGGCAAAATAATTAGTTGACCAGTCAACAATAAGGGAATAGTTTCCTCATTACCGATTTGGAAACTATCATAAACTCGTACATTAACGACCGGACTTCGGTTAACATTATGCGCGGACACTTCCGTGTAAGTTGTTCCATACAACTTACTATTCTGCGAACTCAGTTGTGGACCGGAGCGTGCACGCTGTGCCGATAACTTGCTATAACTTGATACTACTCTACATGGAAAGGCTGGTCATGGTCCATAGGTAAAGTTAGTAGCCTTACACTCATATTAGGGAGATGACATGAGACATATTTTGTTTTAAGGGTTCTGTGAAAACGCGACCCTATTACTAAGACTCCGCTGTCCGTCCTTATGTCACCAGGCTGTATCTCTAGAACGGCGATAGCTAGACTGTTTAATATTTCATAGATGGTGTATTTCTTTTGTCACCTAGTTGTAAAAAAAAACTATTTTTCAAGGGGGAGTTCCCATATTATGATTCCCATTCATGATTTTTAAGCTATTGCATAGCTTTTATCGCGGGCTTTGAGCGCGGCAACCGAACCAAGAAATTCCGTAACGAAAAAGACCTCACAATCGTCTAACGTCGTTTCAGTTCGGTAGACTTCGGCACGGTGTTTGTGTGCGTGCGGTTAGACGTATTGTACGAATCTACGAAAATCGCACGAATCGAGACGAGCTGCTCCGAAATCGGACGATGCTATGCAATAGCTATACCGCGGCAGTCCCCGAGTGCCACACGTCTTTTTTTACTATATTAGTACGGAATCCTTCGTGCGCGAGTCCGATTCACACACAAGTTCTGCAATATGAGGAGAAGTAAATTGTGATCATTGGCGCTCACAGTCGTTGTTTAAATAATGCCTAGAGCTTTTGGAAATGCTCCGGCTTGGCCACTTGCCGTACGATTCTGCATCAACGGGGGTAATTAATGAAAAACGGGATAAATTGGATGCGGATTGGTTACCAATCAAGTTCGACGCGGCGGGATTGTGTTACGCCGAGCTCAGACCGCAGGCGGTGGAGGCAAGCCATTACTATCTACTTATGTTAAGTCGACCAACCTGCAGCGTGCCAGCATGGTCGACTAAGGCCTTATCGCCATAGTTAAGGGTAGGCCAGTGCCCCAGCAGTGGGGACGTATATGGGCTGATGATGATGATGAAATTTAGTTTTGACTGACATAAAAAAGGACGCGTTTTTCGATATTTCATAAATAAGATGATGATGAGACCTAAGGCAAAATATTCTGGTACAGGTTTCGGCTAATGGCAATGGTAACTCGTTAATACGGGTTAAGAAAGCAGTCGTAACAACAAGACACGGTTTTTGCGACAAGTGTCGATGGCCGAGTTGTTAATGCCGTTGTTTGTCATGTGTGAGGTCACCAGTTCAAACCCCACCACGTACCACTGTGTTTTTGTTCTGACAAAGGCCTTATCGTTCTAGTTTAAGGTAGGTTCGTGCTCCAGCAGTGGGGATGTATATAGGTCAGCCCATATACATCCCCATGAGATGATGATTGCTTTTAATTTTATCTTTAACCATATTTTCATGCACGGTGCCAATATTGTAATTTAGTTTGGATTTCAGTGCAACAGCTATACACACCAACTTTAATAACTCTAATATTATAAAACTACCTGCGATAGGTGCATAACACGTCTCCCCTACCATCTGTACCTTTTTTCCTTTATCTGTATCGCGATGATAGCCGGGGCGGGCGCCGGGGGACGCGTGACCGCGCTCTCGCGGGCAATCGCTTTGCATTCAATCCCGAGTAGGGTGGGGTCGCGGTGGTACGATGTAGCGATTCTGTTGGCTGTTAGCGGTTGTGCCAAGGCTTGTTAAAATTCATATGTACAATTATTTGACGCTTTAACGGTGAAGGAAAACAACGTGTACAAAAATGCTTAGCTCAAAAGAAACTCTAAGGATTTGTAGTCAACTAATCCGCAATTGGCGAGCGTGATTGACTATCGCCCTAGTTTAGGGTAGGCAGCAGTAAGGTCGTATACAACAAACATATTATCACCTAGTTTCTAACAAACATATAGCTCCCAATTCAAACCGCTCGCTTATAAGATCGAATGTTATTTTTTTTTATTTGTACCTTTAAACATCAACAGCCAACCATAAGGCCATACAAACGCCCGACTCGCCACTAAGCCTCTCCCTTAGTCCCTGCCAGTAAGATTATATAGTCGTAAAGAGACGGACAGATACCCCCGTTAACCGACAGCAAAAAGCGAGTTATGTCCGAGCGCGTTACTACGCCGTTTAATCCGCACTAGGGCAGCATTTACGACCCTCCGATGTAGGGAAGAGGTTGTTTCAAATTGATATAAAAAGGATGTGGAATCTCGTTCTAGTGGGTTGGTATTGAGTGTAGTACATACACCGGGAAATGTTAGTTAGTTGCCTGAAGCAGAACGATTTATCTTTAATAGTACTATCGAATCATGTTAGTTATTTCTTGAAAATAATTTGAAAATAATGGTGTTTACAAGCGATACAATTGTTTTCTACGGATGCATTGAATGTATCCGTTTTTTTATGTATAACTAGCTGACCCGACAGACTTCGTCCTGGCAAAAAAATGTGACAAAGAAAAGGGCTGTTTTAGGGCCTTCCCGGCAATTATTCGATTTTTTCTCGCCGTAAGAACCATCCTATCCTTGGACTTCAACAAACATTTATAAAAAAGAATTGGCTAAATTGTTTCATGCGTCTCAACAACGCATGAAACAATTTAGCCAATGCGCTTACCAACACATTTTGCGATTCATTTTTATATTTAGATTAAAACATTTTACCGGAGTATAATTCATATATATTCTATACTAATATTATAAAGCTGAAGAGTTTGTTTGTTTTGTTTATTTTATTTATTAAGCTATTGCATAGCCTTTATCGCGGGCTTTGAGCGCGGCGACCGAACCAAGAAATTCCGTAACGAAAAAAACCTCACAATCGTCTAACGTCGTTTCAGTTTGGTAGAATTCGGCACGGTGTTTGTGTGCGTGCGGTTAGACGTATTGTACGACTCTACGAAACTCGCACGAATCGAGACGAGCTGCTCCGAAATCGGACGATGCTATGCAATAGCTATACCGCGGCAGTCCCGAGTGCCACACGTCTTTTTTTTATTATACATATAATAATAATGTTTTTTCCCAGAGGGATAAGCAGATACTGATATCTGTCATGTCTTTGTTTTAATTATGTAAGGACTTTCATGACTTAGAGTATGTCCTAAAAATGCAAAACCGTTATTGCAAGTTAAACAACCAAAAGAAGAAAATCGTTCTTTTGTCATCATCATCAGCCCATATACGTCCCCACTGCTGGGGCACGGAGCTACCCTAAACTAGTTTCTCTTATGTCTGATCAATAACCTTACTTGCGGGGGGTGTTAGAATGATTGATAACAGACCTAGCGAATTCTGATTAGCTTTTAGTACATTAAAATGCACACTTAAACTTTAAATTATTCGTTTACAAAGTTTTAAAATTCAAACTTTGATGAATGGGCTAAGTATATTTAGTTATCAGAAAGTTTTTGTGTATTTTTGGAAATAAACGTTTTTTTTATCTCTGTTCGTAATTTGGACTTACGAAATTCTATTTTAATATTATTTCTTAATTTACGCAAAAAATAACAAAAAAAATACAATTTGGTGGTAAAGCGTACGATTTCATGTTGTTTTTCTACCTGGGTCATGATTATATTATATTTAGTACGTTCCTTTGTTGTCGTCGCTTATTTAATGAAAAAAGATATTATTCTTTTGCCGATAAATAAGTTTCCTCGGAAACATAATTGAAATATTGGAAATAAGTTTATCTCTCTGGACGTAAAAGCACTTTATCCATTAGTGTTAGACATTTTTTCGGCATTAGAAAAGCTAAATCAGACTGAATTCACTGCTGTGCATGGTGAAATTAGGTTGAATTTAATTTCTATGGAATCTTCTTTTGCTAAAGATATAGAACTAGTGGTAAAATTAATTGAATATTGTTTAAGTTAATGAGATGGACTAGAATATTCGATGCAGTCATGATCTAATGTCCTACTGCATTCACATCTTGGCATAACTTTTATGACGAAATGTGCATGGGAAATGGGAACGGAGGTAATAAGGAAAACACTTTTGTAAGAAAAAACCAAAATCGCGTAAGGTAGATGATTGAGATTTGGCATGCAGGTACCCTAATGAACGTAAAGCTTACTTGCAACGCGATATTACAAAATTCTTAGGGGAACGGGAGTTATTGGGAAACAACTTCTGAATTTAAAATCCTGTAGTCCACGCGAACGAAGTCGCGGGCACAGCTAGTTGATTATATATCTTGATAACCTTGATTAAAGCTATACTGTAATAACTAAGTTGAATGTGCCCGTAATCTAGTAATTGAATACGTTACTAGAGACCCGCCCTTGCTTCTCTTCGTGTATCCTTTCGTACCGGTTGCCTTCGTCATAACATCTACCTGCATGCCAAATTTCAGCCCGATCCATCCAGTGGTTTGGGCTGCGCGTTGATAGATCACTATGTCAGTCAGTCTCCTTTGAGTTATTCATATTTAGATAAACGTTAGTTTCCTATACCATTGTCATTCTCTACAACTTAAAAGAATGTTTCTCTTGAAAACACTGCGAGAAATGCCCTCCTTTATGTATAGAGTGCAATGCGTTTATCGCAGTAATACGGAATGTTTTAATGCATTCTCAACCATGCACTGCGCTGATGCCACAGAGCCTTAAATCCTTGTTCTCTCATGCAAATCTGATGCTTGTGCTCCAAGAAATAGGGGTGGGAACGGAATGGGGAATGGTGGCAGGAATTTTCCAACTATTTGCAAGTGAAAGAGGACAACAAGTGAACAAGTGGCTCGTGAAATGAGCGGCCGACTAGACATTTTGAAGATAACTCGGTTCTCTAGTCGGTGCGTCAACCGGGAGGCAGGAGTTTGGATGGAGCAGTAGTTCGTTTAACTTGCAACAGAATAAGAGAGACAGAAATATATAAGCTACTAGCTGTGCCCGCGACTTTGTTCGCGTGGACTACAGGATTTTACATTCAAAAGTATTTTCCCAATAACTCTCCTTCCCGAAGGAATTTTGCAATATCCTGTTCTCAGTGAACCTGGGTCACTAACCACTGTTCCACCAAGCCAGCTATGTACTCACCTCTTTGCTTCGATAACGTGACCATTTAAGAAAATTTGGATTATCAGGTTAACACACTGTTGAAGCAAAGAAGTGAGATATATTACCAGTTTTACATTAACAGCTATGTAATGAATAAGTGATAGTACCAATAAGGAACCTTTTAGCAAGAATCAGTATCCTTATCCGTATTTTTCTTAAGTGAAAAAAAAGACGTGTGGCACTCGGGGACTGCTGCGGTATAGCTATTGCATAGCATCGTCCGATTTCGGAGCAGCTCGTCTCGATTCGTGCGAGTTTCGTAGAGTTGTACAATACGGCTAACCGAACGCACACAAACACCGTGCCGAAGTCTACCGAACTGAAACGACGTTAGACGATTGTGAGGTTTTTTTCGTTACGGAATTTCTTGGTTCGGTCGCCGCGCTCAAAGCCCGCGATAAAAGCTATGCAATAGCTTAATCTATACTAATATTATAAAGCTGAAGAGTTTGTTTGTTTGTTTGAACGCGCTAATCTCAGAAACTACTGAATCGAATTGAAAAAATCTTTTTGTTGTATAGACCATTTATCGAGGAAGGCTTTAGGCTATATAACATTACGCTGCGACCAATAGGAGCAAAGATACAATGGAAAATGTGTAAAAAACGGGGGGAAACGCGAACGAAGTCGCTGGCACAGCTAGTAAATAATATACGTATTGATAGAATCATACTTTGATTAAGTGATTCCAAATCTGAACCGGAAATCCATAGCTTAAAACATGATATCTCCTTTAAGCCATTTAATGAGCTAAGGTAACAAAGACTGTATACATTCATGTAACTTTGATAATTCTACGAAACTAAAACTGAGCACAGCTAATGGAATATTATTGCACGCTACTTAAATGGCAAATATTTCCGAAACCAGCATTAACACTTTCCAAGAAATTAATCTGATATAACATTCATACATGTTTTTCGGGTACAAATAAAGCAACACATACACTATTCGTTTTAGTATTAAGCTGTCGGATTCATAATTCATTACCCTTTGAAATATTGAACAAAACGCTTTTGATATTTTTAGAATTGTACTAAAATATTTTTATTTGCATTTGGTGTAATATCAGAAACAGATACTCGTATGAACTATTTAAAAAAATTCTAACTGTGCTTTTGTAACGTTTTTTGAGATTACATTTGACTAATAATGAAAGACAGTGAAGTCTAATAATATTAATGAAGTCAAAGTCAAAGTCGAAATTCCTTTATTAATATAGGCATTTACATGCACTTATAAATCGTCGAAACAGTAAATAATTTCGTAATAGATTACGATTCTACCACCGGTTCGGAACGCTAATTCTACCGAGAAGACAGTGGCAAGAAACTAGATAGTTAGTCTTTTTAACCGATCATCACATAACATTGTCAAGGCGCAGGCAAGAAACAACCGTTCGTCTTGCAATCATCAATTGACAAAACCATGTACATACGTGCGGTTACGGGGACAAAAGGCCTTAATATGCAACATATACTTCTGATAATTACAATTTTGTCCGCAGTGTAACCGTAACTTTAGTTTACTCAAGTCACTTCTTTGATATGTGGAGCACCTCTGAGAAAATTCCGGTTTTCTCTCGAATTCCCCACGCTTGTTGTAACGTGGCCTCTGTCGTTACACATCGGGATATCATCGCGGCAATTTCAATAATTCCCCGAAGTCGAACCTCATCACTTGTAAACACATTCTATATTGTAATTGATTATACATATTAAACACTTTGTTATAAAGTAACTACAAGTTACAACTTATATCGTAAATTACTTGTGGCAGAATGTTCATTTATATACTCGTAGTAGAGTATAATTTATGCAGTTTCAAGTAGCTATGTAATTTGCTACTCCTAATATCGCGTGTAGACCCATAAAGACTAATTTTAGTTTATGCAGTTTAATTTAGCATTTGCCTTCGATATGTAGTACCCGATACGATTAAACCTATTTAAGGTCCTGTTTATTTCCTACAAAAATTGTAAACAAAAAAAAAACCGCCTTCAAAAACCCGACTTCAAGCACAGAGTGCTTCTTTTTCCTCAAAATTTTGATTGGCACCGCCTTCAAAAACATATAAAATTCATACCCAGATGATTATAAATGTTCGTATTATATTATTTTGTAATTTTTAGTGAGTCGGGTTTTTGAAGGCGGTTTTTTTTTGTTTACAATTTTTTTTCATACTTTTTAGTGTTAAATTTTTTGTTACCCTATTAGTTCAGCTCACCTGTAATACTACTGATATTATAACTAGTAGTCTTAATATGTATACAGTATTGAAAGAATTATCCTTTTACTCCAAACAATTAAGGAGTTGACCTTCCATCATCAGCTCAGCATCATAACATTATGATTGCAAGAAGCAATGCCAATATCACTTCAGAAAATATATAAAACGCGGTACATGTGCCTATAAAATTTGAGGGTTGCCCTCGATTTCTCCTGGATCCCATCATCAGATCCTAGACTGGTCACCCTATTAGTTCAGCTCACCTATAATGCTACTGATATTATAACTAGTAGTCTTAATATGTATACAGTATTGAAAGAATTATCCTTTTACTCCTAAGTATTAAGGAGTTGACCTTCCATCATCAGCTCAGCATCATATGATTATGATTTCCAGAAGCAAATGCCAATATAACTTCAGATAATATGCAAAACGCGGTACATGTCCCTATAAAATTTGAGGGTTGCCCTCGATTTCTCCTGGATCCCATCATCAGATCCGGGACTGGTGAAAATGGGACCACCTCGGAAGTGAACTGTATCCAACCAAAAAAAAAATTTTGAAATCCGTCTATAATTGATGAAAATATCGGTGAACATACATAAAAAAAAAAAAAAAAAAAAAAAAAAAAAATATTATACATACAGACGAATTGAGAACCTCCTCCTTTTTTTGAAGTCGGTTAAAAATAATAATTGTTGTGTATCTTTGAATACATTTTAACAAAAAGTTAGGTAGAATAAAGAAGATGTCCGGAACATTCACAATGTTGTTTTATTTGCATTCAGTTCTCTAATGTGTGTAACAATGACAATTTTAACTTTGAAAGTTAGTTCTATAAAAATATATCATGTATCATTCATGAAATGAGGGAAGGAAAAAGACCTGTATATAAACAACACTTAGTTCGAAATAGTATTGCACTTAAAAAAACTCAGATTTTTAGATGCCTTTCGCATTAAACCAGAAACAAAAAACAACTACATATTTTCAACAACAATGAAAGCACACAACAGTAATCCGATTATAACAGTTTTGAATAGCAGCTCACATAGCTAATCTCAGTAATAGCATTTATTTTCTCGATATCGTTCCGTAGTGATTGCGAATAAATCAGCATATTGAGTTAAAGCGGAGCTAATACCCCCTCTCCCCCCTTAGTACCGGGAACAGTGTATTGTATGCGAGAGACGAGATGGGATGTAATTTTGTCATGTGCATTTTTAACGTTATTGCGGATTAGTTACACAGGCCAGATGGGTTCAGCTTTTTTGTACTTCCTATGCATTTATGCAAAGACCCATCTTATTTTCGAAGATAGATTCACTGCAGCTGATGAGATGAGGTTTTAAGCTATTGCATAGCTTTTATCGCGGGCTTTGAGCGCGGCGACCGAACCAAGAAATTCCGTAACGAAAAAAACCTCACAATCGTCTAACGTCGTTTCAGTTCGGTAGACTTCGGCACGGTGTTTGTGTGCGTGCGGTTAGACGTATTGTACGACTCTACGAAACTCGCACGAATAGAAACGAGCTCTTCCGAAATCGGACGATGCTATGCAATAGCTTTACCGCGGCAGTCTCCGAGTGCCACACGTCTTTTTTACTTCAGGGACAAAATTGCACACCGGTTAAGGCATTCTATGTTTCTGCACGTAATCTGCACTTTGCCAGAGTTTTGATGGCCTTGTTTAAGGTAGAATCAAGCCTCTCAATGTACACTTTGATCGTTATAATTAAATGAATTGTTTTTACATAAACCACTGCAACGATAAAGCTAACTTTTGTAGTAATCATTATTCAATTGAATACTTAATACTTTGTCATGTTCAAACAAGACCCGGAGTCAGACTCGCGCCCACATTTGACGTTTTTATCTCGTCACAAAACTTGTATAAATCATTCCGCCATCATCATTTACTGTGTCACGTCGCCGTCCTCTACAAACAACCCTTTAACCGAACTCTATTATTTATTCCTACATATTTTACGAGCGGGGTCGAAATGGACCTAAAATTTTACACCACTTTTTACAGCTGCTGTAATAAGATTCGTACCGCCAATTCGCAAATGTACGCGGATGTAATGCTTTTAGCCGCCGCAGTAGTCTGGCCACGTGGCTTTGCTTGTTTTCCGTTGATTAGGCAGACGGGAAGACTCGATTTGAGTGAGGTATTCGATTGGGCCCGGTATGGATTCAATTTGTCTGATTTCGCCGTACAATGGCGGAGGGAACAGATGGGGGTTGTTTTTCAGATTGATCGTTGGTTTGAGTATTGTTACAATTGTCGGCAGTCACTGATTATTCGGTTTGCGACTGCGAAGACAACGTCTGGATATAATTAGTCATATTGCTATAAGTGAAGTTAAGTAAAAGTTTTTAATGCCACCTAAGTGTAGTTTAGATAAAGGTCTTAGGCTTAGGTCAGGATCTCTTAGATACCCTTTTCGAGTACCTATTGCAATATGAAAACTGAAGATAAATAAGACTATTTAATACCTAATGTATATAATAACTAGCGGCCCGTCCCGGCTTCGCACGGGGGGACTTAAGATTTTTTACATAAATTTACGTTTTATTTATATTTATTCCCAGTTTTTTTTTAGGAAGTATTTACCTTTTGAAAATATTTTTCCGGATTTCATCTAGAGCAAACTTTTATAAAGATTAAACCATTTACTTCGAAATACCGTCGCCAAAATGACATTACTTTGAGTTTATTCATTACAAACATACAAAAATACAAATCTTTCCTCTTTATGTTAGTGTAGATATGCATCATCATCATCATCTAGAGCCCAAAATATGCACTACGATACATTCTTCTTAACTTTTTATTACTAACAAACTACATAAGTATAAGTTAGGCTTAAAATTAATCAGGTGGGAGACATTTTGTCGACCGGTTGCTGTTACCACCATACAGTTGTGTAAAACCCGCCAAGTGACTCTGACCTCTCTTGGTCAGGTCGCGTTCCGGGATCAGCACTGTACGAACCGGAGCCAGGGGGGACCATTGTTGCGGCAAGCGCCGGACCAGTGGAGTCTTAGCGGCGGTATTGTGCGGGCGGAGCGGGTCAGCCCGCCGGCCTGGGAGACCCGTAGAAACGGGGGCCCTTCCGTCCGGCGGACTGGCCAACTCCGACCCACACAGCTCAATACCAATGCGAGACTCCACGCCTTGTCTCGTTGTTGCCGCAGCAGTGGTCTCCTTTTTCACGGCTTTCAGGGTGAGTGCGACAGGCTCAATATGGTCTATTGTGCCTGTCGACCTCATATTTGGATCTCACTACCGCTTACCATCAGGTGGAGTGAGGTCATCTTGTTAGCCTCTTTATAAAAAAAAAAAAAAAAAAAAAAATCAAAAGTTTAAAAAAACTTAGGTAAACGGATTCTGTCCACTCTAATCATAGAACAATAACAAAGCTATAAAAATACATACTTAGGTTATATTTGACGTTTCATTGTTTACGTTTCACAATAATTTGACTACCTTACCTCCTATTTGAGAGTGCACCTGTGTTTATTCACGCATTAGCCGTATCTTCCCGTATATCCGTATTTCCGGCTTACTTGGAGATTCGCCTTTGAGATTGTGACAGAATATAGTTACGAATTATTATCGTGTACATTTAGTTGCGATTGCACTCCCTCAGGACACGTTTGAACGAATAATTTCAAGACGACAGATAATATTGATTTTCCTTGGCAATATTTAGTTAACGATTCTAAGTCTTCTTAGCTAAAACTGCAATTCTTTTATTTCACTATTGTATTATCCTCTTTTTGTGTGTCGATAGCAAAATCATATATTAGTCTAGATCTAGTCGGCCGCAAATCGCTCTGATCTACGGCTCCCATTTATAACCCTAATTGTTTTTAAATTTGAAACTTTTCAAGATTTATCCATTTAACTTTTTCTATTTGAGAAATGGCTTCAACTTCTTATCGAATATAAAGTTCTGTGGCACCTTAAACCGTGTATCTATCAATTTATGGGTAGTTGGTAAACCGAACGTTAAAAGTTGGATCTATCTACTGTTAGCGTGAAAATCGGACATCCCTATTCGACTACTGATCGTGCGCATCCCTAGCGCGATGACATTGACACTTCGCTATTCCCGCGCAATTGCTCTAACGCGTCTCTGTACTGTATTACTGTTTTATTCAATAAATCCTATTAAAACTAAATACCGAGTTTATCAAGTCAGAAGTGAGATGAACAAACTATCGACTACTAATAAGAAAATTACATTATAAATGTGATTTTGTGAAATTGTATGAAGACGAAAAGTTGACCGCTTGGTGAACTTTAGTTAAAACTTGAAGTTTTAAAATCGCATGGCTTTAAGCTTAAAAGTACACAAACATGAAGAAATGAACGTGCTATGCGCATTAACAGCTGTTTTCAATAAATAACAAGTTGGTAAACTTGTTGTAAAGCGTCACACACGCCCACTACGCTGAAGGAAGTACCTATTGGGTTTGATAAATTGTTTTAGCTTTTAAGTCTTGGCAATTAAGACCTAAGGTCTAGAATATGCTGCATGTGCACTTATACATAAGCTTAGCATATAGCTTATGATCGAACTAAAAGGGTGAGCTGTATCTTTTTCAATAATATTCTTAGTGAATGTAATGGATAAAGCGGTCATTGAATCTGTTTCATATAACAATTAGAGCATTTTGTAATGTAAATGAACTACAATCCTACTAAAAGAGTGACCAATACTCTGATAGATCACAAACCTGTTTGAGTTTGATATGATACCTACAATTTGAATAGGGTCTGTTGTTTGACTTGACTGATGTGCTGGTTCTTAACCAAAATAATTTATATTTGCTTGTGCATGTACTAAAACTATTTTATTTGTGTGTGAGTTTTAGAATTATATAGGTAACTAGCGGCCCGACCCGGCTTCGCACGGGGGGGACTTCAGATTTTTTACATAGTTTTACGTTTTTTTTATATTTATTTCTAGAGCAAACTTTTATAAGGATTAAACCATTTACTTCGAAATCCCGTCGCCAAAATGACATTACTTTGGAGCAAACATCTAAATCATTAAAACGATTGTTATAGGTAAACTATAAAAGGTAGACATATGCTCTCGTGGACTTTTTTAAAGATTATGTTAAGATGAACAATTCATTGATATAGCATTTTTGTATAACTTTAACTATATGCTCCGCCCACGCCACGGAAGGCCTCAGAAACGGTACTTTTCCCCCGTTTTTGAAACATTTTCGGTTAGTGCTCCACAAATATAGGACCTAGCGTGATATTATATAACCTATGTTACTTCTGAATAATGCAGCTTTCTAATGGTGAAAAAATTATTGCAATCGGTCCAGTAGTTTTTGAGTTTATTCATTACAAACATACAAAAATACAAATCTTTCCTCTTTATAATATTAGTGTAGATGTAGATGTAGATTGGCCTGGCTAAGGAGTTGAATCAAAATAACAACTTTCTCTGATCAATGTGCTGCGCTGCAGTACCTAAGTCAGCTTCTACACCAATGAATGACTAGTACAGTGCAAAGCTGAATGAATATGAAATGGAACAAGTTACATGTATAAATATCTGCAGTGAGTGAACGGAAAAGCTTATATGAATATTTCCATTTATGTAAAATAAACTATCACAGATATGAGGTAACTGATAAACCAGGTTCCGTTGCAAGGTGAGATTTTCATAGATTTTAATTATCATTAATTATTATCAAAAGTATCACTGATGCTATTGGATTATGTTTGATCAGTGTTGTGGAGATATTTCCTTATTATTTATTTATTAAAATAATATAGTAAAATTAAATATGCCAGTGGTAACTCATCAAATTCCTACATGAAAGGAATGAAAACTATAAGACCATCCAGTATCTTCTAAGTTCAGCATACTTAATCATTGCTAAGGTTGTGTGTTAAAGGTAATTATAATAATAGCATTAACTGGTCAATATTACACATGCAATTGTAAATTATATAGTGAATATCATTTGATATTGGTGAGTTTACCTCATGTTATACTTGTTGACTTTAGGTCTTGAAAATATGAAACTGTACCTACTCAAACTGGTAAGATTTTAGATATTTAGTGTACTCAAACTTTCTAATGAAAGTGTATAATCATCACTTTACAAAGTCAAAAGTTCTGAACATAATGATATGCTAGGATGTTAACACTATGTGCTTTACCTGGGTCATGTGGTGAATTTGAGATATTATATTCTTGGATGGTGAGACATTTAAATCTTGCAATTACATACTTTATTATGAAATGTTTTCAGCACATGTTAGTTACTTAGCTATATAGCACATGCTAGTTATTGAAAGGACAGTGGTTCTATGAAATTTAATTTATTAATATTTTTATTATTAAAATTTCACATTGTATTAATTACAGATTTATATTGAAAGCATTGGCTTTTACTGATCATAATTAGTTATTCCAGTTCTAGCAGTGACCATAATGCTGATGGAAATGAATAATAATAATATAATAAAATGGAATTGTACCAGAGCAGAAACTTTGTTCTGAAAGTCAAGCTCTTTAGTTACTAATACAATTTACTACTATGTGTGCTTATCATTACAGATTGCAATTGATATAAATAATTATGATGTTTGGCAATATAATATTCCTGAATGAGTAATAATGAGGAAGAATAATAAATGAACAAAATAATGAATATGACCACTGAATGTGACAATAAAAGTGTATCTGCCTTATTGGCAATACCTATGTGCTGTTGACTAATAGAGACAGATGGTTTATTCAAAATTATTATTTGATTTTTATTAGATGAACATGGACAATTGGAATGGGCAAATATATAATGGCAATGTATTGGGTTCACTTAATGTGAATAATTCTATTAGCTACTTCACATGATTGCAGGTGGTGTCACTGCCATGACATTATGGTGTAAAAATCAAACAATTGTGGATGCCCTAGTTGGAGCATGACCAGAGTTCAACATCTGTGTTTATAAAGAATCATGGACATGGTTCAAATGGGTAAATTGGGTATTTTTCAGGTATTATGATATTTATCTGTAAAGATATGAATATATTGAAGCATGATGACATAATTCAGGTGAATTATAAACAGATGAGTTGGTTATCAATCATGGGGTATAAAAGTCACTAAAGGTATTTATTTGTCTATTGCTAATGATCCAAATGTATTACTGCAAGGTGGTGTACTTTATGTTGTTATGACTACCTGAGCTGATGAAGAAACTTGGGATACACTAAAGTGGTTAATTTTGAGTAACTTTTCAGATTCATATTGTAAAGTAATCTTAACAAAGTAGATACAATGTTTAACAGGTACAATCGTTTACAGATAACTGAAACCATGTCTTGGTAATGGCACATCATACTAATAATAATGTCTTTTATATGACAGACTATAGTTTTTGGGTCATTTGAATAACATTTCAGGTAGTATGAAAGTAACCTGGGGAAGTCTGAACTTCATTTTCATAATGGTTTGATCCAGATAACTAAAACCATTTGGTAATGAAGCATTGCACATAATCTGTCGATATGGCACACAATGATTATCTGGTTATTTCAGTAATTTTTCAGCTACTATCAAATTAATCTTTGGAGATCTGAATTTCTTGTAAAATGTTTTGATTCAGGTAAATGTGGAGATTTGCCTTCTTCATAAATCAAAGGACATGAGTAATTGTATTGGAACCTTGGTAAGGCTAAATTGTACATCTTATGAGATAAGTACCTCATATGTTTAGTATGTTAAAGGTAAGGGTGGTAAATGCTAAGGGTACACTACAATGGCATACACAAGCTAAGTGACATATTGGAAAATGGTTTTCTTTTATAAGATGTAAAGTTGGCAGACTGTTAGTATTCTGTTTACTGTGCCAAAGATAAATAATAAATGAGTCTGGCTATTTGATTAAAGTGTAATGAGTAAATGGCTGTTTTGATTATAAATTACTTAAATGTTTATTCATCTACAGATTTATATTGGCGATTATCATGCGATGGAGCATGTGCTATTCACTGTCGTACCTACACAACTGAACAGGCAGATTGGACACCTTAGTCGCACGATTATAAGCGCATTGCAGCGCATATGGGTGAACTGCAGTAAGGCCGAACCATATCATTATAATATTTTGAAAACAGTTGGATATCAAAACCACTGTCATCCAGTTGGTGGTAAGTTCCCTTTTAATTAATTTTGAATCTCGAGGAGCCTAGATTTCAAATGGATTGATACCCGTGTAAGGGACATAGTCGTGGTGCATCATGATATCCGACCTATCCTATCCATGGATAAATTATTCAAATAAATCTGGGACTACATATTTAAGCTTACCTATTGTTTGGCTGACACAAAATTGTCTGTTTGGCAGAAGTCCCAACATAATGCCATAATATAATACCTTCAAGAATATCGCAAATGATATTTCAAATGTGGAAATGATTAACCTGTGTGGGTGGTTTGTATAGCTTGACTGCTAATCATGGATCCGTAAATCAGAGGCCACCCCCTGCCTGATAATAATATTGTCCTTATCTGTTTAGGCAATGCTTCTGCTGTTCGGGCACTTGTCGCTTGCCAACTGGGCCTTCACAGCGACTGCTGACATTACAGTGCTTGAATAATCGACGCTTATCTTCGAAGACTACACAGCGTCTACATAACAGTGTCTGAACACTTGATACTTGCTGCCGGACTTAAATGAGTTTGGGCACTTGCGCTTGCTTTCGGGGCCTTCACAGCGTTCCCACAGTGTCTGAACATTTGATACTTGCTGCCGGACTTAAATGAGTTTGGGCACTTGCGCTTGCTTTCGGGGCCTTCACAGCGTTCCCACAGTGTCTGAACATTTGATACTTGCTGCCGGACTTAAATGAGTTTGGGCACTTGCGCTTGCTTTCGGGGCCTTCACAGCGTACCCACAGTGTCTGAACATTTGATACTTGCTTCCGGATTTGAATGAGTTTGGGCACTTGCGCTTGCTTTCAGGGCCTTCACAGCGTTCCCACAGTGTCTGAACATATGATACTTGATTCCGGACTTTAATTGAGTTGGAAATTTGCGCTTGCTTTCGGGGCCTTCACAGCATTTGACAATAACTGGACATTTGCGCTTGCTTTCGGGGCCTTCACAGCGTTTGACAATAACTGGACATTTGCGCTTGCTTTCGGGGCCTTCACAGCGTTTGACAATGAATAGACATTTGCGCTTGCTTTCGGGGCCTTCACAGCGTTTGACAATGAATAGACATTTGCGCTTGCTTTCGGGGCCTTCACAGCGTTTGACAATGAATAGACATTTGCGCTTGCTTTCGGGGCCTTCACAGCGTTTGACAATGAATAGACATTTGCGCTTGCTTTCGGGGCCTTCACAGCGTTTGACAATGAATAGACATTTGCGCTTGCTTTCGGGGCCTTCACAGCGTTTGACAATGAATGGACATTTGCGCTTGCTTTCGGGGCCTTCACAGCGTTTGACAATGAATGGACATTTGCGCTTGCTTTCGGGGCCTTCACAGCGTTTGACAATGAATAGACATTTGCGCTTGTTTTCGGGGCCTTCACAGCGTTTGACAATGAATAGACATTTGCGCTTGCTTTCGGGGCCTTCACAGCGTTTGACAATGAATAGACATTTGCGCTTGCTTTCGGGGCCTTCACAGCGTTTGACAATGAATAGACATTTGCGCTTGCTTTCGGGGCCTTCACAGCGTTTGACAATGAATGGACATTTGCGCTTGCTTTCGGGGCCTTCACAGCGTTTGACAATGAATGGACATTTGCGCTTGCTTTCGGGGCCTTCACAGCGTTTGACAATGAATAGACATTTGCGCTTGCTTTCGGGGCCTTCACAGCGTTTGACAATGAATGGACATTTGCGCTTGCTTTCGGGGCCTTCACAGCGTTTGACAATGACTGGACATTTGCGCTTGCTTTCGGGGCCTTCACAGCGTTCTCACAGTGTCTGGATATTAGATGCTTGCCTCCGGGGCCACACAGCACTTTCATAATAGGGTTTGGAGATTTGCGCTTGCTTTTGGGGCCTTCGCAGCGTTTTGACAATGACTGAACTTGGATTGGACACTTAATGCTTGCCTTCGGAGCCTTCACCGCGTGCTCACAGCGTCAGGACATTGAATGCCACCCAGCATTCACGCCGTGTTGGATACTTGTCGCTTGCCTTCTGGGCCACACAGCGTTCACACAGTGTTCGAATACAAGACGTCTCATGACGAATAAAATATCAAGATAAAAAGGGTCTGTATAGCAACTACACATAGCTTTTCGCTGAACATGATCTTCGTTCAGTCTACCACTAATGACAGAGTCAAACATCGCTTACCTCCGGGAACACAGCGATTGCACCTAGCTCTTCATTGAGCATGATCAATGTTAAGTCTATCACTAATGACTAATACATCGCTTGCCTTCGGGATCTATACAGCGATTACACCTAGCTCTTCACTGAGCATGATCACTGTTAAGTCATCACTAATGAGTCATACATCGCTTGCCTTCGGGATCTACACAGCGATTACACCTAGCTCTTCACTGAGCATGATCACTGTTTAGTCATCACTAATGAGTCATACATCGCTTGCCTTTGGGATCTACACAGCGATTACACCTAGCTCTTCACTGAGCATGATCACTGTTAAGTCATCACTAATGAGTCATACATCGCTTGCCTTCGGGATCTACACAGCGATTACACCTAGCTCTTCACTGAGCATGATCACTGTTTAGTCATCACTAATAAGTCATACATCGCTTGCCTTCGGGATCTACACAGCGATTACGCCTAGCTCTTCACTGAGCATGATCACTGTTTAGTCATCACTAATGAGTCATACATCGCTTGCCTTCGGGATCTACACAGCGATTACGCCTAGCTCTTCACTGAGCATGATCACTGTTAATTCATCACTATTGAATCATACATCGCTTGCCTTCGGGATCTTCACAGCGATCACACATGGCTACTCACGGAGCCCTATCAATCATAAGATTGTCGCCGCCATTAGGTGTTCTTAAAGTCTACAATATTTGACGGTTCGATGCTTGCCCGACAAGTCTACACAGCATCTATACAATACCGTCTAATCTTGCTATTATCGATTGTAATTGCAATATGTTTGTTTTCAGGACTATTAATCCGTATTGATGACGGAATGTGCGTTTACCCCTGAGGGTTTCATAGCGTTTAATCCCGTCATCAGTATTTAATCCTAGGATCTGATCTGATGGGGTGAACCCCTGGCCCGGCACGAACAGAAGCCTGATGGGTGTGAGTCGCCTGCACGCATCGAGATTCCTTCGGGGGCCGAAGGTCTGCAGGATGGCCGAGCTGTTAGCGTGAAAATCGGACATCCCTATTCGACTACTGATCGTGCGCATCCTTAGCGCGATGACATTGACACTTCGCTATTCCCGCGCAATTGCTCTAACGCGTCTCTGTACTGTATTACTGTTTTATTCAATAAATCCTATTAAAACTAAATACCGAGTTTATCACTACTTTTACGAGTGTACGGGCTTCATCTATTTGCCTAGATTACCGGACTCGTTCGCGACCCACATCGGAGCACATTTTTAGAACAATCGAGCAAAAAGTTTGCGCAAGCAAAATGGGCTAATAACATTTTATTAGCTTGTTCTGTTTTCCACACAAATATCAAGTTTCCGTGTTGTTTGTTATCGTTACGTTTCAAACTGAAAAATAATACTTACTTTGTGTTTTAAAACTCAATTGATAGGTATACCATTAACATAATAGATATTATACAATGTTTTGTTCCCAATGTAAAGCTTGGCTCACTAAGTAAGATTGATATGTAAATGTGTATAACTTAAAGGTGACTAACTGACATAGACATGACGCACAGCCCAACTAAATGGACGGGTCGGGCTGAAATTCGGCATGCAGGAACGTAGGCGTCCGCTAAGAAAGGATTACCCGAAGCGATGCGATTGCATTTTAAAATGCTTATTTATAATCTATTATGAACGAAACTTCACTACTTCAGCTCACTTTAGCATGACGTCCAGTTAAATAATATTCATAATACCTTCTGTAGGTATAACTTTCGAAACCGGAAAGGGAATATTTTATATTTTTTTCTCGTGAAAACTTACAAAGTTCACCCAAACCCGCAGATTTGACTCAATCAGGTCTCGTTTAACGCGGTGAATCTCGCGAACGGCCCCTGCTAATGGCAACAGTCTTAACTCAATTACAGCCAGAACTTTAAGCCCTTCGCATCCATGCCGTCGACCTTCGTAGCACCCTCAAGAGGAAGAAGTTGGGCCAACTCGCCCAATTTATGTGGTCCTGTAGCTACCACGAGTTAGCCTCGAAAACTTACGTACGTTAAAAACCTATCGAATTGATTTTTTCATACTACCGATTTTAGTTAGCGTTAAACCGCTAGGGGCGCTGTATAATTTTTTCATAGACATTTTTTACATAGGCGATATCGAGTCTGTCTCTTTTAAAATCATGGTAACGCTACTGATATATGGTATCAGATATGTTGAATTAAGTTTCTGAGCAATTTTAACTAAAACTATGCAAAAAAAAAGACGTGCGGCACTCGGGGACTGCCGCGGTATACCTATTGCATAGCATCGTCCGATTTCGGAGCAGCTCGTCTCGATTCGTGCGAGTTTCGTAGAGTCGTACAATACGTCTAACCGCACGCACACAAACACCGTGCCGAAGTCTACCGAACTGAAACGACGTTAGACGATTGTGAGGTTTTTTTCGTTACGTAATTTCTTGGTTCGGTCGCCGCGCTCAAAGCCCGCGATAAAAGCTATGCAATTGTTTAAAAACTATTCAGTTTATTGAAAGCATAAAAGAAAACTATGAATTATAGCCTCTTAGACACTTTACAAACTAAAGTTAAGCCTATCGTGCACAACCGCCTTAGTCTATTAATATTTAAACGCATTTAAATTCAACACCAATTCTACTGAATACCAATATTGCTTCCATAATATTCCAAAGATCATTAATATGAATGCCAGAAAAAGTTTACCACGAGCGAGCAGGTAGGGTTGCTTCAATAAGCCGCGTGTTCAGGGCGTTCGTTGAGGAGCAGATGAAAAAAGTTTTGACGAATTTGTCAACAGCTGTTGTAGTAATGAGTGGGTTAGGCTTACTAAGCCTTGAAGTGTGGGTCATGGTCCATTTTCTGAATTGTGCAATCGGAAAGATTTTACGTTTGAAGGAATCAGGACTTAGGTTTAATAATGAAATTATTTGAATGAAGAATCACAGGAGCGAAGAATTGTTATAAAAGTTCACGTTGTAGGTAATATTTATATAGGTCATCATTTTAATATCTGTACGATTTGGTCTGTGTACATGGTTCGGATTTATTGCGTGGTTGACTAAGGCCTGATCACCCTAGTTAAGGGTATGCCTGTGCCCCAGTAGTGGGGACATAAATGAGCTGATGATGATGATGATGATGATAATAATGATATTGGAAAGATAGTTTTGTATAAATAGAGCTGTATGTAATTTTAACTGGTATAGAAACAGAGTACATAATTCGCTGTCTTCCTTAATTTATATAGCACGTTCAGTCATTCAGTAAACGTCTGTTTACATCCACTGTAGTAGAAAAGATAAACTAGAAGGTTCCCCTGCTTGCCAGCCCGGACGTAGTAAAATTTTACATACCAATCGGCGTTCATGTTAATTCTTAAAGTTTTCAGCGTTGCAGACAATGTTATTGCAACCGAGTCGTGATAGGACGTAATGCTGCCTCAAAGCCATGATATTGAGGATATACTTATTGAAGTTGGGGAGGTTTTGTATATTTAAAAAAACAAGATTATTAAATTCATTGTTCTAAGACAATGACTTATAATGCATATCAGAAAACCTTATTTATACAATTTTATCTTCTGATTGAGGATTAACCCGGTTGGATATTTAGAAAGAGAGAGATGTTTTCCAAAACCCTGGGCGGTTTTCTGTAATCAAATTACTTAATTGAAAAATTAAATATCATAATCATTAATGATCATCTACTAAATAGGACACGATAATTAAGTGTGGTTTTGTTGTACAAGACATTGGAATCCCACGGCTGGTTAGTTCAGCGTTCATAATGCGAATAGCCATTAAAAGGAGACACTTGATAAAACTCACAGCAAAAACAACTCGTTTATAAATGAATCATTCACAAATTGTCTGCGCTGTGTTTTGTTATCACTTTGTAAATTGAGTCGGATCGCCGCTACAAGCTATTATATTACGCGAGTTGAAAACATGCAAATATTAATTGGAAGCGCTGAACTTGATTCAATAAATCAAAAGTGGTCGAAAACAAACGAGTCCACAAAAGGCGATGACGGCCTGACGGTGAAGGTTGTTGAATGAAAAATGGACGCGCTCACTGGGCCGGGACGTTTGGACGCTAATTTTGATAGGATTTTTTTAATGGTTGCCAAACTCGAATAGGTATTTTTAACCGACTTCAAAAAAAGGAGGAGGTTTTCAATTCGTCTGTATGTATAATATTTTTTTTTTTTTTTTTTTATGTATGTTCACCGATAATTTCGTCAATTATAGACGGATTTCAAAAATTTTTTTTTGGTTGGATACAGTTCACTTCCGAGGTGGTCCCATTTTCACCAGTCCCGGATCTGATGATGGGATCCAGGAGAAATCGAAGGCAACCTTCAAATTTTATAGGGACATGTACCGCGTTTTGCATATTATCTGAAGTCATATTGGCTTTTGCTTCTGGCTATCATAATCTTATGATGCTGAGCTGATGATGGAAGGTCAACTCCTTAATAGTTATGAGTAAAAGAATAATTATTTCAATACTGTATACATATTAAGACTACTAGTTATAATATCAGTAGCATTACAGGTGAGCTAAACTATTAGGTTGACCAGTCTAGGATCTGATGATGGGATCCAGGAGAAATCGAGGGCAACCCTCAAATTTTACAGGCACATGTACCGCGTTTTACATATTTTTAACCGACTTCAAAAAAAGGAGGAGGTTCTCAATTCGTCTGTATGTATAATATTTTTTTTTTTTTTTTTATGTATGTTCACCGATAATTTCGTCAATTATAGACGGATTTCAAAAATTTTTTTTTGGTTGGATAGAGTTCACTTCCGAGGTGGTCCCATTTTCACCAGTTCCGGATCTGATGATGGGATCCAGGAGAAATCGAGGGCAACCTTCAAATTTTATAGGGACATGTACCGCGTTTTGCATATTATCTGAATTCATATTGGCATTTGCTTCTGGCTATCATAATCTTATGATGCTGAGCTGATGATGGAAGGTCAACTCCTTAATAGTTATGTGTAAAAGAATAATTATTTCAATACTGTATACATATTAAGACTACTAGTTATAATATCAGTAGCATTACAGGAGAGCTAAACTGTTAGGTTGACCAGTCTAGGATCTGATGATGGGATCCAGGAGAAATCGAGGGCAACCCTCAAATTTTATAGGCACATGTACCGCGTTTTACATATTTTCTGAAGTTATATTGGCATTTGCTTCTGGCAATCATAATGTTATGATGCTGAGCTGATGATGGAAGGTCAACTCCTTAATAGTTGGGAGTAAAGGGATAATTCTTTCAAATCTGTGTACATATTGATACTACTAGTTATAATATCAGTAGAATTATAGGTGAGCTGAACTAATAGGGTGTAAAAAATGTAACACTAAAAAGGATGAAAAAAAATTGTAAACAAAAAAAAACCGCCTTCAAAAACCCGACTCACTAAAAATTACAAAATAATATAATACGAACATTAATCTGGGTATGAATATGATATGTTGTTGAAGGCGGTGCCAATAAATAATTTGAGGAAAACTGCATGAAATATAAACGGCACCGCCTTCAACAACATATCATATTCATACCCAGATTAATGTTCATATTATATTATTTTGTAATTTTTAGTGAGTCGGGTTTTTGAAGGCGGTTTTTTTTTTGTTTACAATTTTCTGAAGTTATATTGGCATTTGCTTCTGGCAATCATAATGTTATGATGCTGAGCTGATGATGGAAGGTCAACTCCTTAATAGTTGGGAGTAAAGGGATAATTCTTTCAAATCTGTGTACATATTGATACTACTAGTTATTATATCAGTAGAATCATAGGTGAGCTGAACTAATAGGTTGTAAAAAAATGTAACACTAAAAAGGATGAAAAAAAATTGTAAACAAAAAAAAACCGCCTTCAAAAACCCGACTCACTAAAAATTACAAAATAATATAATACGAACATTAATCTGGGTATGAATTTGATATGTTGTTGAAGGCGGTGCCAATTAAATTTTTGAGGAAAACTGCATGAAATATAAACGGCACCGCCTTCAACAACATATCAAATTCATACCCAGATTAATGTTCGTATTATATTATTTTGTAATTTTTAGTGAGTCGGGTTTTTGAAGGCGGTTTTTTTTTTGTTTACAATTTTTTAGATTTACAATGACTTCGGTATGTTCAATGTACATTGTTCGAATTATTTCAAACTGTCATGGTTACACACATTAGAAAACTGAAAGTGTCCGGGATATTTACCATGTTGTTTTGTTTTAATGAACTCCCGATATCACGGGTGAACTGAACTTACCCGTGATCATGGCGCTTGCAACAGTGCCTAATTATTCGTATTAGCGAGCATTTAACATACCGAAGTGAGTATTAGCTGAGCTATCGTAAAATTTTAGACTTTCCCGTTCCGGATCGGGTCTACACGCGATATTAAGAGTAGCAAGTACTACTAACTGCTCGACGTTTCGACTGGGTTACACCAATCATGGTAGCGAGCGACCTCCTCTCCTCTTAAGGCGACAACTTTCATTTGTCATTGTACTACTATACATGTAGGTATTCATTACTATTTATCTATCTTATATTTTACTCCTCCGACGAAGCATCACTAAGCCAAGTTTCCCGTCATCCAAACAATATCTTGGCATTCGCCAAGCAATCTAAATGAGTAAGTATTTACGTAGCGCCGTGATTCAGACGAGGGCTCTCCAGCGCAGAACAGCCGCGATCGCCCCAAGAGGGGGCCAGTGTCCTCCAAAAGAGTCCTTCACTTTGTTTGCGGAGGGCCTGGCTCAAAGACGGATATTTTTACGTGTCTTACAACTGTTGAACGGTTGTTCGGTGGGTCGCTGTTTTCGACCTTTCGAGGTTTGGAGAGTGGTGTAGTTGGAAGTTTCTTTGAGCTTCTTTCGATGAAGTTATTTTGAGATCACGTGAAGTTAATCTGGAAGATCTATAATTAAATTGTAGGTAATATGTTCGTGTATGTAATGTAATAGAGCTAAGCAGTTCTATTCTTGTGATCGAGTAAAATCAAGGTAATGAAAACATCATCATCATCATCATCATCATCATCAGCCCATATACGTCCCCACTGCTGGGGCACGGGCCTACCCTAAACTACGGCGATAAGGCCTTAGTCGACCACGCTGGCCAAGTGCGGGTTGGTCGACTACACAACCTTAGAATTTCTTCTTAGGTGTGCAGGTTTCCTCACGATGTTTTCCTTCACCGTCAAAGCGTCGAATGATGGTACATATGAATTTCAAATTTGAAAAAGTTAAATACTAAAACCCAACTACGACAAAAAACGACGCTGAAAAAGTATAAAACAAGACTTTTAGAACATACAATACTATTTTGAAGTATGCAATATTTACTATTTAGAGATAAGTTTTCATGTTTGGAAAACCGCAGTCACACGTTGTCAAAGTGCTACGGTAGGTAGGTACTTGTGTATGGAACGTGTGACTACGCCTTTCCAAACATGAAAACTTATCTCTACATAGTAAATATTGCATACTTCAAAATAGTATTGTATGTTCTAAAAGTCTTGTTTTATACTTTTTCAGCGTCGTTTTTTGTCGTAGTTGGGTTTTAGTATTTAACTTTTTATTATTTGTACTATTTTGGTGTTAGTAAGTAGTAAAGAAGCTATGAACGAAAAGATGTGAACTATATGCAATCAGTCCATGAATATACTGCCGTGCTAATTAAAAACGCAGTAAGTAGGGTTTACGGTATTTCGAGATAATGGCGGTCAAAGTTTTTTTTTTATTTTTTGATTTTTTGATTACTATTTGAACGGTGATTAAACATGTTGCGTATTTAAAATATAGATCAATACACATACTTTCATAAAAACTTGCAAAATCAGCTGTAAGTTTAGTATATTCAGAGCAAAACGAAAAAAACAACTTATGTTTAGCATGTTCCTACTAGGCAACACTAAGCTTTACAAACTAAAACTGCAGTAAAGTTGGAGTTACTGCACTTTTCATTAGCAATCACAGGTTACTGCGTTTATGCCTTGTAGTGTAGTTATATCGCTTACTTCTTATCACAAATTATAAATGCAGTGCTATAGAAACTCTCAGTTTCTAAAAGTTGATAATTAAAGATAAAATGTCGCGCTAACTTAAAAAAAATTAATGTTTATTGCTTCAATATTCGATAATCTAAATTAAATTCTTACAATTGTGTAAACTTTTCCAGTATATGGGACTAAATATTGAAATTAACTTTTTTATTGGCACTTACTGCGTTCTTTCTTAGTGAAACCTTATTTTCTTTTAATATTATTTTGTACTAGCTACAAAAGATAAATGCAATAAGTGAAGAACAATAGTTTCAAAAATTAGTGTAAAATCATTACTTTCAACTGGAACTTGATTTAAACTATCTAAGATTACAAAGGAATAGTTAATACAACCATTTCAGTACTAAATTTGTTTATTTAAATAATGTAATATAAAATTGTCACAACTTAAAAAAAATCTTCAAAAAGTTAATCATTCAGTACCTTTATAATACTCAATATAGTTTCAAAATAACAATCAATATAGTCATTAAGTTACATTAACCATATAATTTACATCCTTTTATGAGATCAAGACGTGTTTATCTGCTCTTTTTAAAAACATACATTAAAAATCAACAGTTATTAAAAATAAGGCACTTTGTACGTACTTCTTTATTAATTATGAGATCAGTTTTCATTACTTTACTCCTTAACTAAACCATTAAAAAAAATTACACAAATACAGTCATAATCATAAAATCTTTGGATTAGGTATATCAAAATTAAACATAATTGCGACAGTTTTTTATGAGATCAATTTGACAAAAATATACCTTCAATAACTCTAACACTTAGTGTGAAGTGCGTAAGTTAGGTTTAAAGGCTTCCAAAAGTCTATCAATTGTAAAACTAGATTAAAATAAAAACAAATAAAAATCAGACCAAATTATTCAAGATTACTCTCGGTTTCTTTATCATCTTCGTTCAGCACAGGCAAATTCAACCAAAATTCTTTTCTATTGTCAGGCATCAAGTTTAACAACTTCTCAATTATAGCCGATTTTGTTGTCGATCTAATTCCTCTAGGAACCTGTTTTTGTTTGGCTTCTGGTAAATTTTGGCCCCTCATGTATTTAATTTGGAGAAAATCCAATTTTTGGTACTCTTCGTCATTGTGATTAGTTTTAAATTCTAGCACGAAAGAACCTCGTTTAGCTACAATCACCATGATGTCACGCAAATAAATTCTTGGCACGAGTTTTTTTACTTTGTGCTGTGAAGATAGATCTGAAAATGAAAAAAAATCAGATACTTCCATAGTTTTTACATCAGCCGGTGTCTGTGCTTTCTTCACAGCATTCACAAAATCATTGAAGTCATACGTTTTTCCTTGTTTTTGTAGGGATTGCTCAACTCTGTGATGGAAACTATCCGCAGACATAAATGTGTGTCCCGGTTCAAAATATTTGAAGGTAATAGTTTGCGCAGAAATCAAAATGCTATTGATAATGTAAATAAGAAAGGAGAAGATAGTCCAATTTTTGTTCTGGGACGAACAGTTGTCCATCCACAAAACAATATGATCTGTATCCCTCTTTTGGATAAAAAATGCTCTGAAAGCTGATATAATATCTTCTTGGTTTCTCCCGGAAGTACTCTCATTCCATATTGCAGCAAAAGGGATAGAGTTATTTTTGCTTTTTCCTAATGGAACGAAACTCTGATTGTATGCGATTATTCTTGGACAGAAAATAACACTTTTAAACTGTTCCATGCGAGGCAACATTATGACTTTTTAACCGACTTCAAAAAAAGGAGGAGGTTCTCAATTCGTCTGTATGTATAATATTTTTTTTTTTTTTTTTTTTATGTATGTTCACCGATATTTTCGTCAATTAATTTTTTTTTGGTTGGATACAGTTCACTTCCGAGGTGGTCCCATTTTCACCAGTCCCGGATGTGATGATGGGATCCAGGAGAAATCGAGGGCAACCCTCAAATTTTATAGGGACATGTACCGCGTTTTGCATATTATCTGAAGTTATATTGGCATTTGCTTCTGGAAATCATAATCTTATGATGCTGAGCTGATGATGGAAGGTCAACTCCTTAATACTTAGGAGTAAAAGGATAATTCTTTCAATACTGTATACATATTAAGACTACTAGTTATAATATCAGTAGCATTATAGGTGAGCTGAACTAATAGGGTGACCAGTCTAGGATCTGATGATGGGATCCAGGAGAAATCGAGGGCATTCCTCAAATTTTACAGGGACATGTACCGCGTTTTGCATATTATCTGAAGTTATATTGGCATTTGCTTCTGGAAATCATAATCTTATGATGCTGAGCTGATGATGGAAGGTCAACTCCTTAATACTTAGGAGTAAAAGGATAATTCTTTCAATACTGTATACATATTAAGACTACTAGTTATAATATCAGTAGCATTATAGGTGAGCTGAACTAATAGGGTGACCAGCCTAGGATCTGATGATGGGATCCAGGAGAAATCGAGGGCAACCCCCAAATTTTATAGGCACATGTACCGCGTTTTATATATTTTCTGAAGTGATATTGGCATTGCTTCTTGCAATCATAATGTTATGATGCTGAGCTGATGATGGAAGGTCAACTCCTTAATTGTTTGGAGTAAAAGGATAATTCTTTCAATACTGTATACATATTAAGACTACTAGATATAATATCAGTAGTATTACAGGTGAGCTGAACTAATAGGGTAACAAAAAATTTAACACTAAAAAGTATGAAAAAAAAATTGTAAACAAAAA
Source organism: Maruca vitrata (assembly GCA_039566165.1). Taxonomy (NCBI): domain Eukaryota; kingdom Metazoa; phylum Arthropoda; class Insecta; order Lepidoptera; family Crambidae; genus Maruca; species Maruca vitrata. The sequence continues at coordinate 11,298,398 of CM076936.1, read as the reverse complement.
AAAAACCGCCTTCAAAAACCCGACTCACTAAAAATTACAAAATAATATAATACGAACATTTATAATCATCTGGGTATGAATTTTATATGTTTTTGAAGGCGGTGCCAATCAAAATTTTGAGGAAAAAGAAGCACTCTGTGCTTGTCTGTTTGAAATATAAACGGCACCGCCTTCAACAACATATAAAATTCATACCCAGATGATTATAAATGTTCGTATTATATTATTTTGTAATTTTTAGTGAGTCGGGTTTTTGAAGGCGGTTTTTTTTTTGTTTACAATTTTTGTAAATCTACTGAATAATATGCTGTATTTTTGTCTACTGAAGATTTTTTGTCCTTTCTATATGCTTTGCGCGCATGTTCAAATTTTGGTTGGTGTACTTTATATTTGACACATAAAGAACATGTGTCTATTTCATCATCCCTGTTTTTTTTATGTTGATTGTGGTGTGCACACACCTCACATTCTTCATTGCCTAGATGCGCAAAAGATATGTTCATATCCTTCCGTACAACTCGTCGATATGTTTCGTACGATAGTTTTACGTTAGGAAACTTTTCACAAAAATGTTCGTACATAGCTGCAATTGTAACGTCACTAGGCAAGTAAAGACGAAAAGGTGCGTGCTCACGTCTGTAATGGGAAATAGCTGGATTATATGATTTGATGTCATTTTTTATAGTATCTGTATCTATTCTACTTAGCCTTTCATGTTGTCCTCTTTGGTCTTTTTGTTTATTAGCTGGCTTTTGTAATGCTGATTGCAATCTTCGATCATTTTTTGGGTTATACCCTAACGTTGATAAGAAAAATGTTTTACACACTTCAAATTTACTGGTGCCCAAATAAAAAAAATAAGAATACGAGACATTTCGTTTGGGCACATTATTCTTAGTAAACATTTTTCTAGTGGCAACACTCTTGGCTTCGACTAAATTCTTCATGTATAAACCCCGTGCCTCCCAGTTCAGTGAAACGTATTCTTCGTTGATTTGTTTACGCTGAATTTCAGTGATCTTTTCTGTACATTTTTTTATACACGTTGCTGGACAAGGGTCTTTTAAAGAAAGCTTTTCAATAAAATATTTAGCTTTCTTAACTCTTCTTTCTTTTGCACTCTCTTTAAACGCTCTTCTTTTTCGTATACTTCCTTTCTTTGTCAAAAGCGATACATATGATGTTTCTATTCCTGAAGCTGATGAATTATGTTTTTGGCAATCATTGTATATATAATCATTATCAAAATGCATGAAACAGAGATAACAATGGCATTTACCGCATGCAGAGAACACTTCTTCCTTACAATCTGCATACTCACAATAACAAATTTTAGCTGCTTCATTTTTATTTTCTTTGTTGATTAAGTTCTTGTCATTTTCTTTATCTTTTTTTTTTTTTTTTTTTTATAATAGGCAAACAAGATGACCACACTCCGCCTGATGGTAAGCGGTAGTGAGATCCAAATATGATATGATTATCTTTGTAACTGTTCAATTTCTTAGCTGGTACAGATTTTTTACGCTTAGTACTCTTTTCAGATTCCTTGAAAAACTGATGATTTTTACATGCACTAAAAGGTGTTTGGCTCTCATAATGCTTCATGCAAAGAAAACAATAACATTTTTCACAACATGCAAATACGGTAGAAGTACATCCTAAAAACTCACAATGTTGAAATGTTTGAACTCTGATCTGAGACTCTGGCTCTATCTGAAGAATATTAGAAAGAATGTATGTATCGCGAATGTCTCTGTCTTCGTTGGATGTTGCACTACCGTCATTTTCCGGAACGTAATCTGCGTCGCTGCTGTGATCACTGTCCTGAAATGGATCTTCCAAAATTTGATTCCACTCATTTGATGGAGGTAGCTCTTCATTGCAAAGTAAATCATTTATAGGGCACTCGTATATTGCATCGGCATCAAACCCTACATTTACTAGCTTACGAACATGATTCATTTTTGTTTTGATATTTTCTTGCTGTAGGCTTGTAGCAGCAGTACTTTTCTCATTTTCAATAAGCAAGTGGTTCTTCTTCAAACCCAAAGTCAATTCATCTATTCCAAACATTTTAATATCTCGAGACGAATTCGCGTACTCATTTTTAAAGTCAAATATGGCACTAAACTTTTTATATTCATATTCCCTCGAATGCAGTTTTTCAATATCTGTTTTAATATATTTATCTTTTTTTCCATATATCTCATTTATTATTTTATCTTTTCTAGTAGCCATGATCTGAAAACAAGAAGCAATTATGTATGTGATGTACCAACTTTTATTCTTTACCACGTAATATAAGAAAAGATATAGGAAGAAGTATAACGACCTGATATAACGTTAATACTGGTGTATAACATGTTTAGTCCATTGAAAAGTTACATTTAGGGTTGCGTTTTTAAGAGTAACTTACTGAAAAATAGTACCCACTTCGGAGCGCTGTAAAACCTTAGCTGAATGAAAAAATTACGCGAGTAAAAGTTGTTCCTCAGAAAACAATGTACAAAAAGGGTAAGATATAATTTATCGTTACAATGATTTAAAAAAAGTTCCATCGAAGAATATAAGTTTCTCGAATTCCTGAAGATTTACGCTAACTACTTTTTTATTCATAGTTCTACGACAAAAAGTTACTGAACCAAAGTCGTAGAGAATTTTATTTGCAACATAATATGTTAACAATTTTTATTTATCAAATAAATGGTTTAAGAGATATACCGTATAAACCATTTCAACCCCTATTTTCAAGATGTTGGTCGTGGGACAAGGGTTGCGACCCCATTAACTTGTTTTTAGCTTTACACTGACCCCCCCTACACATCAAAAAAGACGTGTGGCACTCGGGGACTGCCGTGGTATAGCTATTGCATAGCATCGTCCGATTTCGGAGCAGCTCGTCTCGATTCGTGCGAGTTTCGTAGAGTCGTACAATACGTCTAACCGCACGCACACAAACACCGTGCCGAAGTCTACCGAACTGAAACGACGTTAGACGATTGTGAGGTTTTTTTCGTTACGGAATTTCTCGGTTCGGTCGCAGCGCTCAAAACCCGCGATAAAAGCTATGCAATAGCTTAAAAATAAAATTGTGTCCTCTTAAAAACGCAAGATAAGGCCTACTTTTCATTGGACTATTTACAATATAAACTAATCAAGTTCGGCAACATGACAGTAGGTGGCAACATGACGTTTATTGAATTATATACTCTATACGTTCAGTAATAACGTTGATCAAAGACAAGTTTATGTTTGCAGCACGAATTATTGACACTTGTTTAGGGATTTCACATAGTGCCGCCTGCGCCAGTATCTATATTCGCGTATATGACTCAGGAAGATCAGACATTTCATAACTAAAGCCCATAAAAATACAAGTAATAGGACAGATAGACTTCCGAGTTTTTAATATTAGTTAGGCTAAAAATAGTGCAAAACTTTGGTAAGTTAATTTAGATAAAATAATCAAAGTAACTTGTTTTATATGATTTTTTTAATTTATTAAATATTCGTGTACCAAAAAGTTATTACGATCATTTTATTTCTTTGAAATACTTACGTAATTTTGGCGCCACGCCGCCGCCCGCCGGACAGTGAGCACACAACCACTCGTCGTATGGTGTTCCAACAGAATGTCGAGGACGCGCAGCGCGTGCGATTGGCACCTATCGCCCCCGCACCCTCCCCGATCCCCGCTAGCTCCTGCTACTAATCATAAGCGCAGTAAAGCCCAACATTACTGCGATGTTTCTTTGTAGTTTCCTAAAGCATACAATTGTCTTCTGCCAATTAATTACGCAGTGTACATTATTGCTGCTATTATTTTATGCATAATCGAGAAGGTTACCCGAAGTGGATATTAATAAATAGTGCAGCAGTTAATCTTACTGCATTTTTAACTTGTACCTCATACAAAAACTTATTTAAGGAACATACTTAATATAAATGCATTCACATGTCTTACTGCACTTTAAATAAGCATCCGCTGTTCTTCCGATAAAGAAGAGGGCTTAGTAAGAGCGCAGTATCCGATTTCACTGCGTTTAAAAGTAGCGTCTTTAATTATTAACTGTAAAGATAGTACATACCATAATAGCATTAATTCTTTTTACTGCGATTATAACTAGTTAAAACTAATTGAGGCCATAGAAATACCGGAGTGCAAAGAACAGTATCGACTTTTACTGCAGTTTTCCTAAGCAAAACACATCTGATGAAATACATTACTGCGTTCTTTCTTATTAAAAATCCTACTTCCCGAATAGCTATAAAAAAATGGATAATAGTGCCAAATAGAGCTCATTGTGAGGATTCCGAATATGTATGTAACTCAATTTTGCAAAAAACCTTCCTTACTGCGTTCTTAGTTAGCACGGCAGTATACGTAAAGTCACATGCAAATGCTAGTAATATATATATATATTTAAAATGTACAAGTAAAGCGCTTTCCAATGATACCAAACACGGCGTATTTATCTTAACTTTATTTTTTTACTCTGTATGTTTTGTCCGCTAGTGGGCGCCACATTAGATTTTGTGAAACCCTATATAGCCTATAACCAGCGGACAATTAAGACGCTTCTAATGATATGTCATTTGTCGAATTCTGACAAGCAATTTAGAAGTTATGTGGAAACAGATGAACATACATACATACATACATACAAACATACATACATACATACATACATACATACATACATACATAGCCTGTCAAAATCATAACCCTCCTTTTGCTTTGCCGTAGTCGGGTAAAAACACATTGGTACCTGGCGGGGCTTGAACTGGCGACCTCTCGCATGGCAAGCCTTAACCACTCGGCCATCGATATGGTTTTCATATCATGAAAACATCCCTACGTAGAATCATTGGTCAAATTGTGTCTTGTAAATTTTGCGATGAAGTTTTTTCCATAAATATCAATTTAATGTACAATTCCTACGTATAGATATTATACGTATATGAACATAGATATACTCATAAGCAAAAAAAATTGTAAACAAAAAAAAAACCGCCTTCAAAAACCCGACTCACTAAAAATTACAAAATAATATTATACGAACATTTATAATAATCATCTGGGTATGAATTTTATATGTTGTTGAAGGCGGTGCCGTTTATATTTCATACAGACAAGCACAGAGTGCTTCGTTTTCCTCAAAATTTTGATTGGCACCGCCTTCAAAAACATATAAAATTCATACCCAGATGATTATTATAAATGTTCGTATAATATTATTTTGTAATTTTTAGTGAGTCGGGTTTTTGAAGGCGGTTTTTTTTTTACAATTTTTTTCATACTTTTTAGTGTTAAATCTTTTGTTACCCTATTAGTTCAGCTCACCTGTAATACTACTGATATTATAACTAGTAGTCTTAATATGTATACAGTATTGAAAGAATTATCCTTTTACTCCAAACAATTAAGGAGTTGACCTTCCATCATCAGCTCAGCATCATAACATTATGATTGCAAGAAGCAATGTCAATATCACTTCAGAAAATATATAAAACGCGGTACATGTGCCTATAAAATTTGAGGGTTGCCCTCGATTTCTCTTGGATCCCATCATCAGATCCTAGACTGGTCACCCTATTAGTTCAGCTCACCTATAATGCTACTGATATTATAACTAGTAGTCTTAATATGTATACAGTATTGAAAGAATTATCCTTTGACTCCTAAGTATTAAGAAGTTGACCTTCCATCATCAGCTCAGCATCATAAGATTATGATTTCCAGAAGCAAATGCCAATATAACTTCAGATAATATGCAAAACGCGGTACATGTCCCTATAAAATTTGAGGGTTGCCCTCGATTTCTCCTGGATCCCATCATCAGATCCGGGACTGGTAAAAATGGGACCACCTCGGAAGTGAACTGTATCCAACCAAAAAAAAATTTTTGAAATCCGTTTATAATTGACGAAAATATCGGTGAACATACATAAAAAAAAAAAAAAAAAAAAAAAAAAAAAAAAAAAATTATACATACAGACGAATTGAGAACCTCCTCCTTTTTTTGAAGTCGGTTAAAAATGGATCTTTCTGCACTCGCAAGTCCGCACAAGTTTATCAGCAAAACTTGTCACCCGATTCCCCGAAGATTTATTTCCAATATTTCCTCCAAATATCTTAATTCCGTGTTTCGCCCGGTAATAAATTATGGACGTAAGGGAGAATAAATGTGAATAAGTATTAAATAAATAACGTATCTATAACTCAGGTATTTGCAGAAGGTTGTAGTAGTAGAATGTCGTAACGGTGTGACGTAATTGAAAATTATCGCATTAGATAAAATGACAAATAAATAAATAAATAGATAAAACCTCTACGTGGCAATGAAATCCTTACGAATATTATAAATGCGAAAGTAACTCTGTCTGTCTGTCTGTTACGCTTGCACGCATAGAATACTGAACCGATTTAAATGAAATTTGGTACAGATATAGTCCAGGGTCTGAGAACGGACATGGGCTACTTTTTGACCGACTACGCTATAAAGAAGTAATGTTTTACTCGTTAAACGTCTCTACGCGAACGGAGTCGCGGGCGGAAAGCTAGTAATTTATAAAGTATGATTCTAGTCTATTCTTTTGAAGCTTCTATATCCCAAACATGAAAACGGGAAATTTCGTGCGGAGTCCGACTCGCACTTGTCTAGCTGACATTGTAATTGTCTTATTAATTAAGTGTATCGTAATAAAAAGACATTCTATCTATGATTCTTGCTTTATCACGAAACGGATTGGTCTAAAACTCAATAGTATCAGGTAAGAACAAAAGGAATACTGCAACTGACCCTTAGAGGGCTTTATCTAAGTTATTACACTCACTGTTCCCATCGGAGGGCTTATCAAAGGGCAAAGCCCTCCAATCGGGCAGAGTGGACCTCACGGGTTGCACTAGAGCTTCCGGCCCATTGGACTTTAGTCTTGACAGGCTTCGATTTGAGCGTTAATAGCGGGGAAGCCTTTTAGGTTGCTTTAATATTTCCTTAGAGGTTACTTTGCGTTTACGATCTTTGAAGATTTCTTTTAATTTGAAATGATTGGGTTGAAATTCGATTGCAACTCTATTTTATTTGAAAAAGAAAAAAGTACCCTTATACGTACACGGATCGAGGTTATTTTCAGTGCTTTTTTATGTACTTGTGTAAATTGCGAATATAAATATTCACAATTTATGCATGCGCATTTTATTATCCATCAATGCGAATTTAAAAAAAATGCAACAATAGGTTTTTACACTTGACACTTAAAATTTTAGAAAAATATTTCAACTGTCGATGGATTGGACATTTTTGTCATTAAATACGACGAAGTAGGCACTGTAAGCTTACGCATAAAATAAACTTATAGGTCCGAGTAAATGGTTACAACCAACAATATCGCTGGCGATTACGTAAACACAGAGAAGAAACAGCCAGTTCTCAAACGTTGTCTACTAAATAGTTTCTATATCACCAACGGAGATGCATCCCCCAATCACAGGCAGGATCTGTATCCGTGCAATAAATAATAACGGCTCCTAAATCTTATCTCGGGCAGAGCGAGCCTGACCGGAGATTGGACTGAGATTCCGGCGCGATGCCCCGGGTGGCGCTACAAGCGTTACATACTATGTTATTTGCGGGACGAACCCACCATTTAACACGCTAAATTTCCAACTATGTCACTCAGTTTTGACTAGCTTCTTTTATTGGCATAGGAAACCACTTAGTTTGAATGAAGTTGCTCAAATTAATTGCAAACTTAGTTTAGTATACATACAACTTAGTACGAGATATTATGTATCTACTTAGTTGAGTACTGTAATATGAGAAGTTAACTTAATTTTTTTATCGTAATACGTATCGTAACAAACGATTTTGATTTTGGCATGTAAAAAGTGGAAAACTATTAAGGTTTGCAAGAAGTATTGTAAATATTCTGGTGTAAAACTTCAAATTTATTATGTGCAGTATCATACCAGCCTTAGGGCTTATTCCCAATCCCCATATTGATGTGGTCTATAAATTTCTGCGTCTAGACCGTTTGGGACCCATTTAATTCCACATTTAGGTACCTATTTAAAATTCATTGGCTATAAAAGATTGTACGTTTTGGAGACTTTATAATCTAGAGAACATAATTTGGTGACTAACAAGTCATCTAAGCATGCTGTCAACAAAATAACAAGTGATTTTATTAATATTCAAAAATACAAATGTTTTATCTACTGAAAGAGTAGGGGAACTAATGTAATAAGTATCTAAATACCAATTTGAAAGCCAAATCGTTTCAGCGGTTTCTAAGTTATGAATAGAGTCACTAAAACACCTTTCTTTTTAACCGACTTCAAAAAAAGGAGGAGGTTCTCAATTCGTCTGTATGTATAATATATTTTTTTTTTTTTTTTTTATGTATGTTCACCGATATTTTCGTCAATTATAGACAGATTTCAAAAATTTTTTTTTGGTTGGATACAGTTCACTTCCGAGGTGGTCCCATTTTCACCAGTCCCGGATCTGATGATGGGATCCAGGAGAAATCGAGGGCAACCCTCAAATTTTATAGGGACATGTACCGCGTTTTGCATATTATCTGAAGTTATATTGGCATTTGCTTCTGGAAATCATAATCTTATGATGCTGAGCTGATGATGGAAGGTCAACTCCTTAATTGTTTGGAGTAAAAGGATAATTATTTCAATACTGTATACATATTAAGACTACTAGTTATAATATCAGTAGAATCATAGGTGAGCTGAACTAATAGGGTGACCAGTCTAGGATCTGATGATGGGATCCAGGAGAAATCGAGGGCAACCCTCAAATTTTATAGGCACATGTACCGCGTTTTATATATTTTCTGAAGTGATATTGGCATTGCTTCTTGCAATCATAATGTTATGATGCTGAGCTGATGATGGAAGGTCAACTCCTTAATTGTTTGGAGTAAAAGGATAATTATTTCAATACTGTATACATATTAAGACTACTAGTTATAATATCAGTAGAATCATAGGTGAGCTGAACTAATAGGTTGTAAAAAAATGTAACACTAAAAAGGATGAAAAAAAATTGTAAACAAAAAAAAAACCGCCTTCAAAAACCCGACTCACTAAAAATTACAAAATAATATAATACGAACATTAATCTGGGTATGAATTTGATATGTTGTTGAAGGCGGTGCCAATTAAATTTTTGAGGAAAACTGCATGAAATATAAACGGCACCGCCTTCAACAACATATCAAATTCATACCCAGATTAATGTTCGTATTATATTATTTTGTAATTTTTAGTGAGTCGGGTTTTTGAAGGCGGTTTTTTTTTTGTTTACAATTTTACACCTACCTGCCTATAGTACATATACTTTTTATTAAGTAACACCTTTTGTGCATTATGGAATAGCAATAAATATTTTGAGTTTGAGTTTGAGATGTGACTAACTAAAGTAAATAACTCCGAAGAGATGATTTTCTAACCCTCGTACGGTTCACAGTAAACAATTGTAGAACAATTTGCGATATCTACGAGTATAGCGACTGTATTTGCATAGGAGCGCGCTATCTGCCGAGTTTTGTTGTTGCCCCTTATCTGCTAACGCCACGCGGTATTAAATTGAATATTTGATCCCGCAGTTAAACCTTTATCGGGGTAATGCGTAAATTAGTGCTTTTACGGGCGGAACTATGGAACAAAGGAAAAACGGCTACCTTCACTTTGTTTTAGCGGGCTGGTGTAATTATAAAGTGAAGGTGTATGTTCGCATAGGTTGGTTGGTTTGGTTCGTGTTATTCATAACTTGTTAAGTATGGATAACATTTTTGGCTCTTGAGCCAGTAGTAAGTCAAAACTAACAATAATAATAGTATTTTAGCTTACTATTCAAGTATAGTAAGCAAAAATACTATATACAAGTATAGTAAGCAAAAATACTATTTTGTTAGTTTAGACTTAAGCTGACTGTTTTTAATCCTTACTTTTTCAAATTCAAATTCAAATTCTACTTATATTATAAATGCGAAAGTAACTCTCTCTGTCTGTCTGTCTGTTACGCTTTCACGCATAGAATACTGAACTGATTTAAATGTTTGGTACAGATATAGTCCAGAGCCTGAGGAAGGACATAGGCTTTAGACTTTTTACCCGACTACTCTATAAAGAAGTAATGTTTTACCCGTCAAACGTCTCTACGCGAACGGAGTCGCGGGCGGAAAGCTAGTCCTAAATAAAAAAATTAAATAACGAAAATAAACCTACCTAAAGATTTTATTTCCCAACGACACAAGAAATTCAGTTATTCTGTTTGCTGACAAAACTGATCTGAGTCTTTACTGAGCCAAGAAACGAATTTTCAAATATGAAACTATGAAAGTGTTCTATGCGGATACTAGTAAATACAGAACCTTCCTAACCTAGTCAGCAATAAATATCATTGATCGTCAATTTGAAATTTTATGTGAGTGTAGTTCTCCATTCGCAATTTTATTTTATTTGTCGCTCCAATACTCAGTTATTACTTTAAGTGCTTTGTCCAAGCTCTTCGGGAAACGTGTGAATTTATTGCCAAATCGGAATTTTGATATTTCCTTATCTTGGCGAAGCAATCGTATAAGCGTCCGCCAAGAATTATGGCGTAGTTTCGTTAAAAAATGCCCACGATAACAATCCAGTAACGACAATAAATTGTTGGAATTCCACAGTTTACTGAGGATGGTTAGGGCCGGCGCACTCTGGGCGGTTGGCAGAGCTCTTTGCTATCTGTTGCTCGGGAAGTTGTTTTTAACGGACTTCAAATTTCAGCTGACTTTTATTACGATACCGAAAGCCTTTGCAGCCTCTATTACTTTGGCGGTAGGAAGACTTATAATGAATCATTGAAGTTATTGTAAGGCTTAACATGTAGTGTAGGAAATGGCGATCGTGTAAGTAAGCTATTTCATTATTGTATCCAAAGAGTATATAATCACTACCGTTTTAATTGTATCTGAAAACTTAGCATATTAAGCTTTAGTACTAGGTACATAGTAATGCCTCTTGGTCTATTGGTAATAAGTACTGCGTTAGGACCGAGAGATCCCGGTTCGAGTCCGAGGTCGGGCAACATTTGTGTAAGTTTTTAAGCTTTTGCATAGCTTTTATCGCGGGCTTTGAGCGCGGCGACTGAACCAAGAAATTCCGTAACGAAAAAAACCTCACAATCGTCTAACGTCGTTTCAGTTCGGTAGACTTCGGCACGGTGTTTGTATGCGTGCGGTTAAACGTATTGTACGACTCTACGAAACTCGCACGAATCAAGACGAGCTGCTTCGAAATCGGACGATGCTATGCAATAGCTATATACCGCGGCAGTCCCCGATTGCCACACGTCTTTTTTTTTGTAATGAAATTAGCCCGAAGTCAGGAAGTTGGCGGATGCACGCCCGTGCCTCGGAAAGCACGTTAAGCCGGTGGTCCTGAGCCCGATCTCTCATCGGTCATGTCGGATTGCCGTCTCACCGAACTATGAGTGCAAAAGAACAGAGAGTGCACGTGTGCACTATATTTATGTCCTGCGCACTTGGCTGATCTCAATTGAGATCGAGCGCCTTGGCCAAAATCGGTCTTACATAAACGGCTTATTATTATTACTAGGTACATTAAAATTTGTTCGTTTAAAATGTTTGTGTGCGTTAAATTTTAGACTTTCGTGCTCCATTTCACTAAATATCTGGGGGCACGGCAGTGCCCCCGCCAAGTCGAGCGCGAAGCAAACACTGCCGTACCATCCTTTACTGGAACCATTTCGCCGCATTTTCAGGCCCCTATTTGAGAACCTCTGGATAAGACCAGAACGCTGAAATTTTTATCATCCAGTAACCTATGATAACACACTTAAAATCCAAAATTTCAAGTCTGTGGGACTTATAGTTCCGAAGTTAAGCGAAAGCAAAGTTTCGCATTTATGTAACACACTCACACACTCACCTACTCATGATCATCAAAAGTTAAAAACTAAAACCCAACTACGACAAAAAACGACGCTGAAAAAGTATAAAACAAGACTTTTAGAACACTGAACTGAACAAAGTTGCTTATGTAGTTCCAACTATGTAGAGATAAGTTTTCATGTTTGGAAAACCGCAGTCACACGTTGTCAAAGTGCTACGGTAGGTAGGTACTTGTGTATGGAACGTGTGACTACGCCTTTCCAAACATGAAAACTTATCTCTACATAGTTGGAACTACATAAGCAACTTTGTTCAGTTCAGTGTTCTAAAAGTCTTGTTTTATACTTTTTCAGCGTCGTTTTTTGTCGTAGTTGGGTTTTAGTTTTTAACTTTTTATTATTTGTACTATTTTGGTGTTAAAGTGTATTTGTGGCGCATAATATTATCAAAAGTTAAATTGATGAACCAACATGTTTTATATTTTTAAGGGGACGTAGTAAGCTATGAACGAAAAGATGTGAACTATATGCAATCAGTCCATGAATATACGTAAAGTCACATGCAAATGCTAGTAATATATATATATTTAAAATGTACAAGTAAAGCGCTTTCCAATGATACCAAACACGGCGTATTTATTTATCTTAACTTTATTTTTTTACTCTGTATGTTTTGTCCGCTAGTGGGCGCCACATTAGATTTTGTGAAACCCTATATAGCCTATAACCAGCGGACAATTAAGACGCTTCTAATGATATGTCATTTGTCGAATTCTGACAAGCAATTTAGAAGTTATGTGGAAACAGATGAACATACATACATACATACAAACATACATACATAGCCTGTCAAAATCATAACCCTCCTTTTGCTTTGCCGTAGTCGGGTAAAAATAGAACTGGTACTTCCCATTAACTCAGAGCGCTGAAATTTGGTACAGAGTTAGGGTTTAATAGCCACATAAAGGGAAAATTATAAAAACTACGATAATCGAAGATCTGGAGTACCTGGTGATCCTGATTAGAAAACAACAGCCTAATATTATAAAGTCGTCTAAAAATATTAAAAAAACGACATACCGCCTTTACAAAAAATATTTAATTTGGTTAGCTGCTTCTACAAAAAGAAGTGAAATCCCATCAAAAACATCCTGTAAAAAAAACTAGCCAAGTCTCGATGGAGCAGATTGCTCATCTCTAAAAAGTAATGAAATCTAGACAAAATCGTGCCAAGCCTAAGGTTCCTTACTGCGATTTCTTCATTATTATAGTTAGTGTTGTGTGACTTGGCTGTTGAAGGGTACTCAAGGGTACAAAACCAGTATCAAGCCTTAATTTTCACTTGTTATTCATTCAACGTTGTTCAATTGGCAATTTTTCATCGTCAATAGGTAGCGGTTCTGGCGACAGATTGGTATAATATTGTTACGGAGAACCTGGTTATGTACCCTTGTGTTCCCTTCAACGGCCAAGTCACACAACACTAACTATAATAATGAAAAAATTGCAGTAAGGAACCTTAGGCTTGGCACGATTTTGTCTAGATTTCATTACTTTTTAGAGATGAGCAATCTGCTCCATCGAGACTTGGCTAGTTTTTTTACAGGATGTTTTTGATGGGATTAGTCTTTATGGGTCTAGAACAACGCGGACGAATTAAATATTAGTCTTTATGAGTTTACACGCGATATTAGGAGTTGCAAATACTGTCACGACCATCATTGGTGTAACCCAATCGAAAAGTCGCACAGTACGTAGACCCATAAAGACTAATATTTAGTTCGTCCGTTGTTAAGTAACCTAGCTCTATGAAGATTGATTAGTTCTTCTATGATACATTTTTACAAAAGACATAATGTGGCATAGACGGATCGTCGAATAAGGAACTTTCAAGGAAACGAGCGTCCAATTTTGCCAAATTACGATACTAATGAAATCTAGATGTTATATTCTTTGGTGACCTAGAAGAAATGATTGATAGACCAGTGAACTTATTTGAAAATAAACGCCAACCTCCTTTGTGGACGGCTAATCAATCAAGCAGCGCTTTCACGGCAAAGCCATTCCAAGTCAATATTTAATCGAAACCCATTGAGAGTATTTCTTAATTAACTTTTGATTATGGAGTCAGTGAAGCGGCAGCCAGTTAAAGGCAAACGGACTTAGGAACGTACTGAAACGGGATTCTTGTTACTGATCCTTGACTTTATGAAAAAGCAAAGTAACACGTGGTTTATAAGGAACTAACTGTGCCCGCGACTTTGTTCGCGTGGACTACAGGATTTTACATACAAAAGTTTTTTCTTAATTAGTCCCGTTCCCGTGGGTATTTTGCAATATCGCGTTGCAAGTAAGCTTTAAGTGTTCAAGCGTCTAACTTAAGCGGTTTAGATTTGTCATACAAAAGGATTTTCCCGCTAATTACCGTTCCCGTGTGAATTTTGGGAATTCCTTTCTTAGTGCACCTCTACGTTATCTAAGCTCTCATCCGTCCAAATTTCAAGTGCCTACGTTTAGCCGTTTAGGATCCTTCTATCTAAATATATAAAATATTTAGATTCGTTTCTCCTGTGTTCTATTAATTTGTCTTAAAGTTTAAAACAATATGTTTTAATTAAAAAATTAAAAATAAATAAAACGCGTGAAAGTATCTCCTAAAATAAGCTAGCCAGAGCCAAACAACAGTGTTTAGGTATGTACTACGATCTAGTTGAAATGCACCGTGTAACATCCCCCATAACACTCAGTTTCCCCCTCCCCGGCATACCCGGCGGGTGCACAGGGCCCTTAGAGTCCCGAGGGTTAGTTACTCAATAACGATTATTTCGACGCTCATTCCCTCCTAATTGACATTCGGCCCTCTGATATTTACCTCCGAGTTTGCGATATTTACCTCCCAAACTTTCCTTTCCTTGAATTCCTGATGCGTATTTTGAATCCGTTTGCTTGAGACTGAACGGGTATTTAATAATTTAGGAATATCGTTGACGAAGATATTCTTGGAATATACGTTTTCTACGGTTCGATTTCATGTCGATTTTGAATAAACTTTCTTGATTTTTCAAGACAACAATAGGCCAGAAATAATAATTGTTTTGGTAACTCATAGGCAATTTATTGTGTTTTAAAAGATGTTATGAAAAAAAACTTACACATAATTGTTTTTGTAAAACTAGTGTACCCGCTCTGGTTGCGCTTCTGGTGAAGTTTACACAGAAACCTTTCTATTGAATCCCTCTTTCTATTCAAAAACCCACATTAAAATCCTTTGCGTAGTTTTAAAGGTTTAAGCATACATCTATACTAATATTATAAAGCTGAAGAGTTTGTTTGTTTGTTTGTTTGAACGCACTAATCTCAGAAAGTACTGAATCGAATTGAAAAAATCTTTTTTTGTTGTATAGACCATTTATCGAGGAAGGCTTTAGGCTATATAACATCACGCTGCGACCAATAGGAGCAAAGATATAATGGAAAATGTGTAAAAAACGGGGGAAACGCGAGCGAAGTCGCTGGCACAGCTAGTAGAGGATATAGGGACAGAGAAAGCGACTTAGTATGTAGTGATAATACCGTTTAACCTTTCTTAAACCATGCGTAACATTTGAATTTATCCTACTCTATTTTCGACACAAACAGTTTAATTGAACAGACGATTCTATCACCATTGAAATCACTCACGGAACCACACGTTTACTACCTCAATATTACTCAAAGACATCGAAATTAATGGCAAAAGCTCGGCAGTGTTGTGTTTGCTCCCGACAAATGAAGAGAGTGTCAACACACGAGTAAACCCTGAGGACGCGCCTAGCGAGGACAAACAGACGCGAACTAACTAAGAAATAACGCTTTGTATTGAGTAGAACACTGTTGAAGCGTCGATGGCGAGTGGTTATGCCGTCTCTTGCCATGCGAGTAATCGTCAGTTCAAACCCCGCCACGTTACGAAATTCTGTATCCAATAATTGGAAGGTCTAGATTCCTACGAAAGGGCATGTCACGTTGTTACCGAGTGAAATACTTGCCTGTATATTTTTTATAATAGGAATTCTTTTGGAAACGAACTTGTTCTGAACAAACTGAACAAAAACAATTCTTTGATTACCCCAATTCTTGAAATAGGTACGTCGAAAAAAGCTTGAAACATATTGAATTATTAGATTTTTTCTCTAGATATTATAGTTTCATTTGGTATTTTCAAACTTATATAATGAAACAATATATATTCAACCAGGTCTAATTAATTTTAGCCCAGTGCGGGTTGGTCGGCTAAGCAACCTTAGAATTTCATCATAGGTGTGCCGGTCTCATCACGATGTTTTCCTCCACCATTAAAGCGTCGAATACATATGAATTTTAAATTTGAAAAACACAGTCGAACGTGGCAGGGTTTAAGCTGGCCACCAACGCATGGCAAGCAACGACC